>NW_019167826.1:4562140-5162140 GCF_002303985.1 Durio zibethinus
CATGAGTTAAGGAGCTTGGTCAAGTCATCCGAATGAAAATGCGTGGATCTTGCGAAATCACTTAACTCCAAAACGACATCGTTCCGAGCCCTATAAAAGGCCAAATTCCTTCTTTTTGCTTCAGATCTCTCATTCCTCTTCTCTTTCTACCCCTTTCTTTTCTCTCTTTTTCTCTTTAAACCTTAAGAACATCGGTTGAATTTCACTAGATTCTAGAAAATCTGACTGAAATCTAAGTTTTTTGTCAGAAGTTGATCGAAAAATTCAATGGTTTCTGAAGATATTATGCCAAAAACTGGGTAACTGACCGAAAAATTCAACCAACGTTAGAAAAGTTATTGGCAAATTCAATCGGCGCCGAAAAATTCAAACAAAATCTAGATTTTCCAAAAATTTTCCAAAAAAAAATGCCCAAAAATTCTAAATTTTTTTTTTTAAATATTGGGATTCCCGTAGCCCTTCTTAAACACTTTTCCCCACTTCTGCCTTCTATTTTCTCTCCATTTTCTTTTTGTGTGTGTTTCTATGTTCTCTGCATTGGTATTTATAGCCTATGATCAGAAGGGTTTCTGATCAATTCTAAGTCGATCATTAAACTTATCCTACAAAAACTAAAGCCTCCCAGGATTCTACCAATGGCAGGATTGGTATCCATTCTATTTTTTATTATTATTCTTTATTATCACCATTATCACCTAAAAAACCTGATGATAAATCAAATAAAATATAAAATAAAATAAAATATAAACAATGAAAATAAAATAATAAATAAATAAAACTCAGAAAGAGGAAAAATAAATAAATAAGTAAATGAAAAACACAAAATATACCTAGGCTTAACCATTTGAGCCCTATTGAACCAAGCTTAATGGGCTTGGGCTCGGACCAATTAAGGTGTCTATAGCTGTCCCTTTTTATGCATTTCCTGTGTAATAGGAATTGTGCAAAGACGTAGACACCCTGCTCATGGTTATCCCAACACATTTATCGCTTTTCGTTTTCTCTTTTCTTTCTTTTTTTTATTTTGATAACCAGACATTATAGCTAACTAAATGACATAAAGCTCCCCTAAATAGAGGCTCACAACTTTGACAAAATAAATACGGCTCCTCTAAGCAGAGGGTCAATGACTTTTTGAAAAATGAATTAAACTCCTCTAAACAGAGGCATCACAACTTTGAAAAGTAAAATGCTCCTCTAAATAGAACTGATAGGTCTAAATTGGGTGATGCTACATAGGTTTCTAGTTTTAGGAATCAAAACAATGTTGGTATGATTAACTTCACTTAGGTTACCTTCCCCATTAAAGAAAGATAAACAAAATCGAGCTATATCCTTACTAATTATGTGCCAAAATTTTTGAAAAAATAAAGCAAGCATACCATCTAGCCTAGGGACTTTTGTTGGGTGCATTTGTTTGATGACTGTCAAGACCTCGTCAGTAATGAATTCCGCTAGGAAGAGATCGTTTATCTCGTTTAACACTCGATTTTCAACTGCCTCTATAATTCTTCCATGTGCCTGCTTCCTTAGGGTTGAAACAATTGCTTGAAATAGCTAGTGGTGATTTCTGTGATCTTGTTTTCATCTTCACACCACTCTTCACTGTTATTTTTCAGTCCTTTAATATTGCTGCACCTCCTTCTTTGACTGGCCTTAGCATGTAAAAAAGCCGTATTACGATCACCCTCCCTAAGCCAGTCTACCCACAATCTTTGGGCTCATAATGGCTCCTCTCTTTCAATTGCCAAGTTCAACTCCTCTCAAGCTATTCTCCCTTTCTCCAAATTTTCTTCATTCAGCACAGAGCTTTTAACCTGCTGGAGCTCCCTAGTGAGGTTCTTGACTTTCTCATTCATGTCTTGAAAACGTTCTTTATGTCATTTGGCAAGCATTTCGCTTGTGCATGCAATTCTTCTAGTGATCTGTTCACCTTTACTTGCTCTTATGTCTTAATTAATTCCCTATCATTCATCATCTGTTTTTTTATATATTAAAAAGTAGTCTCTAATCCCTATTTTAGAAAAATACGTGCAAAATTTAAAAAAAAAAAAAAACTAATTACTTGCAAATATATAGATGATAAAAAAGTCTAGGCATATAGTGGTAACTGAATTCAATAAATTTCTAATAAGATAAATTAAAATAAACAAAGAAACTAAATTTAACATAAGTTAGAGAAAAGTTGATATCATTGCAATTTTTTATAAAAAAAAAAATCATAATTTCAGGATAAAGAAAAAAATTGTAAATATTTGGATGCAAAAAAGTAATGCTATTATGATCGAGTTATATGGAGGTTCTTTCCTCACCATGTATGTAGTGTTATTAACAGCAGCTTGGGCGGCTAAGTTTTGAAGTATTGAGTGTCAAAGCATCGATCGGTTTCAGTGTTAATCTAATTTTGAACGTTGAACCAGTCCATTGTCAGGTTCAGAGCTGCACAAGCATGGAGCTGAAGTCTCAGCCCACGATAGTTTCATATAGGAAAAGGAAGGTCATTGGGCAGTTGAAAATAATCAATATGTCCTCAAACCTAAAATACCCCCAGTGGCAATAACAGTAAAGAAATAAAAATCAATTACAGTTTTTTAATTGTGGGTGACAAACCTGTGTCTAAAAGTTAATGGTTTAGGAACTTACCATTAAGTATAAAACTTGATTGATATTTTAATTTGGATTATTAACTATATAAGGAAGATGTACAGAGAAAAATTATATATAAAAATACAAAATAAGGGAGTGAATATTAATTTATTAACTTAACACATTTAGTTAAATGAACACGTAATAATTAATAAAACATGTTTTATCTATGAGAAATGATCATATGATATAATTATTCCATTTAAGCATAAATTTTATCATTTAAATCATATCATATGATCATATTTTTTAAAAATTAAAAATTTATTATACATTATATATAATAATTAAATAATAAATATTTATTTCAATAGATTCTTTATAATTTTGGTAATAATAATTAATTATTTAAATAAATTTTAATTATATAATATGATTTAAATAAAAAAGATATACGTTAATGTGTAGTAATTTTTAATCGTTTTTCCTATGAAAATTAAAAAATTCATTCCCATCTATACAATAATAATCTTTTAAATTTTTAATTCAAAAAAATAATTTAAATACTTCTTATTAGAACTATATTCTACGGAATTATTTTTTCTTTTATATTTTTTCGAATTTAAAGGAGAAAACTATATTATCCTTATCATCTTATCATATTGTCAAAAAAAACCTGAAAATCAGCCCATTAAATGGCTAAAACGTTACTTCAGAGTTCGGACTTCGGAGATATCGATTCCACGAACAACTTTAATCCCTTAAACCTCGCATAAAACTAGGCAATTTATTCCAAGAAAGGTAGATTTGAGACTTTTTTTTTTTTTTAATTTCTCTTCTATCGAAAATTCCCAACAAAAAAAAATACGGAAAACGACACACATTTTATCTGTCAATCACGAAACAACTATTGACAAAAAAAAAAGAGGAAACAACTAATATATACTTCTTCAAAGGATGCGTCTGCTAATTGCTTCTCTGTCTCTCCCTATAAATCTTCCCATTCTAAGTTGTCTTCTTTTATTATTTTATTATTTCTTCTTTCTTCCCTTCTTTGTTTTGAAAGTTACAACAATCTTCTCTCCAGGCAAGTTTTATACTTTTTTTCTCAGTGCTTTTTCACATTCATTTCCTTTTCTTTATAATCTTATTAATCCTTCTTGAATCTGGGTTTTTCTTTCTTTTTAGTTTAAAGGAGTTCAATTCAAATGTAAATGAATTATGTGTTTTAATATTGCTATGTTCTCTTTCTCTTTTTCTGTTTCCATACTGAAATCTTTTTATTTTCCTTATCATTATCAAATATAAAATACTACAATCATTTGAGAAACACGTTTTGAATGTTTCTTTCTTTCATTATTAATTTAATTTTCATGACTGACTGATTATTATATTTTACAAATAAAATACTACAATGATTAGATAGAATTGTCATCAATGATTATTGCTGGCAGTATTTTGCTTCACTTGCTTCAAAAGACAAACAACTTATTGAAAAAAAAATTGACAAGTTCTAAGGGAATCTAGGATTGTTTTCCTGGCATTTGTTTGCATGACAGATATGCGTTTCTTCATTCTTGGCCGTCAAGCTTTTCCGACGCGTATTATCTGATTCTTTTTTTATTCTATATTATTCTTTTATATCTTGGTATTTCTTTATTATTATTTAGTCTATCAAAACTGAATTTTCTTGTTTATAAATATTTTAAAATTTCTAATTTACTTTTAATTCACAACTTTATCTTATTTTAATTTATGTAAAAAGTATACATTATGCGTTCAATCTTCTAAAATTTATAAGTTTAAAAAATATGATCAATATGCATGCCACGTCATAAAAATATTTTTTATATGTACAAATATAAGCTACTTTACTAATTTGAATTGTGATATAGAGAACAGTAGTAGCACTTTGCAATATTTTCATTTTGCCAATATGAAAATATTCAACTGTATAATTTTTTAGCATTGACTAAATTATATATTCAACCGAAATAAAACTCTGGCAGAGGTGCGATATATACTGAAGATCACATGTGTAAACATTATCTCCATGTGTACCACGAAAGTGTTTAAAAAAGATACCCAAAGGAAGAACGGATGCCACCTCTGCTGGTCTTTCTTCCCTGTTGGAATTTTTCCATGTTTCAAATATACTAAAAATTGATAGATATTTATTTATTGATTATTGTTTTTTTTTTTTCTTGAAATACAGGTATGAAAGATGAGATTCTGAAAATTTAGGTCGATGCCACATATTTAAAACCCGATCTTGACGTCACAGATATTAGCTGTCATCTATTTCCTCTCTTCAATACTCCTTTTCTGGAAACCACACTCTTTTTCCATTTTATCCCTTATTTGATTATCCCCTTCTCTATTTATAACCAAATTACTCCAGTTTTTCTTCATGCAAATCTAGTTTTGTTTGCCTTACAAGAAAAAGAAAAGAAAACCCAGAACCAAAATACCCTTTTTCGATTGATATGCAGCCCCAGAGATATTCAACAGAAGCATCATCGTCGGAGGTACATCTTGGTCTTGAGGCCTTAACCATATGTCCGAAGAAGAACCAAACCGAAAAGCATTGCAATTCTTGTATGATGACTTCAATCGTTGTGTCCTCAGCGGCTTCTTCTTTGATTGGTGATTACATTGGCATGGAGAGTTGCTTTGATCTCGACAAAAACGAAGCGATTTGTGTTGGTGATAGTGATGTTAAGGATAGTCATGAGTATTATTCTGGGGTCTGCAATCAAAGCAGTGGACAGCGAGAACAGTGTTGTAGGAGGAGGAAGATGAAGAGAGAGTTTCCTCCGCCAATACCGTCGCTTGCTCGCACCGACAATCTGCCTTCTCATATGCCTTGGGTGCTGAAAAGGTATTACACTAGCGATGGACGGTTGATTCTTAAAGAAGAGAAGGTGAGACACCATGAATATTTCTGGGCACACCGATCCAATGGTCGTTTAACATTGCATCTTGTGCCCTTGGATGACATCGATGAGATTTATGATATTGAGGATCATGTCAGTGACCATGAAGAAGCAAAGGAAGAGGAGGCTCAAGTAAATGATTTTGACAGCAACAATATTAACAACAATGCCGACGATGATCATAAGAGTAACATTGTTGAAACTTTGCTTAAAGAAAATACTGATCCTGTGATTGAAGATTCAATGGTAAAATGTTCAATTACTGAGACTCCAACTGACAATGGGACTGCACCAAGCTTAAACTACAACAGTGTAAGAGCAAGTCCCACATGTTTTCTCGGTTTGCCAGTGCCAGCAATCAGGCCAGTTCACATTTAGGTAAAAAAAACTCTTCTAAAAGTCAAAATGAGGTGTCACTTTAATGGGATAAATGAAAATATGTCCGATTGAGCAGCATTAGGCTTAGATGCCATTTTTTTCTTTTTTTTTCCCCAATTTTCCCCTTTTTTGGGTAGCGATCTTTGTTGATGTGATAAGAGTGAGTTGTCCTTTTCATACCCTTTTTAAGGTTAGTGGTAGAGGCTTCAAATGTTCTGATCTTGTTAGGGTTTCGTTTTCTTTGGTTATTGCATAGATTTTTCATTTGTGAGTGATAATTTTTTTGGGTTTTCTTTTTTTCTTTTTTCTCTTTCATTCGATGCCAAATGCTAAATGCCCTTTATGTAACTATATCTTTTCACTCTTTTTTTAGCCGACAACAAAAAACCTGCCACATGCAAAGGGTACATTTTGATGGGGAATGGGAATGGGTTATGATATTATGACTGGCAATTATGTTACTGGCTTTTTTTCTAAATTTAACTCTATCAAACTCATAGATTATCAATTATTGCTCTATAGAATCTTAAAAGGCTAAGAGTGTGGTACCATCGCTGAACTTTGTCATTCTCTATTAATTTGGATTGATACTGGTTTTGGTTTACAATTTGCACCCTCTTCTTGTATAATTTCTTTGAAACTTTACTGCATAATATTTATTTTAAAAGAATACTCATGTTCCTCATCAAACAAAGCTAAGAGGCAAATGTTAAATGAAAAGATTTGGAGGAAAGAAATTTCTGTTCCCAAAGTATCATCATCAGTCAATCTTCTCTAGAAGGTAGCTTTTCAGAAATATCAAAACATATACTTTTATCCATTAAAAAAAAGGAATTTTAAAAAGAAAAGGGGAAAATGAAGTAACATGGTGACCAGGAACTAGGAGATAACCTGATACAGATTTTTTTTTCCTTCGAGCATATGCAAGAGAAAATCTAGTTGGGTTCCATGATGGCCACGCCCCTCAAAATTGTACAGATGGGTGTGGCAGTCTGGCACTGGCACTGGCACTGGCGTGCAGTTGGGACAAAGAATCGACAATCAATCAAAAGTAGAAGCCCAGCTAGCCCAGAGGAACAACTTCAAAAGGGACCAAAGTATACTAATCGTCATCATGTTGTGGATGTAGATAATAATCAGATAATGTATGCTGCTAGAAGTGGTAGTATATGCAGTACAGCTACCTCCCAATATCTATTACTGTCCGTTCTCATGATTGGCCTTGCAGCAGCCTCTACGGTGGCACTTCACTGCCAAAACCTTCCACCCTTTCACTGTCAATTTTCGCAGCTGGCTGGTGCGTCTACCAATGTCACTGGTCAACCCCATTTTTTCCATTTTGAGGAATTAAAATTTACGATGCCCCATGATCGGTCGCTGAACTGCTATGAATTTGAGCTTTCCAATATATTAAGTGGGAAAACAGCTAAACTATGTGAATCTTTGAAGCCCAACTATGTATAAACAAACACATGTACAATCCATAAATGGTGTCTGATTTTACAAATTTCAAGAGTAATTTTGTAATCAAGCAGACGCCAATAAACATATTGGGTTTGTTTTCATTTTTCAGAAATATTTGCTTCATGTGTAGAAAATTTTTATCTTATGTTTTCTTGTTCAAATAATGAATACCTCAATCAAAAAATTATCCAATATATATGTCATATGAGCAATTAGAATATGGACATTTAGCGATTTTAGTAGTAATAAGCTCCTCATTAATTCAATCTACCCTTCATTCATCATATCTATGTAATGCATATTTGCAACGAACTTCAAAAAAATGAAGATCAAACAAAGGAGATATATAGCAAAATTTACTGCTTGGTTGCCAAGTGATTTGAAATTTTTGTATGTTGCTTTTCTGGCTTTCTATTCCAGCATGTCCAGCACTTTGCATCTGTTATAGGTAGCCTATACCTGTTGCATATCTTTTTAAGTTGGGCTTCTTTGCTTTGAATTATGAAACAGTTTTTTCTTTTTTTTTTTAATAATATTAAGGGTAAAATATATCATTAGTCACTCAATTATGATTGTATTTTTAAAGTAATCACTTAATTATTTTCATTTTTATTTAGTCAATTAAATTTGAGTTTTTTTTTTTTTCGCTCAACCGTTAACTTTTAACGAGGTATTGACGTGACATTGTCACGTTAACTATAAAAAATCAAGTGGTATTGTCAAATTATTTTTCACATCAATTATTAGTATGCCACATAATAATGTTAGATGACATAAGCCATATGATTACTAACATGGCATTACTTTGTCAATAACATTATTAGAGACTAATGTCAACATCTAATTTTGTTTGGATTGATTCGAGTTTGCTTGATTTGTGTACTTGGTTTTAATATTTTGATTTGAGCTAATTTAAGCATTTTAATTGGATTTATCTAATCAAATTCGATTGAGCTTTGTTTTGAATTAATCATTTTTGGATTTTTTGCATGGATTTAGATTTAATTCAATTTCATTATTGGGTCAATTTTAAATTAAAATTTAAAGGCCAATTAAAATACCCAAAGTCTAATTGTATGTCCAAACTCAATTTTTAATGTCCAATCCAATTTCATTAGACTTAAGCTCGATTCAAATCATTTGGGCTTGAAAGCCCAATGAAGTCCAAAATCCAATTCTAGGACCAAAATAAGTTTTAAAACCCAATTTCATTTTTATTAGAATTAAAAGTTAATAGCATGCATGGTTCCTAAATTATAGGCTATATTTTATGTTGCTTCCTAAACTTTAAAAGTTTTAATTGAGTTCTTAATTGCCCAAATGAATGTCAATATAGTCTTTTCGTTTACTGAACCATCTAAATTGATGGTAAATCCTTCATGGCATGACACATAATCTAAACAAGTTGTACTACGTGGAATGTTTTAAATGCCAATTAAACAAATAAAAAAAGAAAAAGAAACTTTAATGTCCACTAAAAAAATTAACCATCTAAAAAAAAAAAAAGAAACTTCTGAGATCTTATCAATGTTTCGAGTGTTAAAGAAAATTAAAAGACCTAAAGGTTGAAATGGAAGAGGTACAGGTTGTCGTATGAAAGATATAGGCTTGTAAGAACTATTGTAATTTTTTGAGTGTTTAAGAAGAAAAGAAAAGGAGTTTGAAAGGGAAAAGCTGGGGTTGAAAATGAAGAATTGAAGGTTGAAAAAAAGAGCTAAGAGTTAAAAGGAACAAGCTACATGTTGCCATATGGAAGATATAGGCTTGATACTATTTTTTCCATTGTGGTTAATAAGCTTTAATTAGGACATCATGAACTAACAATAACCTAAGCCGTCAATTTTTCGATTGTAACAACTATGGGGTAAGCACAAAGCATTTTTTTTAATTAATTGAATTTAGGGTTTTGACAACACAACAAATGTGCAATGGATTTTGAATATAGGTTTTGAATATGTGAACACAACTATTGGTTTTGAATTTTGTAGGTATTTAAGAACACAACAAATTAGAGTGTATTTTTTTTAATATGGGTAGCAAGTAGCAACAATGGGTAGCAAATTATTGTTTTGATGATTTTTATTTCTTTAATTTAGTGTGTTTTTATTTGTTTAATTTGTTGATGATTTTTATTTAAATTTGCAACAATTTGGTGCATGTGGGTTTTTGCAATGATGTGATCCTCTAGTAGATGAACACATCAAGGCTGTTATTTTAGGTTTATTAAAAAGGTTACGAAGAATGAAAAACTAAAATCAAGTCCCTTCAAATAATGCAAACAAAAATAATTGCAAGAATAAAAACTGGAAATGGATGCAATGAGTTTGTTATAGTTATTTTACATGTTGAAGAAATTGAACAAAATTTAGTATATTGGTTTAAGGTAATTGGCTTTGTAATAAGGTATGTTTGTCGGATTGGAAGTGTTTATGTTTGTAAACTTTCACATTTCTGTTACTATGAATATGTTCATGAGTATTAATGCAAGTTTATTCAATAAGTTGCATATTGTAAACTACAAAGTTTGGTGTAATATGATATGTTCATATCAAATCAAATGATATGATTTGAGAACAGAATAGTAAGCCAATTGACTACTGTTTAGTAGCAATAAGTTTGTAGAATACTTCTATAAGTAATGACTACTATTTCGCATACATAAGTAATAATAACTCTTTTTATAGAATGATACAAGTTTGTATAACACTCCATACATAAGTAATAATTCATATTTTCATTCAAATAACAACAAAATATAAGTTTGTATACTTCAATGCCAGTACGTTTTGTACATTTTGTAGAATTTTGTAAACTTTAAATGACTAAAAGTTCTAACAAAATCAAACACAATGTTTTTAAACTACACTGAAAATTTTGCTAGCACAATCAATACAATGTTCTAAAAAAAAAATACCAATCGCTAGACAAAACAAGCTTTTTCTTTCAACACTGCAAACTCAATTCATCATGCAAATTTTTTGACCTTTTGCTGGTTGGCCATAGGCTTCCGAGCAATATGCTTGAACAAGGTTTTTATGGAAACTAGATTATGTGAAAGAGATGTTGAACCTTAAATTGCAACCAAAGATAAAAATTACTAAAAAAACATAATTTGACAGTAACCCTAAAGCCAAAATTTTAGTTTATTTACTTCATTAGAAACTGGAGAAAGAGTTGGAGTAGGATTCAACATTGCACTTTATGTATCACTTTGTGAATGTTGTGTACCTAATTATGGATTGTTATGATACACAGTCTGACTTGAACCCTTAAATATAACAAACCATGATGATTAGACAAAATTAATATATAAGTCATTATTAACCAATATAAATATAAATACTTACATCAGACATCCATTTGAGTATTACATCATATAATGGAACTAATTGTTGTTGATGGTTTGTTGCTATTGTTATTCCTTGCTGTTGAATTGGAACTAACTAGAATTGATTATTGTTGCTGTTGTTAATGGTTTGTTGTTGTTCCTTGCTGTTGGAATTGAAACTAATTGGAACTGATTGTTGTTGCTACTGTTGGCGGTTTGCTGCTGTTTGATTAGGGAATTTGTTAGTGTTGAATAGGAAAAAAATTAAAATAAATAATATCAATTCAACAAGATTACACAAAATTTTAAAATTGTAAATATTAACTGTAATTGATTGTACTTAGGAAATGTTCTTGTAAGACCTTTTATTATGACTTTTTTATCTATATTTGGAACATGACATTGTGACACCTATTTTCTTAACCTTAGCATCCTTGGTTCTTACTTTATCAATTTTTTTCTTCTCTTGGTCTTAAGTTTATTAGGTTGTTTCATTTGCACCTCTAGAGGTTTTGGCTTATAGTCACATGGAAGCCAACAATTCTTACCCTTAATTGGATTAATGGCTTCCTTATAAATCTTTCTTTGCTTGTCAACAAAGTAATATTCATACACACAATCTTTAGCCTGTTCCTTGTTGAACAAAATTGTAGAAATGGCAAGGAATACCAGATAACTCCTATTTTTATGACTATATGACTGTTCATTTGGGTCAACTATGTACTGATCCATTAGGCTTTTTATTTCAAATGTTCTCTATATAAATGGTTATGGCCAATACTTCCCAAATAATTCTTTGTTCTTGTTAAGTTTCTTCTGAATCCTTGGACAAATCAATCCAAAATACTTTTCCACAACATTTTTCTTCACATAGAATCTATTTATCAGTTTGCATCTAATTGTTTTGCACATAGTCAGAATTGGCTTGTCTCTAGCATCCAAAATGTACTTCTTGAAACATTCACACAAGTTGTTAAGTAGAATATCACATTTAGGGATTGTGCTTAAATGAGACCTTAACCATTCCTGTACTGGCCTTTTTAAAAGCCAACCATATGCTTTTAGGTGCTTATCTTTTATCTTATCCATGATTGCATTAAATTCTAGTATATGGCTTGCTCTAACTGCAACCCATAAAGCATTATTTAAAGCATTTCCTCTATGCCCATCATTTTGAAAGTTGTTGTGTAAATGCCTCACATAACTAGAGATGAGCAAAAATTGGTTTGAATCGACTAGACTGATCGAACTTGAGTAAATTTGGTTGAATCAGTTGCTTATCCGTACACACAATATTTATACTCTAATTTTGGAAAAAATCTTTTGAGTGAAACTTTCAAACCATATTATAAAAAACAATTGATTAGATAGAATAGTTAAACTAGAAGTTAAACCTGAAGCATATAATTTACCTTTTGTTTGTCAAACATTTAAGTCCAACTATATTAATTTTCCATCTTCAGATCTTCCCTTAATCTTTCAGTGAACCAGATCCATGTTTCAATATTTTCAATTTATACCACAACATATGCAATAGGGTAGATGCAATCATTAGCATCAATCCCTACAATAGCAAGCAGTTGCCCTCCATACTTTTCTTTCAAATGACAGTCATCAACACTACTTATTGACCTACAATAATCAACTTCAGTAGCACATGATTTCAGACAAACATACATTCTTTAGAATAGACCACCATTTAACTTATACAAAATAATAGATCTTTAGTTAATTTTTCTAATTTCTTTCGCATTGAGTTTTTTCAAAGCCAACTATTTTGCTCTCCATATCTTTGACTTAGGCACAATTAACGTACAGTCTTTTTGCATTTGCCTCTTAAACAAAAACAAAGAATAATTTGGATTAGTAAGGAAACATTTCATATATCTACCAACCGCCTATAATCTATATTCCTATTCGTATAGTCTTCGCAACAAGAATACTTGGACTTGTAAATTCTAATATGAAAAGTAGGATATTCCAGTTCAGGCTTAAATTTCTTACCTTATAATGTCTATTCACACTGCTCTTTGCATATAGCCCTCAGTCTTAGTTTGTTATTTTTCTTAAAAATAATGTTCACTCTATCTTAATGCTAGTGTTCTTCATAACATCTTTTAACTACTTTTTATTTTTAAATAATATTTCAACAAAGAATACAAGGTCATCCATGTTAGTGTTTTGAAATTTAAGTCATTTCTTCTTATTTTAATCATCATTGGATCCATCAATACTATCAAGATTATCATTAGAATCGACTCTTAATTCTTCTTCTGTCTCCTCATGAGTAGTATCTCTATCACTTTCAAGATCCACATAATTTTTAAAATTCATATCATCTTCATTCTCATCTAACTCATTCTTACTATTCCTATAGTCAGAGTCCTCACTATACCTATAGCCGATTCCTCACTTTCTGTTCCATTTTCATTATATATATTTTCATGAAATTATTCTACACTAGGCCCTTTTGCACTGGTATTAGGCTTTTGTGCATTAGAATCAATATATACCCTAGACTATTGGTAAACAACAATAAAGCATATGCTCACACATCTCTATCACATCAGCATCAATGGTAATTTTTACTAATTTATGCTCTCTATCAGGCTTTTTATAGAAATACATATTAACTCCAATATGCCTTATCATATATGCCATACTATAAAGTTCAAACAAATATATTTTATCAACATCACACAAGTCAAAATAAGCTATTTGTCCTTCTATATATTAACCACCTAAAAAATAGCCCATATGAAGCAAAATTATAGTGAAGTAAGGGGAAGAATCATTTGTTATGCATAAAAAACAAAAAAAAAATTGTTAAAAATATAACTATCAAGGATAGAATATTAAAAAAACAAAATCAATAGAATATTAAAAAGTAATATTATTAAGTTAATAGCATACATGGTTCTTAAACTATGGGTCAGATTTTATAGTGGTTTTTAAACTTTGAAAAGTTCTAAATTAGATCCTCAATTACGTAAATGTATGTCAATTTGGTCCCTTAATTTAGACCACATTGACACAAATTTAGGCAATTAAGGACTCAATTAAAACTTTTCAAAGTTTAGGGATCAATATAGAATCTAACCACATAGTTTAAAAACCACTTGTGCTATTAACAATTTAATTTTTAATGTTTGATTATGTAATTTAATTGTCGGAGGTTATGAGTGATATTGCATCAATATGTAAATAGGAATTAATGTTTGATTATGTAAATACGAATTGAGTCTAAAAAAATTGTAGCATTATTAAGTGACATCGTATCAATATGTTTAGTTTTTTTTTATGTTTGGTGTTTTTTTATGTTTAATCCTGTATAGGAATGTTGTTTATTGTATGATTTTATTGTATGAAAGTGTTACTTATTGTTGTTTATACTATATGATGAGAAATCCACTATGCAAAATATAATTCTAGATTGAATGATGTCCTATGTCTGTTGAAATAGTTCCTTGAAATTGTATTTAATATGTATGCAGGTCACAGTTGTCAATATAACATATGCCTTGACAACAATGGTGATCTTATTGATAGGTCCTAACTTAAAATGACTGATCAACTAAATAATTTCATTTTTGTTGCCTTTCAAGTTTTTGTTTTATTATTATTGGTACTTTAAAGTTGTGAAAGTTATCAATGAAACTTTGTTTTTAATTTAGTTATGACAGTTATCGATCATTCCCTTTTATCCTACCAGTTATTTTGTTTAATTTAATCTTTCCTTTAGATCTTGTCAACATATAATATTAGTTGTTATTTGCTCTGTTACTTATGAGATTTTGTCAATGGTTTATGCAAAGGAGGGGCATATTTAAATTGTATGTAAATTCAAAATAGCAAACAAATGATTTAGATGTAAAGTGTATGTTTAGAGTTTTGTCAATTTGTGTATTTACAAGGGTAGCAGAACATCCTAAAATAATGAAACCCCAAAACGTAAACGTTAAAATAATCCTTAAATCTAAACTAGACTCATAAAAAATCAAACAGGATTAAAAAAATAAATCAAACAATTCCCAAACATGAAAAACCCTAAACTAATCAAATAGGAACCATAAGCATAAAAAACCTTGAAAAACTTCCCAAAGCAAAAAGGAATAACAAACAACCCAAGTCATAAATAATGCAAAATTATCCAAAATCATAAAGAAACAAGAAAAAAAAAACCATAAACAATGTCACTATCATCCTCTTCCAAACTTCAACTCATGATATTCTCTTTTTCGACCCCCCAAAACCACGCGGTCTCCTTTTGGTCGATCCTCTCATTGAGAAACAATCCCCCTTGGTTCATCATTTTCACTTCGCAAAGTCCCTTGTTCCTACATGCTCTTTCTTTTTCACATTATTTCACAAACTCTTATCTCTTTCACAATTTTTTTTAGTCTCTTGCTTTTTTTTTTACTCTATTTTTGGGTTTTGTCTGGTCAACATTTTTTTATTCTTTTTGTCTTTTCTATTTATGGCATTTAAAAAATTTCACATAATACAACTTGTTTAGATTATGTGTCATGCCATATAGGATTTATCATCAATTTAGATAGTCTAGTAGATGAAGGAACCACATTAACATATGTTTGGGCAATTGAGAACTCAATTAGAATTTTTTAAAGTTTAAGAACCAATATAGAATTTTACCCATAGTTTAGGGACCACGTGTACTATTAACTCTAGAATTAATAAAATTAATTAAAAATATTAAAAATCGCCAAAAAAAAACTGAAGCTAGATTTGCCAGTTAGCTTTCTCAAATCTTTCTTTCCTAAACTATCTCACCATTCTCAACAATCTTTTTTACCTCTCATTTCACCTATTCACCTTTGACACCAATTTAGCAAACATTCCAAAACCTAAATTGCTTCCATCTTGCATGCCACAAGAATCTAAATTTCTTAATCTATTTTTCAAAATAAATGCAAAAAGATTTTTTGAGTCTTTAGTTCCTAACAAAATGGATAAGGGAAGACACAACAAAGAAATGAGGTTCATAGAAAAACAAAAAAATTCACCAATTCAGCCTCCCCTTTGATCGAACCATTACCATTGCCTCAACAACTTAAAGCCCTACTTCTATTCGAAACGATCACCATTCAACCCATACCACCACCTTCATTTTTCATATCATTAGTTATCGACCAATTTTCCAAAACAACCATCCCAACTAGAAACGACATTGCTCTACCTCTTTATTGCTAGAGCTGAAACTAAAACTATTTAACAAACAAAATACCACCACTCCCTCTACCATACCTATCGCCTAAGCTAACCTGACTCTTAATTCGGAATCACTAACACCATTTCCCCATCCATATTACCCCAACACATCCTACCACCACTACCTACAATTCTAAAAACTATGCACCAATCCATCACCATAAATTCTTAATTTCAACTCTCAAAAAACTCACCATCATTTTTTCATCCCTATCAAGTAACAACACATACAAAATTTAAACAAAAAAAAAAGCTACCGACACCTGCAGAAATGAAATCCTTTAACCACTGTCGACCCTCGCTGAGACCTCACTGCCCACTTCCCAAACCATTGGTGCCCTAGCCATCATCAACTTGAGACCAACCCATCCCCATAATAAACCAAATTGCTCAAAAAGGAAGTTGTAGAAATAGTTCAAAAAAATCACACACAAAAAGTAGGAAAAACCACATCCCCAATAGATAGAAACAACACCAGAAAAAGCCAACAAAAAAATCAAAATAGAAAGTGGGATGGGGTATTAGTTTAGAGGATTGTTGAGTGATTTCGAGATATTTTGTAGGAAGAGGAAAGGGAGGCCATTTTTGGGTCACATGCAATGACATAACCCATATTGGCACATGACGACATATGGCAATGTAGATCTTTTAGGTGATCAAGAACAGTGGAAATGAAGAATAAAAAGAAAGTAGCAACATCATAAATTCTTACGTGGATCAAATAGTAGAGAAAAGAGATTTTGAGGCTTAAAGTTTCATTTTTTATTTCAGATCTAGGTTTCTAAATAGTGCTATTGAAAAAACGGAGGTTGGAATGGTATTCAAGGGTTGAAATGAGTTAGGGGTAAAAATTTGAAGGCGAAAATGACGCCAATCAATGACGACCGACGAAGAGGTGGTGGCAACCAATGGAGAGGCGGTGGTGGTAAAGGCAAAAATACTGTCGATTTTGGGTTGAATAGTTTGTTTCTTTAAAGAGATGGGATTTTTTTAGGAAAAAAAAATGAAATGCATAAAAAAAATTTAAGAACTGATAGCTTAAAAGAAATAAAAACAAAGAAAATAGTAGGTCAAATCAACCTAAACTGACATGACCCACCCTAGCATTACTAACTCGACCAGAGGGAGACCGAACTTAAGTAGGCCCATTTTGGGCTACTGATATAGAGTCCAATGCTTAAGATGTTTTAGGCTTAAGTTCAAAAGTTTAGTTTGGGTATGTTTTTTTATTTGGTTATGTCTTTACATTTATTTGTTTCAATGCTTGTTAACATGAGTTAGTGACTTAAAAAATGTACATAAATAAATAATATACATTTCTAATAAATGAATTAATGGGAAATTATGTTAGCATAAGATTTTACTGTGAAATATTATTAAGTAAATGAAATTTTTTTCAAAGATGGGATTTTGAAAAGTTCGACTAACGATTCCCAAGAACTCCTAAGGTCAGAATAGTCTTTAAAAATTGTCAAAGTATTAGAATGTTTAGAAACTCTTTTCAATATAAAGATTCTAATTATTTTTCTTTCCTTTCCTATAATTTGAATAATTTTCTTAAAAGAAATAAAAATACCTATAAAGATATACATTTTCTAGGAAATAACTTTATTTATGGATAATTGTATTACTCTATAACTTTTAAGGTGAAATAATAATAATGAAAAAAATATTTTTTTGATGATGAGATTCTAAGAAAGTATAAGTAGTGGTTCTTAAAAAATCTCTAAGTGAAAAATTTTTATCAAATACTACCAAAATATTGGAGTATTTGTAATAATTTTTAATAAATTTCTTCTACCTTTTCTCTAAAAAAATAAAAAATGAATTTTTATAAAGGATAAAAAATGAATTTTTATAATGGATAAAAAATAAGATATTGTTTAAATTAAATTTCAATTATCATATTATATGTATTATAAACATTGATTTTGAAGATAAATATAAATCATCAAAGATGGAATCCTTGAAAAGTTCGAGTAGTGATTTTTAAGAAATCTTTGAATGAAAATTTTTTTTTTAATATTACCAAAGCATTGGAATATCTTTAGGAATTTTTCAATACAAGGTTCTTATTTATTTTCAAGCAAAAGATAAAAAAAAAAAAAAAAAACAAAAAGATATTTTTTTTGTTGAAATAGGAAAATTAAGAAAATTATTTTCAAATATAAAAAATAAGATCACTTTTGTCAAAGTTAAAGGATAACACATAGTTAATTGATATTATTTTTAAAATAGATGTTATGAAGGTGCTAATACTTCCCCATGCGTAATCATATTCTCGAATTTGGCTTTGTTTTTTGTAGACTTAAAAATTATCTTTTGAATAGATTTTAATTAATTTTAAAGATTTATTAGAAAAATAAGTTTTTTTATATGATCAATCACACATAGTCAAAAAAATTGGTAAGGACTTTTCTTGTTTTGAAATTTTTAAAATCCGCATCTAGCAATCCCCAAAACCATTATAACAACTAATGGTTGAATGATACAAAAAAATACTTACTCAAATTTAAGGGACTAAATTAAAAAAATTATTAGTCAAGTGACCATTTTAAAATACCCATATAAATAGTTGGGTGACAGATTATGTATTTTACCCTTATATCAAATAGTTAATTTGCATTATAAAGATATAAGGTAGTATTTAGTATGAAGTGATCACTCCAAAAACCATGATGATTATATTACTATGTTTAGTAAGCATTCGGTGATCTTACGGATGATGATTTTGGATCACTAAGAGTAATCATATCACTGCTTTGGAGGATGATCTAATTCTCATATAAAAAAGGGTGGAAACTTTTATCACAAAAGTAAAGTGATATATAAAATTAACAATAGTCAATTTTATTCATTTAATATGTGAATTAAAAACTTGTTGCATTTTAAAATTATAATTATTTTATATTATAAATTTTTATATTTTCAAACTATTATTCATCGTAACAAGTTTAAAATAATTTTCCTATTTTTTTTTACTTTTTAAATATTTTATGTAAATATAAATTTTAGACACCTAATTTTATCCGACCCAACTCGAATTTGTTATATTTTTAAATTTAATTTTAACATTTCAATTTAGGGCTAACTTAAATGGGATTTAATTAAGTTAAACACATTTAGGTTTGTCCCAGATTAATCATTTTTGAATCAATTTGCATAATTTGAAGTTCAACAAAATTTAATCCAGGTTTATTCAACTTTTGTTCAATTTTTATGTTTAATTCAAATAATTTAATTTGAATAATTATTTGAGCGTGATAATTGAATTAATGTGTTTCGAACTTACCTTGGATTAAATATTCTTGAAATAGTTTTAATCTTGAGTCAAAATTCAATTATTTGGGCTTAAAGGCCCAATAGGAGCCCAAATCGATTTTTCGAGCCTCAAGCTCTAATTTTATGCCCAAATTAACCTTTTAAGTCCACTTTTATTTTTATCTTTATTTTTTATTTTTTATTTTTTAAAATTAATTGACTTAACTAAAAATTAAAAATTACAAAATTTTGAAAAAAAAAAGAAAAAATACAAAACAACAAAAAGCCAAAAGAACAGAAAAACAAGTAAAGGCAAGTAGTGGCTGGCAAACACCACTACCATGCACCATCTGCTACTAAAAAAAGCCAAATTTTCAATACAACCAAATTGGTTGCAAATATGTGGAAAAAAAGAATTTTTTGGGGGCTTATTATATAGTTTTCACATAAATTGGGGATCCATTTTTTTCTAAGCAAGAGGAGAGCACCCATTGCACCCACAAACCCTTGCCTTCAACCCAAACACCAATATCTTCCACACACCATAGCCACCATTTTCAAAAACTCACTACTGCACCAACCCCAAACACTCATACATAAGACTCTACACTATCCCAAACACTTTCGCACAGCTAGGCACCAACCTTGGCCTATGTCAAACCATCTCCAAGCTCCAGCTTGCATCCACTTAAGACCTCATCACCATTTTTCCTAGCTAGAACCCTATGTTTCATAGCCCCGGCACCTCACCCTAAGCATCAGACAAGCCAACCTCAACTCCATTTCAATCTTCAAGACTAAAAAACACTACCCTCAGTCCTACTAAAGACCCTCCATCCACAGCACCCATTCTTCTAGATAACCCCAACACCAAACCCATTTCACCAGACCTTACACCTAAAAGCCAGCCACTAACCATCCTTTCGTCTCTCTTATCAACCTACCCAAAAAAAAAGAGAAGGGAGACTCTGCCAAAACACAAAAACCACCTTAAAAAAAGCCAAAAAACCTACCAAAAAATTTTGCAAAAAAAGAAACAGAAAGCCTAAAAAATTTTTTTTAAAAATAATCAAAAAAAAGTTCTGCTAGAAATACAAAAAACCACAAAAAAACTACCAAAAAAATGAAAAAATAAAAAAACCCCATTACCACAAAAAAAAACAAAGAAAAGAAGAAACTAACACAAAAAAAAAAATCACAGTCCTTTGGGAACAAAAAATCCAGCACCAGCTTCAAAAAATCATCAGAAAAAAAGAGAGTTTTTTTTTTTAAACAAAGGGTTTCCAAATGGATCTGCACAGTTTAAAACTCTTTTTAGTGAAAATGAAGCTAGATCAAGGTAGAAGAGAGTATAAGGAAGTTTTTTTTTTAGGTTTTTCGATCATTGGTGACCACAAACAAGGCGATTGATTTTTGGAATTGACCAGCCTTAAGTTTTTTTGTTTCAAAGAGTTTTTTTTATTTTTTTTTAAAAAGGAAAAATGGATTGAAAAAAATAGGTTTATGGCCAAAATGACGACATTTCAATCGCCTAAAATCCACGCGCTGACTTAAGGTTTGAGCACCTGACACAGACTTTGACCTGGCTCTTCCTTCTGCCCTTTAATTGGTCTAGTTGAACAGATGTCAGACTGATGACTAGTCCAGTTTAGGTTTTTTTTTTTTGAAAATTTTTTATTTAATTTTAATTTTTATTATTTTTTAGTTTTTTATTGTTATTATTTAAGCATGTTTAGGACTTTAAATTTTCTAGAATACACATTTATTGCTTTTCTTTGATAATAATAAATATGAAATTAATAAAAATAAAAACAAAAAGATAAATAAGAATAAATAATGAAAAATAAAGTTTAAATTTTGATAATTCTATTAAAAATTTAAAGTGAGCTTTATAAAATAATATGATAATACTAACAATAATAAAAATGAAAATGATTACTAAACTGGATAATTTTTTATTTTAAAAAATAAGAAAGATAATAAAAAAATAGTAAAAAATGTAAAAAAAAAAATTTATCCAAAGATGAGATTCAAAAGTACTACGAATAATGATACCTATGAAATCTCTAGGTAATAAGATTTTTTTTAAATACTACCAATGTATTGGAGTATTTATAAAAAGTTTTCAATACAATAAAAATTCTTTTTTTTTCTATTAATAAAATAAAATAACTAAAAATTATTAAATAAAATAAAAAATAACTAAAAATTATTAGTAAAAATAAAAATTAACTAAATTAATGATGAAAAAAGAAATTTTTATCCAATGATAGGATTTTAAGGTATATTGAATAGTGATGCCTTAAAAATCTTTAGGTAAAAATTTTTTTTAAAAAATATTACCAGTGTATTAGAGTATTTATAAAAAATTTTAATATGATAAAATTTCTCTTTTCTTCAAACAAAAAAATAATTATTAATAAACTAAAAACCAAACCAATAAATTTTTTTAAAGAAAAAATCAAATATGTGCATCGATATTTTGTCATTCGCATTGCATGCATGATTTTAAATTTACGAAAAGTAAATATGAACCTCCAAAGATGAGATTCTATGGTATTCTAAGAAATGATGCTTAAAAAATCTCTAAGTGAGAAAATTTTCTTTAAATATTACTAACATACTAGAATATTTTAAGAATTATTTTCATAAAAGGGTTTTAATTTATTTTTCTCAAATAAAACAAAATAATAAAAAAGAAAAAAAACAATAATTTTGATAAATAAAAAAAGTCGATAAAATTATTTTTAAATACCAAAACTAAGAACATTTTTGTCAAAATTAAAGAATAATATGTAATTAATTGGTAAGATTTTAGACGGGTGCTATGGAGGTGCTACTCATTTCCCACGCGTAACCAACTCCTAGATCCAAACTGTTTCGCAAATGCTAAAATTATCTTTTCAGTAAATTTTAATTTATTTAAATTTTTATTAAAATGATATATTTTAATAGATAGCCAATTGCACTTAACCAAAAAAGATTGATAGCGACTTTACTTTTTTTTCTTTTGTTTTTAAATTCATCTAGTGATACGAAAAAACAATTACAACATAAATTCTTTATTTTCTTTTATTATGAATTTAATAGATTGATTTTATTTTCTAATTTAAATATTTTTTACATAATTTATATTATAAAAATTAATTTACCTATCAATAAATATATTTATTAATTTAATAATATTTTATAATAAAAATATTACTAATATTTTACAAATTATTATCTTTAAACAACCATAAAATTATTAATTTGTATAACTATTATAATATGCATAGTTATTTTATATTATTAAACAAAATAATGTTTGATTTTAAGTAATACCAAATATAGTGATTTTAATTCATAAGAATTAATCATTATTAACCAAACAAAGTGATTTTAAATCACAAGTGTTAAGATTACCTTAATAATAAGATCATCTCGATAATTACATTACCATGGTGATAGTGCAAAAGGTACCAAATATTACCTAAGAAACACAAAAAAACCTAAAAATATAAAAGAAATATCTAACCTAAATGGAAGGTTTATATTGGTAGATACCCTATTTAATATGGGGTCCAAATCGGTTGGACTTGAACATTTTCAAGCCCAATTATGAAATTTTAGTTTTTATTATTCTGTTTTTCATTTTATCTTTATGACTGAATTTATCTTCATTTTTTATATACATTAATCTTTACTTTATGTATTTATCTTATTTTGTTTTATACTTTTTTATATTTATCTTTATTTATTATTTTTTGATTTGTTTTATTTCTTGGATTAAAAAAAAAGGGATAGCTTTTAAAATTAAAAAAAAAAGAGATTAAATGGCCAAAAATCAAATGGGAGGAGGGGCCGATGATAAAATTAAGTGATAAGGTTGGTTTTATCATACTTGAATTTGAATTTAAATTTCTAAAGATAAATGTTGATTTTTCTTTGTGATAATACATAAATTTTAAAATTTGAATACTAAATGATTAAGAACTCTCTTAATTTACCTTATAAATAGACTTGCAATTGACAGTGAAGAACAAATAAAGGGAGAATAATCGAGCAATAATAAAAAATTAGATAGTAGGTTGGCAGTAAAGAAGAAGTTTCAATTCTGATCCAAGTTTTTAAAAGTTATTTCCAAAGATTTAAAGTTTGTTTTTGATTTAATCTAGTGGAAATAGAGTGAAAAATCATTTGGAAAGATCAAAACTAGTTGAAAGAATTTTTTTCTAATTTTTCTAGAAGTTTTTGGAAATTTTCCAAATTCCATCAAGTTGTCCAACTATATTCAAATTTTTCGATAAGATTCCAACAAATTCTCCCATTTTCTACGATATTTCAACAACATCCCCAGTTTTCAACAACCATTCCTAAAATTCGATGATCAAATCTAGATTCCAGTAAGAATTTGACAACATTTTGGACACTAATGATTTTTCCAATGAAAAACTACAAAATCTAGCCATTGGTATTCTTCTCAAGATAAAGAAACTAGAGAAAAGAGAAAGGGAGAAAAGAAATCTAAAAGAAAAATAAAGATTTGGGGTTTTTATACTACTGTGAAATGACATCATTTTAGAGTGTAAAAATTCTTAGGATTCACACATTTTACCAAGATTTGACCCAAACCATTGCACAACCCAACTTGGCAACCCATTTTCCAACAACCACTTTTGAGTCAAATCGAGTTAAGCCACGATCCAAGCTGTTTTAGCTACATTTTATTCCTGTAGTTAAGCACTTTCCCAAGCCAAGCTGAGCCAACACCATTTCTTTGGTATATTTATTTATTTATTTATTTATTTTAATTTATTTTTCTATAAAAATGTTTTTATAAGTTCATGTGTTTTACAAACTATTTAAGGATTTTCATGGGTTAAAAATTATTTCAAAATTCTAAATTCTATCAAGCTATTAGAGAATTTCATAATAGAATTTCATCAAAAATAATTTTTCAATTCTACCAAACTATTGAAGAATTTAAATCGCTAAATTAAATCTAACCAAAATATTGAAAGATTTAATAACTTTTTATGAAAAAATAAAATTTTCAATCGTACCAAACTATTAGAGGATTTAAATCTCGAATTAAATCTTACTAAACAATTAAAAAATTTAATGGTTCTTTCTAAAAATTTCCTGAATAAACTTTTAAATAAAAATCCTACTAAACTGTTAAAGATATGCATCGAAATAAAATCTTACCAAACTATTAGGGAATTTTATTGATTTTTTAAAAATAATTAACTCCTAAAGAAAATATGTTAAGCAATCTGATAATGGAGCCTCTTAAGAGTGGGACATTAGTCTCTATAAATACTTTAGCAGTGAGAAAATTCTCTTAAATTGCTATGAAACTATTGGAGTAATTTTAAGATTAATTTTTAATATTAATTTTACTTAGTAAAATTATAAATATATTTTAAGGCTTGGATAATACAAAATTAACTAGTATCATTTTTTGAATAGGCATTGTAAGGGTGCTATAACGTTTCTATCGTATAATCATATTTTGGGATCTAGTTCTAGTTTCGTGGATTGGAATATATTTTTTAAAGATGCCCAAATCAAGCTTGGGATATCTCTTTAAAATGGGACAGATTCAGTTAGATGGCCAATAGCACCTAAAAAAATATATTGGTGACAACTCATCTTATTGTTCTAATGATAAGTTTTCAAACTTACACGTTATGCAAAATTTTATAAATGCAATACCCTAGCCTAAATGATAATTGGGCTAGACTATTATGAAAGCCTATTAGTTTAATTAAGAGATTAACTACTAAAGAAAAATGGTTGTGGTATTTTATGAAAGAAAATCTAATAATTGTGAAACAAAAAGGAACAAGAAAGTTCTTTTTCATTTTTTTTAAGGTTAGAAAGTGTGAAAAATCAAGTTAAAGATCTGAAATCATAGGCTATAATTGATTTAATCTCCTAAAAGGTGAGCATACGTCTTTCTTTTTTTTTTTTAAATACCATATAGATTGCTATTATTTGGAGTTGAAGCTTATGATTGAAAAATTATGAAAACTTTAATTAATATTCATGATCTACTTGGGTAAACTATTAGGTTTTTTTTTCTTAATGCCATTAAGATTTAATGATGATTATTAAATGGATTTTAAATGCTGAAAATGGGGATTTAGATTTTAAAAGGTTAAAAGAGAAATTATGTTTTTGGATGAGATGCTATTATTCATAATAGTGAATCAAAATGAAATTCTATATTAATGATAAATTATTACTATAAGTATTATGTATAAACGAAAGTTGATTCCAAGTTTTCTATAAAAAGTTGGCTAATTTTCACTTAAGGATGTATAAGCTACTTAGTAGCAACAACAACAAAAAAGAATTATGAAATTTCTCTTAATTTTTATACAATAAATTAATTTGAAAAGGCTATTAGGTCTATCTTTAAATGAAATAAGTATAACTAAATTTTGAGTCTCTTATGAATAAATATTAATTTTTATTAGAAGGTATACATGTTATCTAGTAATAGCATATGATGCGGATTGCAAAAATTATTTCAATTAATCTACAAGAAATTAAGAGGTGAGCTACATATGATTAGAAAGCTCATCAAGTCTAATTTCTAATGCACTAAAAATATCTTAATTCTGAGCTGTATGCTTTGAGATAGGGTTATTTTAATGAAAGGAGCTCAGGCTACCAATATAAATTAGTTGAGTCAACCCTGGTGTAACTTAGTTATTTTAGTATAAATAGTCTTAAAAAGGGTTGATTAATTTTTTGATATGTTGAAATGATCTTGAATAGGCCAATAATTATTTTAGAGAAAAAAACTAAGTAGTGAAATCGAAAAAAGGTAATTACACACAATTTGCTTGTTTTCGAACCTATGTAAATATATATGTTTCTAAATGAATAAGGATTTTATTTTTTTTTATTTTCGATATATGAAAATATGATCAAGCATATGATTATTTTACGTTTTGCAATATAAACAATGGATCATACTTATGAATAAAATGAGAAATTAATTTATGTTTAAAGAGTGATTTTATGATAGTTACAAATTTATATCCTTGGAAAGTGAGATCATTGACACCAAAACTAGTTCTATGATCTTAGTTAATGGGTTATAGTTGTTAGCATAGCCATGATCATACGTCCTAGCTAATGGGTATAGTAGTTAGCAGAAGGTCTTGGCTAGCGAGTTATAATAGTTAGCGATGAGCATGAGGATAAAATTATTGATATAGCTAATGTCACAAGTTATAACAGTGAGCATAACTAATGATGAAGATTTTGTGATGTTGAATTTACAATTTTAAAAGATTGATCCATGATTTGTATAAACAAATATTATGAAAGAACTTATGATGATTTATGATGATTTTTAAAGATTGACTAATGGTTTGATTTGATTATGATATTTGAATGATAGCATATGTCACAATGATTTATGAATTGACATGTTTTGATATTGATTTACAAACTACGAAATCTTTGACATAATGATGATTTTTTAAACGTTTTGACATTATGATTTTACGAATGTTTTGAATGATCTATATGGTATGCATGAAAACAATGCTTGATTCAGTAAAATGTATGAGTTATACTTACTGAGTTGTAGTTTGTTCATTCCCCTTTTACTTTTCTTTACAGATGAGTAAATGATAAATTTATTTAGTTTTGTGAAAGCTAGAAGATCAAATAAGAAAGATTACTTAGTAGTTGAAGTCGTTGGAGAAAATGTTAACCAATGAGATCTTATGAAATGGTTTTGTATTTTTATTACTTTTCATTTAGATATATGGAGATTTATCATTAGTTTAGTAAAGAATTTTAGAATAATTAAAAAAAAAAGCTTCATGATACATTAGGGTTATACTTCAAGTAATATGACTGTATTATTTTTTAGTCTCGAGACGTGACAATAAATTAGCTTCTACTATGTACTTTTGAAAAAGAATTTTATTTACGAAAAAAATAAATGTAGTTTATAAATCTTTTTTGAAACCAAATCAAATAGTAATTTTATTATAGTTTGGGATTTCTCAAACAAACATTGCAAAATTCAAAACTTAATACAAAAGTAGATGTTATACAGAGATTTAATTTTGGGTTTGGCTTTTACTTTCTTAGAAAGCAAAGGAAATCATATTGGGATAACACTTTTGTAGACACCCAATTTAGTCCAAGCCCGGATCAATTGGGCCTGGTACAAATAGGTAAGCTTATTTGTAATTTTATTTTAATTTTTTATTTATTATTACTATTATTATTTATTAATATATAATTTGTATTACTATTTAACTATTAACATATTTTATTATTTATCTGTTAATATATATTATTATTATTATTATTTATCTATTCATATATTATTATTTATCTATTCATATATTATTATTTATCTATTAATATATTTTTTTAATTTTTTTATTTTTCTTGATTGATTCCCGATTGGGATTAGGATCAGAAAAAATTGGAATTCTGGGATGAATTTGGAGCTGGCAGAGTTGGGATTGGATTCAAAGATTGAATCCAAATCCCAGAGGGAATTGGGATTGATCAGAAACTCTTCTGATCAATCCCTATAAATAGGTGCTGAAGCATACGGGAAAGGGATAAAAAAACATACAAAGAGGAAACAGAAGCTAAAAAAGGGTTCTGGTAAGTTAAAACAGCTTTAAAAATTTATGGGAATTTTGTTTTTAGAATTTTTGAAGTCTTTTTTTTTTGAAAATCTAAATATTTTTCAGAATCCAACGAAATTTTCTGGCAATATTCAAGTTTTTCGATGAGATTTCAGCCAACTTTGAATTTTTTGACAAGTTACCCAGTTTTTGGCATAACTTCTCAGAAACTAACCAACTTTTCGATGATTTTCGACGAGAAACTCAAATTTCGACAAAAATTTCTAGAATTCGATTAAATATCAACCGGTGTTCTTGAGGGGGTAAAGAGAGAGGGAGGAAGAGGATTTTGTTGGGAAAGGCTGAAATTAGCCTTTTATAGCTCCCTAAAATAACGTTGTTTTACGTTCAAGAAAACCTCAAGATCCGCACGTTTCCATTCGAGCAACCCGACCCATAGCGCACCCGATCCAACGACCCGTTTCTCCACCTAGGTTCTTGCCGAGCCAAAGTCAAACCAAGCCGAGCCAAGCCGCGTACACCTAAGCTGTGTTCTTCGAGTCATTTTTCTTCAAGCCCGAGCCGCTAGCTGAGCCGAGCCATTCCAAGGTTTTTTTTTTCTTATTTATTATTTATTATTTATTATTATTATTTATTGTATTAGATTAGAATTATTAGTATTTATTTTTATTTGATTTTTATTTTTTTATTTATCTTTATTTTCTATTTTATTTTATTTATTTTTATTGTTATTTTTTTGATTTTTTCTTAAATTAAAAATTCTAAAAAAATATTTTTGAAAAGAAGTTGAAAGTATCAATTTTCGCTTGAAAATAAGTTTCTAAAAAAATATTTCGAGAAAAAGTTGAAAGATATAAAGTTGCTTTGAAAAATTTTCTAAAAAAGTTTTTTAAGAAAAAATTGAAAGTATCAAATTTTCCTCGAAATTAAGTCTCGGCAAATATTTTCGAGGAAAATTAAATATCAATTTTCTTGTACAAAAGCAATGAGTTTTTGAAGAGAAAAGGATTTATATCTAAAGCTGAATCATTTTTTTTTCATTTTTGTTTCTTGAATTTTCTTTAATGATAAATAATTTGATGATAGAGCTTCTGCAAGTGAAATAGTAGTCTCCTTGCATACTCTTAAGGTGGGAGAATTTTTTCAATTTTTTACTAAAAGTATTAGAGTCAATTGAGAATAATTTCCAATAATTAATCACTTGGTAAATTTTTAAGGTTTATTGGATAACACAAAATTAAACTGGTACCATCTTTCGATGGGCGTTATGAGGGTGTTATAACCTTTCTCACACATAATCGTACTCTTGAACCCTGTTCTGATTAGTAGACCTGAACCTAATTCTTTTATGGACCCTTAGGCTTAAGTGTTCCTTAAAAGGATAAATTCCTTAGGTGGCCAATCGCACCTAGATAAAAAAGATTGGTGGCAACTCATTCAAGTCAATGTCTAGTGATAGATCTCTGGATCTAGATGTTATGATAGTTTGGTGACTCCACTGGGGGACGTCTGAGAGTCAGGCCAGCAAATAAATTTGTGTTATTCAAAAGCCTAATAAAATTGAACCTTTTTGTATATATATATTTTTTATTCATTCATGTTTATTTACTTTATTAATTATGTCATTCATATGCATAAACATGAGCTTTATACCCGAGCTCTTTCCCTCTATGAGGGAGTAAAGTACCTATTGCTTTCGTGAGGTTTAATGCCTCCGCAGTGGATAGCGAAATACTCCCACTCAAATTGAACATTTTTTGCTTGTAGCCTGTAATGGGTGAGGATTAGGATGCCTTACTAGTCTGTGATGGACGATGATGTAAGGAGCAATTTGGGAACCTTTAAACTTTAACCTCAAACCACATATAGTGAACCTTAAGAGTGCCTAACTTATAGATAGAGCCATCATTCTTCTCTTTTTAGAATTGACTAAAAGCATAGGGTTCATTCCTCTTATTCTGTGTGATGTTTTAATTTACTTATTTATTTATTATTTTTTTGGCATACTAACCTTTTCTCTCATTCTTTTGCATTGGTTCATGTTCATATCATAAAGTTGCATAAAAAATATTTGCTTGAAAGAAGGTCTTTAACAAAAATTTTTTATTGACTCCACAGAACGACTAGTTTGTTCTTCATCTGTATTAGCTCCTTGCAAGTCACCTAACGAAGTAAGGGTCCAGTCAGAAAAGATTTAACTAAAGATAAAAGATTGTTTACCAATCAGATATGATTCTACCTTATCTCAAGAAACATCTATCCTCCTCAAATAAAATAATCTAGAGGATTTGGTTGATATATGGAAAAAGATGAGTCCGTCAAGACAAGAGCAATTTTATCAGAGACAAGAGCAATTTTATCAGAGACACGGGCATATAGCACACTTTCTCTCATTAGTTTTCAACGATCAACTAATCAGAGTTGCAGCATAATTTTGGGGATCCTGTATACATGTGTTTCATTTTCAATGAAGTTGATATGACACCAACCATTGAAGAATATTTGACTTTATTGGGTTTACACCTCAAAGCTCTTGAAAAGATATATGTAAAAAAACACAAGTCAGAATTTCGTAAGGGTTTGGCTCAACTCATGGGGATAGACAAAGAAGTTGTGGATTCTCATACAAAGAAAAAACAAGAATAGGTTTACCTACTGTAGAAGTTCTTTCATGAGTTTCTAGTGCAACATGCCAACGAATAACGGGGGTTAGATGTATTTGCCTTAGCTATATACGAAATAGTAATTTTTTCAAAGGTTTTGGATTACATTGAAAAAATGATGGTTGACTTCTTCGAGAGTGTGATCAACGGTTGTAACCTTTTCAATAGTAATATTAACAGAGACTATCAGATCTTTGAGTTACTATCGTCGGAATGGAGGGTGTTTTATAAGCTGCATACAGTTATTATACTTATGGATGAAAAGTCATTTCGAATGGAGAAAAGGTGCTTTCTCAAAGCTTTATGTCCGTAATCGAGCTCCGATCATGGAATTCTGTGAAAGTGGGTGGTCAAAACAAAAGTCTAAAAAAAAGTGGATAGCTTTCCTACAAAAATTGATCAGTGTCGAAGTAAGATGATTGGTCCCGTGGATGAATCGTGAGCCTATGTTGTATCAGTGTGGGGATAATACAGTGGTCCTACTTTTGAGTTTATGAGGAATGAAAAATTATACACCACTCCTAATGAGAAGGCAGTTCGGGGCAGAACAGTTCATTCCTATGATGCATGGGTTTCATCAGTTAGATTCCTCTCACAATGAGCTAAAAGTATTTTAGAGGATGAATGAGATGATTAAAGTATGAAAAAACCCCCAAAGAGTGAGTCATGGACCATTTACTGATAAAGTCACTCTAAGGTATTTACTTTGGAGAGCAAAATGAAAACAAAAAATAGTATTCACTTATGAAAGCTTTCAACCGCCAACAGGAAGAAAGCTTGAAGAGACACCATCAGAATTAGAGCTTACGACAAAATAGTTCGAGTCTGAAAAAGATAAGTTAAAATAAGAAATCCAGAAGCTTCGAGAAAAAAAAGATCAGTGGAAAGATAAAGTTGAAAGACATGAAGCCAGAGTTTACAAGATTGCTAGAGAACATGATACAGCTGTTAAAGACATAACAGAGCTACACCAGAACATAAGAGGTTATGTGTGAGAGAAAGGGCCAAAGAGATAACAATTGTTGAGCTAACTGAAAAAAATGTAAGATTGAAACAAGAATATACTGAATTAGAAGAAGAAAGTATCCAAGTACAGATAGAGAATAACATGTTGAATAGCTACCTAAGCAGGTTAAGATAAAAGTTGAATGAACAAGAAGATCATATTGCTGCATTGGTTAGAGAGCATAGAGAGTTATCATACCAAGTCTGGTGGTGTAAAAGAGAGAACTTAGGAAGACAAAAGTACATTGAGCACCTAGCAACCTAAATTTGTAAAGGGTATACAAGGTAAGAGAGATGGTAGAAGAGATAGAGGTATTAAAATAAGTGATGGCCCCAGTAGGAGAACATGGACAGCGTCTATTAAACTTCATCAAGAAGCCAAGGCCCAATATGAGCAAATCAAATGATTTTATGGTTATAACTCTAGGATGATAAACTCAATGTAAATAAAAGTTCTTTGGAATAAATGAAATCTTTTAGTTAAATACCGTCTTAACGTAAATATTTTTTGCATACATACATTTTTATTCATTGCATTCTCACTCATTACACTTAACAAAGTAACCATGAGATAGTCATATAAATTTGCTAATTCTAAGATATGGTATTAAAGGTTCAAAGATAGCTCCATCTAGCAAAAATCCTATCCATTGATATAATACAAGAGCCAGAGCTAGACAAATGGAGTAAAAAAGTTCTCACAGATTTGAAAAACTGGAGAAAGCATAGGAAAAGATTGAGAATGAGTTAAGCAAGATTCTAGATTCTCTCAATAAACTGAACAAGGCAAAACGAATAGAAAAAAATACAAGCCAAACAAGGCCTCTCATCATAAGAAGTGACTGACCCTTTGTATCCTCCAGGTTTTGGTCTACAACAAGCCCAGCCCACACAAGATATTCTGCCATAATAGTTCTCATATCCTGTATGCCCCGAAATACCATCAGCTTCGAATCCAGGGCATTATCATAGCTATATAAATCATGTCTTTATTGAAAAAATAGTAGAATCGATTCCTGATCTAGATGACTTAAAAAAGAAAAAAAAAGCAAAAGCAAAAGTAACAGAGTCTTAAGAAAATCCAAATATTAGTATGCTTGAACAAAGATTACGGGCTGTAGAAGAGATTAGATTTTATAATTCTGTTGATGTTGTTGGGCTGTGCCTAGTCCCAGATATAGTCATTCCACCAAAGTTTAAAGTATCAAAATTTGAGAAATATGATGGAACGAAATGCTCAAAAACTCATATCACCATGTATTACAGGAAGATGGCAGTCCATGCTCATAATGAAAAATCATTAATGCATGTTTTTCAAGATAGCCTTACAGGCTCTGCTGTCAAGTGGTATGTTCAGCTAAACAGAACTCGCATTCGTTCTTGGAGCGATATGGCTCATGATTTCATCAGTCAATATCAACATCTTATAGATCTAGCTCCTAATCATTTGTCTTTATAGAACTTGGAAAAAAAGACAAATAAGTTTTTTAAGTATACGTCCAGAGATGGAGGGATGTAGTTTCTCAGGTACAACCTCTTCTAACTGAGAAAAAGACTACAGTGCTGTTTGTTAGCACTTTAAAACCTCTCTATTATGAAAAGATGATAGGGAATGCAATCAAAAATTTTATTAATATGATAATTTTGAGAGAAATTATTGAGAGTGCCATCAAGAATGGCAAGTTGGAAGGAGGTGAAATATCCAACAAAAAAGCCCCAAAGAAGAAAGAGACTGAAGTTCAAGCTGTGAGCTTTGATAGGCAACAATTCAGGGGTTATCAACCTTACCCATCATAAGGATACCCCCCATATTATCCTGCTGTGAATAACACCTCTCCTTATCTATACCAACCCATCTCACAACTATCCTTACCCAAACATATCAACCTTTCTTTTAGGCCCCAGAATGTCATATACAGTCCTAACACTCAACCTACCTTAAGGCCTTAGACTGTCCAGCTAGCCCAATGGAGGTTCTCAAAAGCAACGAACTATTCACAAAAAACTTGTACTTGACCCAATCCCAATGACCTATACAAAATTATATCATGAGCATTACAACAGTCATCTGATTGCTCTTAGTAAATTAAGGCCCCCCAATCCACCTTACCCTAAGTGGTATGATCTCATAGCCCATTATGACTGCACTATGGGATTGTTGGTCACTCTACTAAAAATTACATCATCTTGAAACATAAAGTGCAATGGTTGATCAAGGATGAAATGATTAGCTTTGATACATGAAGGGTGACTGCACCAAATGTTAGTGGCAATCCTTTGCCTAATCTTAATGTGAATGCTTTAAGTGAAAAACAGGAATGCAATTTGAAGAAAAAAATGACAGATATTAAAACACCTCTCAATCAGCTATTTGATGTTTTGTGAAAAGCTGACATGATACAACTAGTGAGTCCGCACATTATCATGGGAGTATATATAGCAGCATTAGTTATAAAATATCATATGGGGCAATAGGTCTCTATCAAAACTTGTAAAGCAGTTTCACTAAAATGCAAAAGCTCTTGGATTCATAAACCAATAGAGTTACGAAAAGGGAGAAGATAGAAAGTGTTGAAGTAATCCATGACTTATAAGGCCTGACAGCTAATTTTCAAAGTCGATGACGATTTCATTATTGGGAATAAGCCAAAGTCAGTCCTAGATAAACTCATTCCCAGGTCGATAACTTTAAAGTTTTGACTCCCATTCTTCATATAAGGATGATAAAGCTATAACCCTAGGAAATATGATTGTGATACAATAATTTAGGGGTAAAAAGAGGATGTCTCTAAAGTGTGACACCTCTAATATAACTGGTGTAGAAAGGGCATTACCCGAAGTTGGAAGATGCTACACTTCCAGAAATATTAGAGAAGGCTAGAAAAAGAAAGCCAAGGTAAGAGAAAGATGAAATAACCCTGAAGTAGAACCTGAGAAAAATCGCCCGAAGTCGATGTCAGAAAAAAAGGCTTGTGAATTCTTGAAGTTGGTAAAACATAGTGAATATTCAGTTGTTGAACAATTAAACAAGATGCCAGCACGAATCTCATTATTATCATTGCTATTGAATTTGAAACCACATCAAAATACCTTGTTGAAAGTATTGAACTAAGCTTATGTGGCACATAATGTATCGATTGAATATGTGAACCACCTGGCTGGAAATCTAGTTATTCTGAATTATATTTTATTCAACGATGATGAGATTCCCTCAGAGAAAAAGAGAAATGCCAAGGCTTTGCATATGACGATCAAGTGCAAGAGCCATATCATAGCCAAAGTCCTTATTGATAATGGCTCCACTATCAACGTCATGCTTTTGTCAACTTTGTCAAGGTTACCTATTGACTACTCTCATATGAAAGGCAGTCAAATGATCGTGAGAGCTTTTGATGAGACCAGAAGAGAAGTTCTGAGAGATATCGAGATACCTTTACAAATTGAGTCGTGCACTTTTAATGTAAAGTTTTAAGTAATAGATATCTCTCCATCCTACAGTTGTCTACTGGAAAGCCCATGGATTCACATGGTAGGTACTGTGCCCTCTACCTTGCATCAAAAGATCAAGTTTAATGTAAAAGGTTAATTGGTAGTGGTAATTGGAGAGGAAGACATACTAGCGACCTAATCGTTGAATGTTTCATATGTAGAGGCTGTCGAAAAAGTAATAGAATGCTCCTATCGATCTTTTAAAGTAGTTAATTCTGTAGGTAAATGACTTAAAAATTAGCCTTTTTTAAGAATAGTGATAAGTCGAGTCATCAATAAGAGTTAATATCCAAGATTAAGGCTGGGTAAGAACTTACAAAGAATAAGAGAACCCCCGATAGTAGTAGACAATAGTGAAAGGCTAGGCTTAGGCTATAAAGTAGTAGAATGAGAGACTAAGATAAGGCCAACAGATAAAACAGTAAGACTAATGGTTATCACACACTGTACGAGACTTTCAGACTTGGAGGATTCATGTACCCAGATATAAAAAAAAGCATGAAAAGAGCTTTTACCCAATTAACCATTCATGCTATTGAAGATGAAGTGAGGCTTAATAAAAAAAGGTGGGTCCGTCTTTGTCCACCAAATTATGAGCTGAACAATTGAAATACCTTTGACCTTTGAAACTAATTCAATGTAATTGTACATCCCAATAGTTATTGCCCAAGGCATTGGGGTGATCTTTCTTGTTTGGGTCATTTATCTTTTATTATTTTAATAAAGATTAGGAAGGATGCATTTTCATTCATTTCTTCTTGTGTCTTCATTACTGCCATTTTTTCAAACACATCTTGCCAACATATCCCATTTCATTCAATTTCAAGTCCTTAAATGACCATGAAGATAATTATGATAACAATCAAAATGTTAGTTTTGAGAATTCAATTAACACTAATGAACTTGACAATGAAGAGAATTCTGAGGAATATGTTATGCCTCCGGATCGAATAAGATTGATTGAACAAGAAAATAAGCCAATTAAGCCTCATCAGGGGATAGTTAACTTAGTGAATCTGAAAGATAAAGAGAATAAGAAAGATATTAGAATTAGCACTTCACTTTCATCAAAAGATAAGTAACGTTTGGCAAATTTACTTTGAAAATTTGTAGATATGGTTGCTTGGTCTTACCAGGATATGTCAGGGCTGAGCACGGAGATAGTAAAGCACAGATTACCTCTAAAGCCAGAATGTAAGATAATTCAATAAAAACTGAGGTGAATAAAGCTTGAAATGCTACTAAAGATTAAGGAAGAGGTGAAGAAACAATTTAATACAGGTTTTCTATAAGTGGCTAAGTATCCAAACTGGGTAGCCAATATAGTACCAGTTTCTAAAGAAAGATAGAAAGGTATGAATGTATGTAGACTATCGTGATTTGAATAGGGCTAGTCCAAAGGATAACTTTTCTTTACCTTATATCGACACATTGGTAGATAACATGGCTAAACATTCAATTTTCTTTTTTATGGATGGGTTCTCAGGGTATAATCAGATAAAAATGGCTACAGATGATATAGAAAAGACCATTTTTATGACATATAGGGAACCTTTTGTTACAAAGTCATACCTTTTGGGTTAAAGAATGCTGAGGCAATATATCAAAGGGTCATGGTAACACTCTTCCATGATATGATGCATAAAGAGATTGAAATGTATGTAGACGATATGATTACAAAATCTTTTGAGAATGAATATCATGTCACCAGCCTCAAAAAGTTATTTGAAAGATTAAGAAGGTTTCAGCTCAAGTTAAACCTAGCTAAGTGCACCTTTGGGGTAAAGTCAGGGAAGTTACTAGGCTTTGTGGTCAGTGAAAAAGGGATTGAAGTCGATCCAGACAAGATATGGGCCATTCAAAATTTGTCATCTCCAAATACACCAAAAGAAGTTCGAGGTTTTTTGGAAAGATTGAATTATATTTCTCGATTCATCTCTCAACTTACCTACAAATGTGATCCCATATTTAAGCTTCTCCGTAAGAATAATCCTGAAAAATAGAATGAGAAATGTCAAGTGGCTTTTGATAAAATTAAGCAATACTTGTCAAACCCTCTAGCGTTGGTGCCACCTGTTCCGAGAAAACCTTTAATTCTATACTTGATAATGTGTGAAAATTCAATGGGATGTGTGCTGAGGTAGCAAGATAAGTCTAGCCGAAAGGAGAGAGCTATTTATTATCTAAGTAAAAAGTTCATAGAATATGAATCCAAGTATTTTTTATTGGAGAAAATGTGTTGTGCATTAGCATGGACTGCCAAAAGACTCAGACAGTATATGCTCTATCATACCACATGGCTCATAGCAAAATTGGATCCAATTAAATACGTCTTTGAGAAGCCTTCTTTGTCTGAAAAAATTGTTAGATGGCAAGTAATGCTCTCGAAATATGATATTATATATGTAAGCCAAAAGGTAATAAAATGGAGTGCTATAGCTGAGTTTCTTGCAGATCGTGCTACTAAAGAATATGAACCAATGAGATTGAAATTCTCTAATGAAGATCTAATGACTATTTCCCAACTAGAGAGAGGGAAGCATGAAGAAAAATGGAGAATATATTTTGATGGAGCTGCCAATGCCTTGGGACATGGAATTGGGGTGATTCTGATCTCTCCAGAAGAATAATATTATCCTGTAACAACGAGGTTAAAATTTAATTACCAAATAATATCACTGAATATGAGACAAGTGTCATGGGTTTACAAGCTGCTATAGATAAAAGAGTGAAAGCATTAAAAGTGTTTGGGGACTCAGCTCTAATTATATATCAGTTGAAAAGAAAATGGAAGACGAGAGATTCAAAACTCATTCCCTATCATAAGTATATTTTAGAGTTGATAAAGCAATTTGAAGATATCCAGTTTGACCATTTACCTCGAGAAAAGAATCTGATTGTCAATGCCTTGGCTATTTTGGCTGCAATGATTTGAATTAATGACAATACTGACATTTAGCCCATCAGGCTAGATGTTAAGGATATGCCAGCTCATTGCTCTAATGTAGAAAAAAAAAAGATGGGAAACCCTGGTATTATGATATCTTATAGTATATTAAGGATTAGCAATACCCAGTTCAAGCAACAAAGAATGATAAAATGATCATCTGAAGATTAGCTATGAGCTTTTTCTTGGATGGGGATGTTCTGTACAAAAAAAGTCATAATCAAGTATTACTAAAATACGTAAGTAAGACTGAAGTAAGAAAAATCATTGAAGAGGTACATGATGGAATATGTGGGGTACACACCAGTGAACATATGATGGTGAGATAGATCATGAGAGCAGGATACTACCAGTTGAAAATAGAGAGTAATTGCATTGACTATGCTCGTAAATGTCATAAATGCCAGATATATGCTGATAAGATTCATGCTCCGCCATTTGCTTTGCATGTTATGGCACCACCTTGGTCATTCTCAATGTGGGGCATGGATGTCATTGGTCTTATCACCCAAAGGCTTTTAATGGGCATAAATTTATTTTTTTGATGATAGATTACTTCACAAAATGGGTAGAGATAGCATCATATGCAAATGTAACATGATCTGTGATTTGTAAGTTCATAAAAAGAGAGATCATTTGTAGATATAGATTTTCGATGAGAATTATTTCAGACAATGCCAATAATCTAAATAGTAAAATGATGCAAGAAATATGTGCTCAATATAAGATAAAGCATCATAACTCGATACCATACCGTCCAAAAATGAATGGGGCATTGAGGCAGCTAACAAAAACATAAAAAAAATTCTTAAAAAAATGATCGAAACTTATAAAGATTGGCATGAGAAGTTACCATTTGCACTGCATGCATATCGAACGTCAGTGCATACCTCTACTAAGGCAACCCCATTTTTTTTTGTTTATGGGATGAAAGTTGTACTACCAGTGAAAGTGCAAATCTCATCCTTGAGGGTTCTAAAAGAAGTTGAATTAGAAGAAGCTAAATGGATTCAAAAATGTTATGAACAGTTAAATTTCATAGAAGAAAAGAGATTGGCTACATTGTGCCATGGTCAGCTATATAAAAAAAAATGATGAGGGCTCATGACAAAAAGATTTGACCCCATTGCTTTCGAGAAAGAGAGTTGATCTTGAAAAGAATCCTCCTAACCCAACATGATAATAGAGAAAAATGAACTCCAAATTAGGAATGGCCGTATGTGGTGAAATAGGCTTTCTCGGGTGGAGCACTGATGCTGACTGAGATGGATGGAAATGATTTATCCCATCCTATAAATTCTGATGCTGTGAAAAAATAATATGCTTGAAAAAAAAAAGAGAAAAAATAAAATTAAAAAAAAAGAAAAAAAATTGAATGAAAAATGAGGACTTAAGGCGAAAACCCTAAAAGGATGGTTTGAGTCATGAGGGGGTTTATCTAAGTTGCAAACCTAAAAAGGCAACTTAGATAAGGAGAATACAGCATCAAATTTAAAAATTTGTTGGCATGGAGACTAGCAAATTCGGAGGAGCTCTAAGTTGTTAAGTGCATCATATGGTTGGGTTTTCAGAAAAGCCTTGAGATGTGTTATCATGATTGTCTGATTGTTCATTTTTGGGCTTTGTCTCCCCATACTTATCCTTGTAGTTCTTTCTTAGCCAAAGTTTGCCAATATTTTGCTAATAAAAGACATTCTATTTCACTCTTTGTATGCCTCTTCTATTGACTGTTTCTCAATCGTTCTTATTCTTTTCTTCTTAATACCCTACAATGGAAGAAATGTGCAAGTGCATTCTTACTTTTTGAGTTTGAAATAATGATTGATAAATGAATAATGGCATGAAAGATTTTTGCATTACATTGGAAAGGTTAAGAGTGATAAAGGCAAATTTGAGATGTTCAGTTCCTGATAAGGACATTGAATTTGGAAAGAGATTGCCTGCAGAAAAAATGTGAGAACTAAATGGAAGAGATGATTTAGAGTTACACTGGCTCGATCTTAGAAGAACAGTGTAACTTAGTCTTTGAAGAACAAAGGGTTTGATGCCTAAGAAAAGAGCTTAAGAAACTTGAGTACCACAATTGAATAGGAATTAATTAGCCAACATTTGCGTAACATGCATTGAATTTCACATGTATTGCATAGCATATACTACATTCAAGAAAATATAATGCATAAATTCAAAAAGCAGGAGTATTCCAAAATCCCACAGAGAGAAGACAGATGTGAAGATATTTTTAAATTTGAAAAAAAAAACTTGTCAGGTAAGTTTTTAATCCTTGAAATAGGATATATCTCAGTATCAGGATTGATTTGTAAGACCTTTGAGCATAATCTCTTGAAATTCCTTCAAACACGATTTTTAACTCATTTGGATATGATCATCAAGGAGCATTTACTTTTCCAAAGTTGTGATACCTCTGTTTAGAGGAGCAATTTATTTTTCAAAGTTGTGATGCCTTTGATTAGAGGAGCAATTTACTTTTCAAATATCGTTGAGCCTCTGATTAGAGGAGCCTTTTATTTTTCAAAGTCGTTGAGCCTCTGATTAGAGGAGCCATTTATTTTCCAAAGTCATTGAGCCTCTGATGAGATGAGCCATTTATTTTTCAAAAGTCGTTGAGCCTCTGCTTAGAAGAGCTTTGTTTATGTTTCTCAAAGTCGTTGAACCTCTACTTAGAGGAACTTTGATCAAAATTTTAACACAAAAAAGGCGAAAAAAAAGAAAATGCGAGTGAAGTCTTGAATGGGTGTCGACGTCTTTGCATAATTTCTATTTCACAGAAAATGTGTAAAGAGGGGCAACTATAGACACCCAATTTGGTCCAGGCCCGAATCAATTGAGCCTGATCCAAATGGATAAGCCCATTTGTAATTTTATTTTTATTTATTTTTTATTTTTTTCAATATTTTTTTATTTATTTATTATTACTATTATGATTTATTAATATATAATTTTTTATTACTATTTATCTATTAACATATTTTATTATTTATCTGTTAATATTTTTTTTTATTTATCTATTCATATATTATTATTTATCTATTAATATATATTTTTTGTTTTATCTTTTTTTCTTGATTGATTCCTGATTGGGATTAGGATCAGAAAAAATTAGAATTCTAACGTGAATTTGGGGCTGACAGAGTTGGGATTGGATTCAAAGATTGAATCCAAATCCCAGAGGGAATTGGGATTGATCAGAAATTCTTTTGATCAATCCCTATAAATAGGTGCTGAAGCATACAAGAAAGGGACAGAAAACACACAAAGAGGAAACAAAAGCTAAAAAAAAGTTCTGGTGTGTTAAAACAGCTTTAGGAATTTGTGGGAATTTTTTTTTTAGAATTTTTGAAGTTGTTTTTTTTGAAAAATCTGGAAATTTTTTAGAATCTGGCAAAATTTTTTGGTGATATTCAAGTTTTTCGACGAGATTCCAGCCAACTTTGAACTTTCTGACAAGTTACCCAGTTTTTGGCATAACTTCCTAGAAATCGATCAACTTTTCGATGACTTTCCGATGAGAAACGTAGATTTCGACGAGAATTTCCAGAATCTGGTTAAATATCAATTGGTGTTCTTGAGGGGGGGTAGAGAGAGAAAAGAAGAGAAAAAGAGAAGTAAAAAGAGAAAGAGGAAGAGGATTCTACTGGGAAAAGCTGAAATTAGCCTTTTACAGCTCCCCAAAACGACGTCGTTTTGCGCTTAAGAACACCCCAGGATCCGCGCGTTCCCATTTGGGCGATCCGACCCGTAGCACACCCAATCCAACGACCTGCTTCTCCACCTGGGTTCGAGCCGAGCCGAGCTAAGCCACGTACTCCTAAGCCGTTTTCTTCCACAAGCCGAGCTGTTCCAAGGTTTTTTTTCTTATTTATTTTCTTATTATTATTATTATTATTATTATTATCATTATTATTATTATTATTATTTATTGATTATATTAGAATTATTTAGTATTTCTTATTTTATTTTATTTTCATTTATTTATTTTTATCTTTGTTTTTATTTTTTTTTTATTTTGTTTTTTTATTTTCTTTAAATAAAATTCTAAAAAAAAAATTTTGAGGAGAAGATGAAAGTATTAATTTTTCTCGAAAATAATTTTTTTCTAAAAAATATTTTTGAGAAAAAGTTGAAAGTATGAATTTTCTTTAGAAATAATTTTCTAAAAAAGGTTTTTTTGAGAAAAAGTTGAAAGTATCAATTTTTTTTTAACAAAAGCAATGAGTTTTTGAAGAGAAAAAAGATTTATATCGTAAGCTGAACCATTTTTTTTCATTTTTGTTTCTTGAATTTTCTTTAATGATAAATAATCTGACGATAGAGCCTCTGCAAGTGAAACAATAGTCTCTTTACATACTCTTGAGGTGAGAGAATTTTTTCAATTTTTTGCTAAAAGTATTATAGTCAAATGAGAATAATTTCCAATAATTAATCACTTGATAAATTTTTAAGGCTTATTGGATAACACAAAATTAAGCTGGTACCATCTTTCAATGGGCGTTGTGAGGTGCTATAACCTTTCTCACACGTAACCGTACTCCCGAACCCTGTTCTGGTTAGTAGACCTGAACCTATTCTTTTAGAAATCTTTAGGCTTAGGTGTTCCTTAAAAGGATAGATTCCTTAGGTGGTCAATCGCACATAGATAAAAAAGATTGGTGAGGACTCCTTCAAGTCAATGTCTAGCAATGGATCCTCGAATCTAGGCATTATGATAACTTTTTATAAACCTAACTGATTCTTTGTTCATGTGTAAATCTGTACACCCTTATATAAAAAGTATCCCTTAAGGGATTTTTACTTGCCACATGTCTCTTTTTTTTTTTTTTGGTTCTTTTACAATGCTTTGTCATTTTTTAAGGCTAGGTGGATGAGACCATAGAGCATAAACTTCTTTCATTGCTTACAAGTGTCTTCTTATATTGTTTTATGTTTGACAGTTGTGTTTAACTTTAACAATTGTTTAAACTTGAATTTTGAAGCTTTTCTTTTTGGGTTTTCATCGTTATTTTAGAGCTATTATAAAGAGTCTAACTTTCACGTGAAAAAAAGCTTTTTGTGGTCTGTGATTGTTGGTTTTTTTTCCTTTGGTGATTTTGGTAAAAAAAATTTTATTTTTTAATTGAATGTAGGTTTTTTTTCTTAAGGTAATTTTCATGTTAGACATTTTTATATTAAATGGGGTTTGGGTTTTGTGGTTCTCAAGGTTGCATGTTGTTCTAAATGTGTTTTTTTTTTTAATAATTTCTTTTTGCATGTCTTCTGTTTTTGGGTTTTCATTGCTATTTTAGAGCTACTTATAAATGTTGGGGCCATAGTACTGTTGATTGACGACATTGTAAAGTGAGTTAATCATCTATAACAAAAAGGGAAAGTAAAAGGAAGAGGGTCTGAAAATGGAGGATGGCTTTTATAAAAATCCCTGAAATGGTTAGAAGGTATGTCAAAATGAACCATAAGCCACGAGTTGGAGGCACCAACTTTAGAAGGATTGTAGATTTTCCATGGCTAAAAGGGTTTTATATGTTGTAATTTCTTTGTACCCAGTTGCATCAGTAAATAAATCTGATCAATCTCCTTCAACTATATTGTTATCTTCATTCTATTTTAGCCAAAAGGCAAAATAAAATAATATTGCAACTTATATATATCTTTATCTATAGGATGCAGATGGGAATTAGCACATTGGATTCATGGCCATATTGATTGACGATGTTGGAGCTGTTGTTATTTACTCCATTGCTGACGATGTCAAAGCCTCCCTTGATTTCAACATTTCATTTAATTCGACTACCAAGATTCAAGTTAGTTTTCTCATAATGGTAAATCTTAAGCTCTTTTCTTTTGGTTATGATTTAAAAATAGGATAAGTTTTAACGGTAAAAAAATGTAGAGATAGAGGCAAAGGTTATAGGGCAGAATGGAAAGCTTACACAGGTGGTGGTGAAGCTCAAAAAGAAAAGAAAAAGTGAGCTAATTGCTTTGGGTGGCCTCAAATAATGATAGTATGAAGGCAAGCCAAATGAGTAAGCTTTAAGACTTTATTTCCTTATTCTTTACATGTATTGATTTTTCAGCTTTTGTTCATTTAAAGGCATTCAAATGAGCAAACAACTTGCCAATTGAGTTGTTTTTTGTGGGTTTTAGTTTAAATTGATGAATAATTAACATTTGTATTATTTAGTTTTAAATTATTCAAAATTCTAAGAAATAATGCATATATATTAGCTTGAATGTTTTTTTGCATTATTCATGGTCTATGGTGCGATATTGTTCTGAACATTGATTTTGAATGTTTCAATTATAGCAAATGAGGCATTTGAGAAGGTGCCAAGCTATGCGTTGGTGCCACCCATGATGCTATACTTAAAGAGTAACTATCACATGACTATTGCCTACAAACACAATCTTATCAACCTTTGGCAAGCTTTTGGCAATTTTGCACCTATTTTGGATGCTTTCTTCGCTAATTCTTATATGGTTCATTTCATTACCATTGGCTTGGGTCTGAATTTCCAACTTCTTAGTAATTGGCTCTTCTTTTGCTATAACATCAATTGTAGTTTTGAGTCTTAATGTTTTAAGATAGTTGTTATAACGTTATTTTTTATTTAGCTTTATATTAACTTTCTACACCCTTATATAAAAAGTATCCCTTAAAAGATCTTTTCTTGCCATGTGTTTTTTTTTTTTTTGGCTTTTTTGCAATGCTTGTCATTTTTGTGAGGCTAGATAGGATGAGACCATGGAGCAAAAGCTTCTTTCATTGCTTACAAGTGTCTTTTTATGCTGTTTTATGTTTGATAGTAGTGTTTAACTTCAACAACTGTGTTTAAACTTGAATTTTGAAACTTTTTTTTTGAATTTTCATTGTTGTTTCAAAGATGTTGCAAAGAGTCTAACTGTCACATGAAAGAGAACTTTTTATGGTTTGTGATTGTTGGTTTTTTTTTTTTCCTTTTTTTTTTCCTCTGGTGATTTTGGGTAAAATCTGTCATTTTTTTGTTTAATCAAATGTGGGTTTTTTTTTGGGGGGGTTTTCTTGAGGTGATTTTCATGTTAGACATTTTTATATTGAATAGGGTTTAGGTTTTGTGGTTCTCAAAGTTGCATGTTGTTCTGAATATTTTTTTTTAATAATTTCTCTTTGCATGTATTTTGTTTTAGGGTTTTCATTGCTATTTCAGAGCTGCTCATAAATGTTTGAGTAAATGAGTCAATCCCCTGTAACAAAAGGGGAAAGCAAAAGGAAGAGGGTCTAAAAATGGAGGATGGCTCCCTATAAAAATCCCTAAAATGGTTGAAAGGTCTATCAAAAGAAACCATAAGCCACGAGCTAGATGCATTAACTCTAGAAGGATTATAGATTCTCCATGGCTAAAAAGGTTTCATATGTTATAATTTCATTGTACCCAATCATGCATCAATAAATAAATCTGATCAATCTCTTTCAATTATATTGTTATCTTCATTCTATTTTAGCCAGAAGGTAAAATAAAATAATATTATAACTTATATATATACATCTTTATCCATAGATTGTAGATATGGGAATTGGCACATTGGACCCATGGCCACATTGATTGACAACGTTGGAGCTGCTGCTATTTACAACATTATTGACCATGTCAAAGCCTCCCTTAATGACTTTTTAATATTTGATACCAATCAACTTCTCCATTTAGAAAGAGTAAATAATATTATAAGAGGTTATAATAACCCAAATAATGTTTAACTATATGCTGTCTTTTTGAATGAGTATAAACCATGATATCTCTTTCAAATGAAATATTTTAATTGTTTCCCTCAACCTACATAGCAGCAAATTGTTAACAAATAAACAATTATAAACTCATTGATCTAGATTAATATTTCTATAATACGAATTTGTATTAGTATAATTAGTATTAGTATTTTCATTACTTTTTGCATTTAAATTTTCAATGTGTTGTATTCTTATTTTATTTTTAAATTTATTACCAACTTCATAAAAATATAGTTAAAATAATATGAATTAATCACCTCAAACTTGAAATAATTCACAACTCAAATTAAGTATAAATAAATTTTCTAATCATTTTAAATTTTAATTTAATTAAAAATAATATAATTCATGTAATTATAAAAATAAACTAACTTAACTTAATTTTAATTTATTATAAAATGTCAACAACTTAGGATTAATTTGGATGCCACTAGACCTCTAATGAGGTGTGAATAGCTTAACTTTTTAGCACTATCACATTGTAAATATTGATTGGATAACATCACATTTGTTGTGTTTAAATCTTTTAATTGTACTAAAAAGTTAGTTTTAGACTGAGGTTAAGGGTCAAGTGGACTACCAGTGTTCGAATTGGACCTTTTTACCTCCAAAAAAATTTTATTATTCTTATATTGCCTTGAAATGTGTTTCTATTCACTAAACTTAACATTTTTTCTATTATGATTTTTTATTTAAAAATTGTAAAGTAATTTGATGATTATTATATAAATAAATTTTATTATTTTAACTAAAAATAAATAACTACATAAATAATAAAAATAAACATATTATTTGATATATTACTATTATTTTTATTAATTTTTAATTATTTATTAATAAAATTATTATTTGACATAAAAATAATTTAATAAATTTTCAATTATTTAATAATTCTATAAACGTTAAATAATTTAAATTTTTATTAAATATAAATTTTAATCTAATGTCTATAATGGTCATTATCTTTTCCCATTATAAAATAATTATTTTACTTCACTTAATAATTTTTTACTTATAATAATTTACATTAGATCGTCCAACCACTCGAATGACAATAAAAAAAAAATGAACAATTTAATACAATTGAAAAAAATTAAATAATTTTGAGATATAAAATTAATTATATATACATATTAAGATAAAAGTCGAGAAAAAATTAAATCAATTATTAATTCAATCAAGTGATAATTCTTATGGCAATATGACAGAATCCAATTCTGAGCTCTGGTAGCACCACCACCTCTTAAATCGTCTAATTCTACTGGTAAAAAATCCAATTAATATGTTTAATAAATCACAAAGTGCTAATTGTTAATAAAGATGGTGCAATTGATTTACATTTGATTTGATATTGATTTTTATTCATGGGAATAACAATTACAAAATTCTAGAGGAAGAAAATACAAAAGAGAAATTATTTATAAAAGTCATTTTAACTTGTAAAATTGTTATATCAAAGAATTATTTCAATAGACTAAAAAAATTTAATTATGTTATCAATTGTCAAATGATCAACTCATAAAACATATAAATAATAAAATTATTAACATAAATATATAGTTAATACATTAAAACAAAAAATTGAAAGGTGAAAAATAAAAAAAAAAAACAAATATTATTAATTGACTTAATTATGATTATTTTTAATGAATTTATTTATCAAAATAAACTACATATACAATTGCTTTTACAACAGCTAAAGAAATAAACTCCATATAATTGTTTTGTTCCTATACACATTAAGTTTTTATCTCGTTTTACTTATATTTTCATTCAATGTGAAAAATCATTACTTATAAAAAAAAATAGTCTAATAGTAAAAGAAAGATTAAAATTAAAATTTATAAAAGAATTACTAATGATATTTTAATCAATCACATTTAATATTTTTGAAATTAAATTTTTATTAAGGGTATTTTAGTCAACTATATTGAATACTATTTTAGTCTAATTATAAAAAAGTCTACTAATAAAAAATTCATTTAAATTAAAATTTATAAAAACATTTACTAAGAATATTTTAATCAATCACTTTTAACACCTTTGAAATTAAAATTTAAAAATTGTAAGTAATTTAATTTCATGTTAAACACCGTTTTTAATTCTAGTTTATTTAAATTAAACTTAAATAAATTAATAAAAGTTATATATATAAAGATAAATTTATTAATTTGAAATTTTATAAGGACATTCAAGTCAATCATTATTAATGTTTTTAGAGTTTACACTTTTATATATAAAAATAAATAGATAGATAAATAGATGATATCTCATAATTTTATCTTATAAAAGATGTATCATAAATGTAAGTTTAAATCTTTATATATATATATATATATATACACATATAATAAATCTTCAAAATAACTCAATGAGGCTTATTAAAACTTGACATATGTTAGGGATTCTAAAGATGATTTTTACCATGTAGTATTTAATTTCTATAAGATTTTATTATGATAATATTTGTGAAAATCCGTACTCAATTTACGAGATATTATTTTTTTTTTCAAAAATTTCATAATTTTATCACACAAAAAATATAAATATAATTTAAATATCTACTTATAAATTCATAATATCTCGAGATTGGGTGTCAAAGCAACTTATATCTTAATGGCAATGATTCTACATTCTTATATTATTAGTTTAGACTTTTGTTTTCCCGGAAGAATCAAATGTACAGTGGTCTTCATTAATTTTATATGCCATCAATTTCTGCATAATTTACATGAAATTGTTATGTTCTAGCCTCCAGGCCTTAAATCTGGCAGTGAATCAACATGAACATTTGTGCCAAACTTAGTTTTTTCAGTCCGCAGGAGGTGGTCCTGGTAAGGCAGTCGAATAAGGCTTGCTCATAAATAATTATGCTAATGTTCTAATGTCACCATCAGAAAGAACCAGTAGACAAATATGATAATAATGGCTCTTGCAATAATAATACTTCTTATGTCTCCATTATTTTGTTTGAATAGTGAAATTTCTTGGTAGTTTCCGCTTTTCACAAGAGTGGGAAATTCCGCGAAAATATCATATTTGAGACTATTTATGTGTTGAGAAGATTTTTTTTTTTTTGAAATGACATTGAATAGAAAATTTTCTCAACACACGCATATAAAAAATAAAAAAAAAAAAAAGGTGTTAGTGGGATTTGTCAGTATTCAACTTGCAAATTTAGAACTTAGAAAAAACTAATTATCAAGTTAGATTTCGTTAATTATATAATAATGTAACAAATTAAATCTTATATCTCATAATTTTAGAATTAATTATATTAAAAATTAAAAAATTATATTAAATCATAGTTATAATGTGAGAAAACGTGATTTCCACTCGTCACTTTAAAGTAAACTCCAGAAATTTTCACGTCTGCTTTCATTTTCGTGAAATTTCATGGTTCAAATTTTCTGCTGTACCATTTTTTTTCTAAAGTTCCCTTTAAGAAGTATGAGTTTTGCTTGTGTTGAACATGTTACATGAAATTGACTTTGTTTATATTCCACAAAGTTTCATGTCATACAAAATCGAATTATAATTAAAAAAAAATCAATAACTAAGTCAAAATAATGAAATTAGTTAAAAGTTAGAACTGCTTAGTAACAACATGTCATCCCTTTCAGATAGATTACATTTATTTTGATTTGAGTGGGCTATTTACTGGTGATTATGTAAAAGTGTGACTTTCTATATCATTAGATTTTTACTAGATTCAGGTAAAAATCCCACTTGAAAAGTTCCTATTTGGGTGGTTTCATTCTTCTCTTTCCACATCAAGTTGCAAAGGTTTCTCTCTATCTCTCTCTCTTCATTCTCTGGCCTGTTGATCCTACATTTCTGATCAGTCCAGATCTTAGGTTGATGTCAAACAACTAAAAATATTGTTTTTTTTTTCTTGGAGTTAGAAGTCTCCTCAATTTTCAAGTGATTAATTTTTCAGTGAATTTTGCAAAAGAAAAAAAATCCGGGTTGTTGATAGTTTCTTCTGTAATGTTGGTTTTCCTTTACAAAAAGCGAACGTTCTGTTCTTTGTTAAACATCTTCTGCGCAGAAAAAAAAAAAAAAAAGGAGGATTTATAGTGAACAGTTTATATCAATCTGATAGAGAAAAAAGCTGATTTTTTTAGAGATTAGCATGAGAGTTTAAGGTGAATTATTGGTGAGAGATTTCAATCTATGGCTGGAGAAGACTTAGTGGAGCTGAAATTCAGGCTTGCAGATGGAACTGACATTGGTCCAGGCAAGTATAGTCCAGCTACAACTGTGGCTTCTAAGGAGAAAATACCTGTTCAGTGGCCTAAAGGTCACTCAACTTTTTTCATTTTTACCTGTTTAATTGTATGCATCATGAATTTTCTCATTACTGTATCTTGTATGTAAAGTGTTTTTGTCTTTGCCTTTGTTTTTTTTAAGTTAAGGCTGCGAGTATTTGATTCCTAACCACTGAAACTAAGAGTCCAATACTCCATCAATAGATCTAAGACTGTGGTTGTCTTTGTCTTTGTTATTTTTCATCGTTTCAAAATAAAAAATATCTGTATCAGGAGTGAAGTTGCTGCTTTTTTTTCTTTTTCTTTTTCTCTTTTTTTCTTTATGCTTGCAAATTAGTTGAGTTTGTGAAGAGTCATTGGTTCTACTCTTTTCCAATTTGCATAATTTAACTATAGCTACTTTTCTTCTTAGGTGACAAAAAATGGGCTTTGAGTTGTGTTTTTGTTTAACCTTTTGTACTCTTTGACACATGCCTGAAAGGCACATGAATTGAGATGTCCGGACAAAGTTCAGTTACTTGTATGAGCAAGGTACTGATTTCGACTTATTATGTCTCTTCCCATTAACTATCCTTCAATTTTGCTTCTCTATAATGAATACAAGCAAAGTTTTTTAGTACATTCAGGTAGCATTTTGCTTTTAATCCTCCCATACCGTGCCTTTTTGTTGATATAACATTGTGCCTTTTTGGTATATAATTGGCTTCTATTTGCGTATGGAATACTCTTCTCTGTTTCCCAGACATAAAAAATTGCCCAAAGTCGATACAAGATGTGAAGCTAATTCATGCTGGAAAGATACTTGAAAACTGCAGGGCACTTGCTGAGTGCAGATTCCAGGTTGGTGAACTTCCAGGAGGTGTAACTACAATGCATGTCGTCCTGCGTCTTCCTTTGTCAAATAACAATGGTAATACTAATCCACAACATATGCATTTGATTCTTTACATATGTAAGGGATTTGATGGCTAAGGCACATTATGCATTTTTAACCATCAAAATTTCTTTAGACTGTGGGAGCAATAATAATAACTCTGCTATAACATTTTTCTCTTCCCCATTCGTGTTCTGTAGCACATGATCTTTTCTGATTCTATCAAGTGTAAAAGTTACTTATGAAGCCTATTCCTTCTCCCCAGCTCGCCAAAGTGTTCCATCAAGTTTTCCATATCGATGAAAAAAAAGAGGGTTCTTAGTTCATTTTCATAAGATCCATGCCTGTTTTCCTCTTCTGTCATTTTTCTTTCATTGAAGCTGCGTCCTTGCTGCTGTTTATCAGCATGCTATACCTATTTAACTCGTCTGGAAAAGTGGGGTTTAAGTATATGTTGTTTAGTATACTATATTTACATTATGAACTTTGTTTCATGTACTAACTCTTGTCTATCAGCATGCCATAACCCTAGTTAAGTACTAATGAAGTCCTGACATTTTATCCAACAGAGAAACAACAGAATGATTCTCCTAAGAAAAGCAGCTGTCTAATGAGATTGCTGATGCTTATTCTACCGATGCCATTTCCTTCATTTTCAATGCGTTCCTGTTATATTTGTGGCGATTGCAATTCTTCAACATTACATGTTTTAGGCATGTTATCAATTCCGGTGGCAGCAGAAACATAAAAAGAATTTTTAAAAAGATGTGGTTAGCTTTACTGAAAAAACTTGCATTCCCATTGTTGCTTGTGAAAGAAAGGGCAAAGAATTTAATTCACTGTACAAAAGAAGAATTACATCACTAAGACCAGGGGAAAAAGGTCGAAGTGTTGATACATCTATCTATGTCTTATGATACTAGTGAACCGGTGACAAAGACTGGGAAATATATATTTATTTACATAAAATAAAGCTGCTTTGCTCTTTGATATTGTGTACCATGCTTGAAAAGCTTGAATCTTTCAATAGCTCAATAGCCTTTGAATCACAAGAAATTTGATAACTTAATGACAGGGAAGGAGCAGGCATTAACTTAACCTTTTGAAGGGGCATTTCTGGGACATGGCAAACAGAATACCAGTGCAAAGCTTGTTCTTGTGGCTCAGGAATGGTCCCCAAGTGAGGCTGATGAGGAGCGAATCAAGTTTTGGCCTTTCCTGGATGCTCGAATATTCTTGAGAATCATCATGAGTTTCTGTCTCTCTCCTTCAACCTCCGCAAATTGAAGGCTTAGCTGAGAGTATCGCTCATGCATCTCTTTCAGTTCAGTCTCTACAGCTCCATGTCTTCCCTTTATCTCCAACATGTCTTTGATTAGCTCATTGATGTCCCTGAAACTTTTGAACACTGCTTCCTCATCATTGTGCTGTTTCAAGAAACAGCTGAACCACAAGAGAATATTATGTCAAATTCGTGTTTCATTTGTGTTTCATTTGTTCAGCTAGAGTTTAAACGACCCTTGTCCCAATGTCCCTATTTTGAAACAGCAATGCATAATGAAATTTGGATTTTCGGCTCAAAAGTCAATGAGGTTCAAAAAGAAATCAAAGCAGCAAAGGGAAAGTCCAGAGGAAAGCACAACTAATAGGTATGAACAGTAGTGAAAGAAGGTTGATAATTTTGCGGGGATTCCAGCTATGAGAAGATACACAGCCTACGAAATCTTTCCCAGTCAATGTTTTCTTTTAGCTCATTGGAGACATTATACATGACTGCAAATGGTTTTCAAAATTTTTTTGGAAGGGAAAGAACAAGCAAATTAAATGTCTATGAAGATGCATCCTGTGAATGGTATTAAAGAAATAACTGGGGACCAGTAATAGGTTTGATTGCTGCACCCAAATTACTGGTACACCAGATAAAGTGCCACCAAACAGGTCATTGCAGTCATCTTTGCAGCCAAATAAAACTTGGCCAAAGCAAGAATCTGTTAACAAAAAATGAGTCACACAATGTACATACACGTGTTTTCCAGAATGCCACACCAGAAATTGCGAAAGGTAGATCCATCCTCTCTGTTAATTCATAGTAACTTAGTGATTAGTGTGTGTGACAGCCAACAATTTCAGCATAGAAATAAAAGACACACATGAGAATATGAGTGCAGACAAGGTGGAGGGGAAAAATTAACTTATAGTTAGCTCACAATGTTTGCAGACAGCAACAAAGATATAACAGCTGCTAATCCCCTTATAAATTGAACCCAGACAGGGAAGATGTAGATCATAATAGAGTTATATAACAAATTATTTTCATATGAGCCAGTTCTCTTAGTTGGAAACTAGGTTGACAAAGAGATGCTCGAGTCAAACATGAATGTCCACTTGTATCTGTAAAACTCAAACATTAATGCAACACTCTAGTGATTTAATATGCAGTAGACTTAGAACTTTAAACATGTAAGACACAGTAAATTCCTTGAAGTGACCTTCAAGGCCTAAGCCATTCAAGGCCCTTAGGCCGAAGCAAATTGCTTCCCTTAAGCACAAGCTTCTCACAAGTAATAGAGACTTAATCAAAAGGTTTTGTCAGTTAAGTTTGGAAAGGAATCAGAAAAGCAGACTAGAGTTCTTTTCTAGGTCATAGCATACCTCTGAAAAAGGATGCTTGATTTATTCTTAGTTTGCAATGCCTCGGCAAGCTCAAGTTCCAATGCAAGTACCCTTTCTAATGCATTTCCACTTTCTGAATATTCATTAAACAAAGGGAATATGCTTCCCAACTCTTCATTCACCTGTGCAAGGGCAAAAATTGAGAGCCTGGTTGAAGGGCTTTCATCAAAACGTTATGGAAGTAAGAGATCCATAATGATTCACCTTATGTAACTGCATCAATTCTTGCTGTAAACCTGGAAATTTGGGGTCGAAATGATGACCATCTCCTGAAAGAAGCAGATTCTCATTTTTCATCCTTTCCAGCTACAAGCACATAAAAAGAAGTATATTAATCACCATTATTGGGCTTTATCGTGAGGAAATTTTATGCTACAACTGTAACGAAGTTAACTGATGACAGAAAATTACATAAAATTTCCTCATGCTCAACAATATAAGAAGGAATTGCAATTAAATTCTGGTCAGATTCTCACTAACTTGCACCTTACAGGCTTACACATATATATACCTCACTATTTAGGTGGTCCATGCTAGATCTTAAACTTTGGGCTTTAAAACGATCATTGATTAAAGCCAGATGTTTTGCATCACCATTCAGCAAGTTCTCTTGGTTGGCAAGTGCAGGACTTTGAACTCCATTTCCATCATTAGATACAAGAAGATCCTGATAAACAATTAAGCAAATTATCATTACAAAGAAATTTCATTATGTAAATAGCATGATTGCACATATCAGAGGAAGGATAAAAGGAAGTAGGTTAACATTTTTTTCAAAGAAATCTTCATCCAAGATTCTTGCTTAAGGAAATAGAATAAATTTGAATTTTTTTTTTTTTTACCAGTTAGCATCAATTAATCACTTAGCAGTCCAGCACAAACATGCAAGATAGCTTATCAAAAGAACTGAAAGGCAGACCTTAAGATTAACACTTAATTTGCAGATGCCAAGCAGCTGGCTAGAAACTAGATTACCAGGGAGATAGCATTAAGACAAAAACTGATATTTAAAGTTAGTTTATGTCAGAGCTTATATACCTGTTTTATTTTGATCTAAAATTCTCTAAGTTAATGTTTGGAAAATTTCTTACCATGAAGCTAAAGGAACGTGAATGGAAGGTTAAGCGCTGATTTTGACGGACATTAAGTGAAGCCTAGCACAAGTACGTTTTTATCATATTTACAGGACTTACTTAAAAGGAGCAAGGTTTTTCCTCCCACTCTAAGGCATGATAAATAGGAAAGAGGAAAGTAGTTTTGTACAAATTAGTTTGTGCTGACCAAAGCATGCTCTCCTAGATAACTCACACTATGCATCACAATTTCCCCCCAAATTCACCCTTTAGTATCCAAGTGAAAGGAATGTAGGATAAAGGAATGTAAGACCCATTCACAAGTTGCAATATCACTTACAGAGTTATATATTTTAAAAGAAAAAATTGAAATCGTAAGACCAATTTACTACTTGCACAGTTCTAAAGCACTTCAAAAAGAGTAGTAATATGTAATAAATTTATCTAATATTTTGCGTTTCCATCTACAATAAAAACTCAGCAATTGCATGGACCCTCTAACAAAGTCAAATCACTAAGGAAACTAATTTGTAGGTAAACATATTTAGAATGCATTCATTCATATTCTATTTGAAAGAAACGAATATTGTTGTTCCTTCAAAACCAATGGCCCGTGCATATATTTACGCATTTCCTTGTCTTTTTCCTCTTTACCTTCGATGAGATTCCACACAACTCTTTGACCATCATGATAAATTATCCAAAAAAAAAAATCCTCACAGCAGTCTCAATCAAAAGCATAAGGATATGAAGCATTAGCAAAGGGAAGTGAAACAACTTAATGACGCATAAAACAGAGGATTATGTAAAATAGGAGAAAAATCACTGAATACATCATACAATTATGTAAATAGTCAGACAGAATAGATAGCATCTAAGTAAAATATAATGCAATTGTCTTTCAATATTTATTCTTAGGATGAAATGCATTTTTAGTTCTTTCCTATAGAGAAAGATAAGCACACTTAGCACTTAAGTTGATGATCAACATACTAAATTCTCTAACATTATATCATTAAATCTAAGATAACACAAAACAAATATATGGAACAAAACAGAAACAAAAGAATCATCTGCTAGATAAAAATTTTTGTATTATAATTCATTCAAAAACAGTGAATTACTTATTGAATCAATTAGTGAGAGAAGATATTCCAAACAAAATGTTAAAAGTTACCTGCTCAGGTTGCAAATTCATTAGTGCACTTGCACAGTCACCTTCATCAATGGGAACTAAGCATGAATGTTCTGCTTCTTTGGAGTTTGCTGAAGTATCTTGGTCCAAATATTTAAGATCTGCATCCCTAGTTGGAGCATTATTGACAACCAGCTCATCAGAGATGCTACCATCTTTCAGTTTGTCATTTCTTTCCTTCTGAAATTTCATGGTTGATGTGGACGTCTCGAGCAATTCTTTCACTATGCTAAGTTCAACTGAAATTCTAGATTTTTCCTCATTGCATTCTTGCAAAGAAGCTTCAAGTTTCTGTTTTTCTTCCTTACAGCATTCAAGGCTTATCATTGAGCAATCCAGTTCAGTCTTCATCAGGTCATAAGCCCTCATTTTTTCACGCTTGTCCAATATCAACGACTGTAACTCGGCCTCCAATTCCAAGATCCTTGCTCCCAGCTCTTCATTTCTCTTTAAATGAGAAGATTCAGATTTCTTTCTATTCTCAATGTCATCAATGGCATCTTGTAATTTCCATAGCATTTCCTCACTATGCTTTTTGGAGACAGCCAACTGGTACTTCAGTTCTTGTAGCCGTGTTTCATACTGTTCTTTGATAAACGCAATTCTTAAGGACTCTTGCATAGCAGTTGGTGGTGCTTCAGATTCCCTCTTCTCCCGGGCCTGGGTGGCCTCTGCATCAGCCTTGTCTTTGAGCTCCTTCAAATGAATGGTCAAGTTTTTGAACTCTTCAGTCTTCAAAATCTGTTCAGAAAGCCTTTGAGAAAGCTCATTACACTGATTCTGCAGCAGAAGCACTTCATCATTATGCCCTTCCAGTGAGTTTATCTGAGTGCTCTGTTCATCCAATTTAGCTTTGAGTACTAAGACACTGAGTTCCAGTTCTTCCTTCAACATCAGCAGGTTATCAATCTCTTCTTGGGCACTGGCTAGCAACTGCTTCAGCCTTCCAACTTCAAGAGCAAGCTGATTCTTATCCGCACAGGAACCAAACTCAAGTTTTTCAATCCTACTTTTGTAGTCCTGAAGCTCAGCTATTACAGAGCTATTTTTATTGAGAAGTACCCTGTTTTCAGCCATGGAAGCTTCTAACTCGGATTTTAGGGAGTCAAGACTTGCTGATAATCTTCCATTTTCTTCAATGCAGTGCGCTTCACGAGCAAGACAACCATTGAGTATGCTCTCAACATCAAGATGCTTCTTTTGAAGCTCCACAAGGTGCCTTTCAGAGATGGAAAGTTGACAAACAAGGTCAGTGGTCCAGGTTTCAAACTGAGTTCTTAAGAAAATGAGGCTAACATCTGCAGCTATTGAAAGTTCATGCATTTCAGACAACTGAGATTCCAGAAGAGTAATAGTGGAAGTTTCTTTGTGAGCATTGTTGAGGCACTCCTCAGACTGCTGTAAAAGACTGCAAACTCTAGATTGCTCTGATTCTAGATCTGATAGCATTTGCTTGAGATGGATCAGTTCAGATTTCTGCTGATCAAAGTGTAACAACTGATGGTGCTTCTCAATCATTTGGGAAGTAAGATCTGTAACCAAACTCTCTAATTTATTTTTGGAGCTTCTTTCAGCTTGCAGCTCATCATGCAAAGAATGCAAACTGTCTTTCAAACCATTAAGCTCCAAAGCAAGCTTGGATGACTCATCAGATTTATCCCGTAAAGATTGCGTCAAAGCTTCGTTTTCTTCCATAAGTTCAGCCACAGTCAACTTATAACTTCCAAGTTCTTCATTGACAGACTCTAACACCAAGAGTTCTTCAGCAATCTCCCTGTTCTTAGAAGTAAGCTGTTGCAGCTCAGCTTCAAAATGCTCAATATCAGATAAAAGATCTCTCTGCTGCTGTGCATAGGTTTCTTCAACTTCAGAGCTAACCTTGAGCTTTTGAGCAACAGCTTCAATTTCTAACTGAAGCTTTTGAACCACTACATTGGATAAGTCTATTTTATCAACCATGGATCGTATATCACATTCAAACTTCTGTTTCATTTCCATCATGGCTGATTCCACCACACTTAAAGACACCTGAGCCTTATCTCGTTCACCCATCAGATCTTTCTTTTCCATTAAGAGATGAAGAAATTCTTCATGTGCATTATTTTGGACCTCTTCTAACTGCACCATGATAGATGTCAAGTCCTTGAACTCAATATCCTGACCAACCAAGTCACTTGAGAGGGACAATTGGTCAAAAATTTTGCCATAGGATGACAATAAGTTCAGCAATCTGTTTCGCAGAAAGTCAACAGTATAGTGCAGATTTTTCTTCACAATAACCAATTCATCAAACTCAGTTTTGATCATTCTCAACTCTTCCTGCAAAGATGAGTTGCTGTTTTGAAGATTACCATTTTCCAAGGTTCCTCCTTCAATAAATTAGCTAACTCTGTTTTCTCCATGACACAGGCATCATACTTGCTCTTGTAATTTTTGTATTCCAGCAAATGGCACTCCAATTCAGTTATCTTCTCAGAGAGAAGATGATTTTCATGGATGACATTTTCTACACTTGCTTCCATAGTTTGTTTTTGCAGAGCCATGTCATTATACTTGGTAATGCAAGTAGCCTTGTACTCATTAAGGGAATGAACATCATCCATAGCTGTTTGCAGCCTTTGCATCAATAACTCCTTGGACTCAACTGAAAGTTCCAATTGCCGTGTAAGTTCATCTGTTCTTTCATTCATAGGTTTGACATCAGCGCTTGCTTCAAGCAAAGTTTCTTGTAGAGTCTTTGAAAACACATCCAAGAAAACATTTTGGTAATGCATTTCACAAACTTCTTCTTCAACCTTCCGATAAAGGCTTTCCTGTAAATGAAGGTATCTTTTCAAGTCCTCTAAAAGAATATCTCCACCCAACAGCTGTTTCTTCACCCCTACATACTGATTTTGACATCGCAAGGACTTGGTGTGTTGAAATTCTTCTGAATCTAGTCCACGACTCTGCACCATCTCCGAGTATCCTTGGGAGTTCGGTTGTGAAGAATCTACAAAAGCTTGCCTGATGAGATTCTCATTGGTCTCAAACACAGACATAACCTGGGAAGATAGCAGCTCAAGATCCTTTTGTAACTGACCCACTGCAATTGAATAATTATGGCGTGCCCTTTTGAGTGCTGCTTCTGCAATAATAGCCCTTCTTTCCAGTTCCTTGCTAAGAGATTCCAGATCTTGTTTTTCTTCAGCAAATCTCAAGATCTGTTCATTCATATCTTGGCGCATAGTCTCCATCTCAGCTTTAGTGGATTGCACCTTATACAAGCAAGTAGAATGCTCATTTCTGAGACTCTGAAATTCTCCCAGCATCTGCCTTTGGTTTTCCTCAAGCTCCTGAACAAGAGCTTCATAGTAGCACTCCATCTGGTCCATTTTCTTTGCAAGGCTTTCCCGCTCAGCTTTTGATTCATCCAACTCTCTCAGAAGTTCAACAATTTTGCCTTGCATTGCATTAGTAGCGCCCACAGAATCAGGTTCATGTGACATAAGACCAGGCACACTAACACATGGAACCATGCCTAGTTCTGGTTGATAAAGCTCTGCATCAAAACTAGTTTCTGGCGTAAAAGGCTCACCATTAGTTAAACTCGTTTCTTTGGTACCCTTCATGCTGCATCTGTCAACTGGTACTGATCTGAGAATAGATATTTCTGTTTGAGTCCCTTGTTTGAGATCTTGCAGAATGCCAAGCAATACCTCCAAGTCTGCATGAAGGAATCTATGGTCTCTTTCATGGTATGTCTTGCTTTGAAGTTCCCTTATCTTATCCTCCAGAACTAAAAGCCCCTTTGACCATATCACCTCAAAGTCGTGAAATAAGTGATCCTGGTCTTTTTTAATAGCCTCTTTGCTGGTCAATGGAGGGCATAATTTAGAACTTGCCATCCGCTCAAGCTCATCCTTCAACTTTGAACACTCCGATTTTAAAGCACAAACCTCCTTCACCAACCTTTCTCCTGAAGTAATCTCAGCAACAAGTTGCCCAGCAAACTTCTCTGTTTCAACACCTATTTGACTAGCATGATTTTGTAACAAGCATACTTCCATCTTAAGTTCCTGAATAGATGACTCTGCCACTTCCAAGCATCCTCTGAGTCTACTATTCTCTTCATAAGCAACAGTTAAGTCATTATCCCCAGAATAGTCTGAACTCCAGCCCTGAACCCAATCATTAGTCCCATGTGTCAAAAACCGATGATCAGAGGGATCCCCATTCTCTTGCTGAGGGCTGCGACTAAGTCCTGCCAAATCACCGGAGGCTGTACTCTTTAGGCTGTCAATTTCATGAGTGCTGGGCGTATCATGCTTCTCTGCATATAAACTTTCTGAGGTATTTGAAGAGCCATCAAACCCAACGGCTGTGTCTCCAAAGTCTTCATTCAAGTCAATATCTTCTTCAAGCAAAGGGTGTTCTTTAGATTTTTCTTTAAATCTAATCCTTGAATTGACCTATATACAGAAGAAAAGGTGACAAAGATTAGATTATCCCCTATTTTAGAAGACAATAGGAACGCACGTGCTGCACATTCATTAAAAAGCTTGGAACAACTAGAGAGCCTAAAATGTAGAAAAACCTGAACACGTGTGAAAATTTTATTTAAAAGATACATTGAAAGTACTTGCAGTATATTGGTATATAGCATGCAACTTCTAAGGAGCTTTATAATATGAATTTTACTCATCTTCGACTCATCTAACCCTCTTGACTTTTCAGTAACATCTTCACATTGGCTCATAAGCCACACTTCTTCCATGGTTTCTACAGCAAAGCCATAAAATCCATGCAAATATTGATGGCATTCTTAATAACAACAAGCTCTATCGAATCATTATTTCTGTGATTTTAATATTCTTCTAAATTCAAACAGGGAATAGACGCCCACGCTTCTATTCAATAAGTGATCCCATAGACTTTAAAATCACTAACTTTTTTCAGGAAGAATATATGTTGCAATCTCAATTCTTCAATAAATGAAGAACTGTAAGCGAAAGAAAAGAATTATAACTAATTGAGCATCTCCATCAAAGAGTGTATATCTGTAAGTATATGTGTAAAGAGCTCAATAAGTATGAAACAAAAGCAAACAACCTTAACTACAATACAACACATATAGTAATATCTAGGAATCCAAAAGAAACAAAGGACTGAACCTTATCCATACAACTGTTGGCGATCACCTCAGAAACTGACACTTTTCCAGAAGACAACTGATCAGGACCATTTTGATGTGGCCCCACCTGCAATCCCCTCTCTCTAAGTTCTCGTTGCTGTTCAAACTCCCTGAGACCAAGCATGATTACAGATAAGCAGTTTGAAATCAGCTGAAGCAAGAAGTTTACATGTTTTCAATAAATACCTGAAACCAGTTTTAGAGGTTAGCAGTTGTACAGTAACCTGTCATTGAATACAAATGAAAGATTATTTAGACATAAAAAATACAAATCTCCAGTAGCAGACAAGAAACTTCAGCAAGTAGGAAGAGTTCCACACTTTTCAGCGGAAGCTACACAAAAACATTTTAGCCTCTAACTACATGTATGACCCAAGAAATCCAACAAGCAATAAAAAAATCCCCCAGAATGGTCTGAGAAAATCAAAAGTCCTCACATGTAATATAGCTCCAGAATCACAGCCATGAAGTGGTAATGGAACAACAGAAGGCTTTGATGCATCAGCATAATCAGCAAGGTTGATGGTAGCCTCACCAAGAAAGCTGGATCGTGCGGAACCCTGATGCCAATCAGATTAAGAGAAAAGCATAGTTAAACCAGATAAAACAAGAAGGTGGTAAGAAAAATCTTCTCTGACTTCTGACCACAACTACAGGTGTGGAATAAACTGTATATAGATCACGGGAATTTGCAATTCACATTTAGATCATATTAAGAGTGTATGTGTGTCCTCAAGTTTTGCAACTGCAGTGTAAGGATTAGGATCTAACCATTGCCACAACAAGCTTATAGAGTTTTTCATCAAATTGTTTAGTTTTAATGTCTTGGAGAAGCCTCGTAGTCTCATAGATTGGATCAGCCCATTTGCAAGTTCCATTTCTCACATTTGCTTTGGTTGTCTTTGCAGTTGCTTTTCCAGAATCGGCAGGAATGAAGGATATATACAGTTTATCCCATCCACTTTGTGAAATCTGAATTGTTCAAAAAAAGTATACATAGGATGCAGTCATTGCAGCAATCAAGAAGAATGATGCATCAGCATATGTTTTCCAGCGATGAAAATTGGACAAATGATCAAATACTAGATTAGCAATACATATAGTAGGAACTTCAGAGTGCTGTTGGCACAGACCAGATATAATGGAGGAAAAGATTCATTTACACGGTTCAACCAGTTTAGGACTGAAGTGTAGTTGACAAAAGTCAAACCATCATATTCTTCTCCCTATATTGTGGTTGATATGAATAACTAAATGCCGAAAAAATGGCATACAACACAAAGCTTACAAATTAACAAGAAACATAAGATTTAAGCACAGACCGGATATGATGGATGAAAAGTACTCACTTGGTTGATTCAAGTAGTTTAGGATTGAAGTCTAGTGGACTAACATTAAACCTTCTAATTCTTCTCCAGGCATTATGGATGGTTAACATGAATCATCAAAGCTAAAAGAAGCATTAACTTAAAGCATTGACATTATTTCCAATTAAAGCATTAAATTCTAATTTCCATCTTATGGATGGATGTTACAATAAATTTCTTGCTTTTTTTTCTCTCATTACATGGATGATATCATATATACCACTGTAGGTCTTATACCTTCTTAAAATCTTTATAATTTTTAATACACAATGGCCCAAATGCAGGACTCAAGATGATCACGTGTCAATTGCAGAAGCAAGAGGACTGATATCACTCTCTTATAGCAATGATGGTACTGAATCCATAGGTGATTATATTATAAACTAAATCTGCAGTCAAGGAACAGGTTCTGGAAAAGACTAAATTCATGGCTACTGCATAAAAATTAATCTCTCAAGCAGTTGACCTTCTAAAACTCCCGGATATTGAACAATCTACAACCATTTTATAAACTTTCGTTCCTATTTTTTCCTTGGGAAATGGAAAATATTTTTGAAGGGTTAACAAGGTTGACCCAAGACTCTTTAACGGCAAACACTAGCCAAAGACTCAACAGCAATATTTTGCTTTTAAAATACATATTTCCTATCAAATGCAAGCAATTTACATGAAAATGTAGTCAAATGATAGAAGTAACATAGAAGATAAAATCACAATCTATGTGAGTTGAGAGCATCTTAGAACATTCATATAAGAGAACTGAAGTTATACATTCAATGCATTGTCATCAGATTTCTCGATTCACCTTAATAAGCCACATTGTTCAATTTGGTACACATTTGTTGTTAAATCAATTCTAATATACCAATTCATCAACCTGTAATTTAATCTTATGTCTGAGGAGAACAATAAGGGATTAACTTCAAATAGAAAAAACATGTGCCACAAAATTTGAAAATTACAAAATGCAACTTACATGCGTAGCATGGAATTGTAACCGGAATACAACTTTTATTTTCGTCTTCTCAATCTTCCACTTAGCTATCCTCGACATTACCAGCAAATCAATCACCAGCTGTATGACATAACAATCTCCCTCTGATTAAACTGTCCCTGCTTATAACAAAACAACCCAAAAAGGACTATATCATTTCGCTTAGACAGCTGAGACCAGTTAAAACTAGTTCAATTGCAAGTATAACACACGCTAGAAATCCAAAGCCTACTGGAAGCATTGAGATCCCATGACTAAGTGTTGTACTTCACAGCAAAATATAAGAGCAAACAACAGAGTTTTTATAAACCCCCAAATGCACATAACATCAATTTATATCAAGGTTTATGTTGAGTTAACAGGAATCCAAATTAAACGCAATTCCAAGTTAACAACTAAAAAATCAAAACCTTAAACTATGCTTAGTTCAATGACCTGGTCTAGTGAGTTTGACTTCATCATTACTTCAGAAACCAATAGAAGATCCAAATAGAAGATAGTATAAAGAGAATATTTGAACTAAAAGCCAGATTAGAGACACAGAAAATCGCTAATTCCAGAACATACCTTGTTCAAAGAAAGGCAAAACTTTCCCAAAATGTGAAACCCCAGAAACAAACTTCAAAATGCTGACTCGAAAATTCTCGGATCCAAACCCTTTTTAATTATAAAAAAACAGTGAATTTCAAAAATTTTAACCTCAAAAAAAGAAAAAAAAAAGCAAAGAAGAGAAAATGCCACTTCACACACTTAAAAGAAACAAAGAAGCGAAAAATCCCCTTCAAAAAGACTGACGCAAAAGGAAAAAGGAATAGAGTAAAAGAATCCAAAAACAAATGCCACAGCCAAATGTAGGGAAAGGAATAGCACATATAACAAAGCTTCAAAACATCACCACTCTAGTTTTTCCTTTTTTTTTTCCTTTTAAGAAAACATCAAAAGAAAAAAAAAAAAAAAAACCCAGATTTATCAATGGAAAAACAGAAACCAAAACTGACCCAATTGAGAAAACGTTAATAAATGCACAGAAAAACAATAATCCATGTAAAAGGTTGACATTTTTAGTCCATTTAACCACTCAAAGAAAAGAACAACAAATACACAATAAAATAATGCAGATGAGCAATGAGGGTAGGTACTCAGTAGCGGATCTGCAGGTGCTTAAGCCGGAAGAAAGAGTAGAGGAATCTTGACAAGGAAGGTGTTTTTCAGATGAAAACAAAGCGAACAAGGGTAGGAAAAAAAAAAAAGCAAGTTTTGAGAGAGACAGAAGAAAAACTCTGTTTTTTTATAGTTTTGAACTGTTGGGTTTTCTTTTTTAATGTTGTTGTGCGGGTGTTTTGTGAGTTGAAAACTTATTGTCGGGTGGGATTTTTGGGAGAGCGTGTTTTAGTTGGCGTAAATAAAGGGAAAATGTTGGGGTTTTGCTTCGATTTAAGAAAAAACAAACAAACAAAGGCAAAGAAAGAGATTAAGAAGAGAATCAATAAGGTAAAATGGAGGTTTGTTTGCAGGTAAAACATCAGCTTCCAGGTTTCAAAGCATGGGATTTGATTTATATTAGTAGAAAAGACATATCCCGCCAAAGATTGAAGTCGTCAATTGTTATACTAATTATAATTTATACTACATTTAAAAGTCTTGAGTTTATAAAATTATCAAAAGATTAGAAAAATAATATAAAATATATAAAATTTTGAAGGTATTTAAGTTTTTTTTATATCTGATAATTTATATATTCGTTTCGTATAAAATATTAAAATTTATATATTTATATAATATTTTATATAAAAATTATATATCATAATTAATATAAATATAAAAATATAAAATATATTTTTTTAATTTTATTAAATTTATATATAATTATTATTAAAATTTTAAGTCGTTATTTATGTTTTTTTATATTATATTTACATTTTATTATTGTATTATATTTATTTTTATTATTTTTTAAAAGTATTAATTAAATTTAAATATTTTAAAATCAGTTTGATATTTTTTACTTTTAAATAATTATTTTCCCGTGTGTAATAAATGTGCACATAATTAGTAAATTAATAAAATTAAAAATATTTATTATAATTTAAAAGGCAATTATAAAAATCAAAGACGTTAATTGAACTGATAAAAATAAAATACTTCAAATTTAAATTTGATTTTTGTTATTAATAATTTTTTTAATAATTTATAAACCTAATATAAACTCTTTGATCTTGAAATGAATTAGACCCTTCTTAATTTTATTTTTAAAAGAAAAAGCAGTTATGAATATACTTTTGTGGACTTTGAGTCTTTTGATTTTACTGAAAAATCCTCCTCTTTTGTTTTTTTTTATTATTATTACAGATTTAGCTTAAGCTTTGTTTGGAGTTTTCGGATATTTAAAAATTTAATCGACTCAGCAATGATTATTGGACTGATTTCCACTTCAGACATAGCTGGAGCATTTACAATTTAATTGAATTTGATGGTTGTTTGGGGGATCAATATTTCTTTGGACCACAATGACTTACTCAAAACGGTTAGAAATTTTAATCTTTTTTTTCAATGCTTACTTTGGAAATTTTGCTTTTTCATACCTAATAATGTTTTATTTCTTTTTTTTTTTTATTCCTAGTGATTGGAACTTTCAATTTGTGATTGAAACATAACTTGACTTTATATTAACTTGGCTTGTAAAACAAAAATTGAAGGATTTTTTAAACAGCCTGATAAAGTTTTATTTAGTACTATAATTTCCTTGTATTGCTTCACATGCTCTACCAAAGCTCAACAAAGTAATTCAATTTCATGTTTTTTTTGTTTTGATTTTTTATTCTAAAATATAAGGTTAATTTGGATTTTGTCGTATCAAGGGTGCGTTGAAATTCAAGTCACTTTTTAGGGGGTTAATTACACTATAACATCTCATGATGCAGGTGACTTCAAAGCCTCATCTATATCTGATTGGACAGAGAATAGTTCAATAAATTATTAGATTTTAAGACATTTGATTGTTTTAGTATAAAAACAAAAAATAAAAAAATTTTATGACAGTCAATTATCTTGATAGGACAGTTAACTATCATAAATAATTTTATTGTTATGGTTGTGTTTATATCCGAATAAATATTTTAATATTAATTTTAATTTCATTATTATAATATTAAATTTTATCTAATTTTAATTTCATCAAATTGAATAGGATCAAATTTAATGCTTTTGTTTCTCTACTGCTTCTAAGAATTTTAGATTTAATATGATCTAGAAGAGAATATGGTGAGACTATCATTTGTTAATAGCTCAAACCTATAGCATGATTTTATTGACAATGGTCTACTATTTGGAAGTAAACTTTGTCAGTTTTAGTGTTTTAACTTATTATTATATGGTTCCAAACAAAATGAAGTGGTTGTAGAGATAGCCAACAATAAAAGTAGCAGCCATAGAAATGTGTAGAGATGAAGCATTGGGTTTGGATGCATGATTAGGTTGGTCCAGGAGAGCAAGGAATGCATGAATTCTGGCATGGAAATTTGTCATCGTGGGGTCATGTTCAGTGGCGTCAATGGACCTTATGCACTTGCCTTTGCTATGGTTTAAGTCTCTTCTTTTTTTGAAATCCAAGTCAAGAGTTTTCATGATATTTTGTCATACACCCAAGCTAAAGCTATTGACCCACTTTATCACGTTATAGACACTTCATCGTCACGTGGTCATTGCACGTGATACACCAGGAAGCACGTGATACACCATTTTTTATGGATTAGCATGTGATTTGATAGTTGTAGTACTACTTTTTTTCATGTTATGGGTTTAGGTCAAGCCAACTTCACATGAACAGATCTTACATTAGAAACAATGGTATTTATTATTAGATCATGATTCTATATTAACTTCGTTATCATATTAATAATCTCCTTGACCTTAATTAGTAAAAAAAAAAAAGAGGTAAAAAAAGACAACATTTGGTGGTTAAAGTGGAGATCTATTTCTAATTGTCATTTTTTCATAAACTAAAAATTATCAATCTTTGACATGATTAAATGTGAGATGAACAGATGATTAGTTAGACTATCTACTTTTATTTTATTTTTTTTATGAAAAGACTTGATTGTTCGTAAATTGCAATGATATTGAATCTGAAATTTAATTTCTTTATGAAATTATTATTAAATGATAACATTTAATAAAACTGAATTTTAATCTCAATTTTGTAATTTTTTTTATTATTTTTTACTGTAACTTCATTGTTAAAAAAAGAATTCATAATGTTACTCTTAAGCCCAACACAAAGAGGCCCAAACTTAACTGTGGGCCCATTTTGATTCTCATAACTCATAAACAATTAAAATGTAACTGCGTTTCATTAAAATAAAAAATTAGTACTATGAAAATAAATAAATAAATATTAAAAATATGCACACCTATATTGTTAATAGTATATATAAACTATACATTGATGCTGAATTTATATACATAAACAAAATTTTGAAGTATCTAGCTTTTGTTTTGTTTCCTTTTTTTGGTACAAATAAGAATCATAAGGGTACATAATCATCAGTTTCTCACCACACAAATGCCATGCTTTGCCCAATCTGCCTACTTTATCAAGCTAAAAGGTTTTCTTTTTGGCCATGATATCAAACTAAAAGTTTCAAGAACCAAAAAAAATAATAATAACAAATATCTAAGGACCAAGCCCGTGATTAAAAGAACAACAACATGGTACCTAAGACTAGTTTTGTCATTCCATATGGTGTTTAAATGGGTTTTTCTGAAGAATCAGCGGAAGAAACCTTGGCAGAATGGGTTTTGTTAGATACCCAGAAGAAACAACCAGCAGGGATTTGCTTTTCATCAAAAACCTTATCATCACTCTTAGCCTGTTCCTTCTTCATTTTCTTCATTTTCTCCTTATGTAAAGATCGCATCACGTAAGCCTCTGCTAGACCAACTCCTGCTAAACCGACTCCAGCCGTTGCCATTGCTAAACTGATAAAAACTTGTTTATGGAACCAAGGATTCAGTTGATGATGTATTCTGCTAGGCTTGTCCTTGAGAATTGAGAGCACAATTGGGATTGGAAAGAAGCTTTCTGAGGAGCTTGGGAAATTTATAGGCTGCTGCCGTGACTTGGTGGCTAAGGACTCGATAGGGCTGAAATTGTTGAATTCTTTTGTGTGGTGTCGATTCTGAGAACGTGTCGGATTCCATTTTCGTTTACCTTTTTTTGCGGGAGTGATGTCAGCGAATGTGTTACAGAAAACTGTAAGAAGAAAAAACTAACTGAAGTTGGCGTGCGTCAGCAATGATGTGGCATGCTTGGTTTTGTTTTGCACTTTCCTTGGAGTTTAGATTTAGTGAGAGTTTAGATGTACTACACCTCTAGGCAAGGCAGGTAATCCTTAAAGTTTTAATCACTAAAAGTTAAATTTAAATATTAATTATGGTGAGATTTATTTGGTAAAAATTTTTGTTAATTTTTTTTAATTATAATTATAATAATTTTTATTGTTATTTTTAATTTATCATCCATTTAAATGAATCTTTATTTGAGTGATTTTTTCGATTGATTTAGTTGCAGCTGACTATAAATGTGGATCATGCATTTTCTTCGGATGGTCACGCCTTCAGAAATTTTTTGTTTCACGTTTTTGTGTCTAGATAAAATTAATTTTGGTTTGATTAAAAATAATGATAGAAGTAAAATTAATTAATGTGATAATAAAATTAAAATTAATGGTGAGAAAAGATTTTCGATGTAAATGCAATAATAATAATGAATTAAATTATAATAAAAAATTATTATTAAGGATATTAAATTAAAAATTATATATAATAAAAATTTTAAATTATTTAATATTAAAATTAATAAATTATTAAAAATTATTAAATTATTTTAATATCAAATAATAATTTTATAAAAATAAGTAAAAATTAATAAAATTAATAGCATTCAAATACATACTAATGTCTATAAAAAAAAATTTTTTCGTTAAACGCAGTTTCACTGGGGTTGCTTCTAAGTCCAATTGCACCCTTAAAAGTGCACTGAATAATGAAATAATTCAAATCCATATTGTTTCTTTGCAATTGATCAAGTGAATATAAGAAACCAATACTTTGACATAAACATTGCAAATAAAGATGAAGAAATTATTAAAGAAAGCAAACAAACCATTTTATTTTTAATTTCCTTTTTTGGGGGGCGGATAAATATAAACAACCCATTTTAACTATACAAAGGCTGCTTGCTATATATACAAGTTCAAGCATGATCCGGCAAGATCGATCACCCCAACCTGACTGCAGGCGAAACATAACAAACATAGTCATACGATTAATACAAGGCTAATTGCAAGTTCAAAGGAATCCTCCGATTGATGTTACAGTATGATAATTCCAGTTAACCTTTTTTCTGGTCACAACTCTCTACTTCTTTTCTCCCATGCTCCAATGTTGATGCATGATTCGGATGTATCTTCTTGAACAGTGATGAAAAACAACCACTAGATTTTTTCACTGCAAATCTGTCTTTGCTCTTATCTTCTTCCTTTCTCTTCATTTGATCTTTATGGAGCTTCCGCATCACGTAAACTTCAGCAAGTTCGTATCCAGGAGTTGCCATGGCCTAGAGGCTCAGATTTATGCAAATGATGAGATTGAGAGGGCAAGTAATTTATAGCGGTTTGTATCAGCTTGGGAATCAAGCAAGCACAAAATCAGGAGCTGACTACTAGCATAAATATTTCTTCTTTTTGCTGACTATTTCATGGCGGCTTTGAATGTTTTTAGACAAGGACAAGAAAATGAAAAAGGAACGTGTAAAGTGCTGTCTTTGTTGGACGGTTGACGATTAGCCTTGGTGCGCAAGGCATAATATTAGATTTGCTGATTTTGTGACATTTTAAATTTTTTTTAGTTGTTGCCATGCTGTTTGGAATTTTGCAATCTTGGCATTTTCTTATACACTGTTTTGGTTTTTTGCTCCACCTTACTTTCCTGAATCCAAAATTACAGTTCTTTGAAAATTGTTTGAAGTGATTTTGTAGAAATCTAAAATCAATAATTGCAAAAAATTTGATGGTGAAACTGAAAATTTTTACTATATGCCATAATGGTTTGGGACAGTTAGACGAAAAAGGTTTTCAAAAATCAAGAAAAATAAAAAAAAATCACAACTAATCTTTTTTAAGGTGTAATTGGTCATCCAAAGATTTATTTTTTTAATAAAATTATAAAAAAAGTTTAAGATTTATTAAAAAGATAAATTTCGATATACAAAAAAAAATCAGATTGGTTTAAAAGTCTGTTACATGTGGGAAAGATTAACACCCCACCACGCCCATAATTGGTATCAATTAATCATATGTTATTTTTTGTATTTGACGAAATGGTTTTGATTTGAAATTTAAATAATAATTCTTTTTATTTTTTTGAAGAAAATTAATTTTATTGAAAGTTTTTGTTTTGTAGAAATATTTAAATTAAAGAATTACCTTAAAGTTCTCCAACGTTTAGATAGAACTTTAAAATGACTCTTTTGACTAAGATTCACTACGATATTCTTTAAAAATAAAGATAATATTCTTTATAGAAGATAATTATTAGAGACTCTTCAATATTTAGATAAAGTATCAAAAATTATTTCTATCAATATGTTATTTTTATTTTATTTTAAAAGTCTATTTTTTGGAAAATAATTCATAAAAACATTTTATGCAAAGAAACTGATGAAGTTATAATTAACCAAGAAACAATAGTAAAAGGCATAAATATGCAAAATGAATGCAAGTAATAATAAACAAATGCATATATGTCAATGGATGATATTCCTGATGATGAGATGCTATTTTGAAATCGGATTCTTAAACATAATAAGACTACTCATACTCACCCACCTCTAGGCAGAGTTTAAGTACAACTATTTATGTTTAAGATCTATTTTTTTATTTTTTTATTTGTTTAAATATGATATTATTGTGAATTAAGGATTCGTGCCAATAATTTAGTGAAATAAAATTTCCTAAATATGCCATGTTTTAGGTGGCATTTAGGAACAAATTATTTCACGTGAGATTTTTAAACATATCCTTGAAATTTTAGAATAGTTTTGAGTATGGGTTTAGGTCAGGGCTTTAAGGTTTGGTGATGATTTAGGGTTGTGTATTGATTTTAGGGTTTAGGTTATATTTAGGACCTTGATGGATTTTTAAGATTTCGAGGTTTTAAGGTTTGGGTTTTTGAGATTTTAAGATTTTAAGGTTTGAATGATTTTTAAGTTTCAAATTTTAGGGTTTGGGATTCTGAATTTTAGGGTTTTTAAATTTTAAGGTTTTGAAATTTTAGGATTTTAAAGGTATTTGGTTTTAAGGTTTAAAGTTTTGGAGTTTAGGGTTTTGAGTTTTAAGGTTTTAAAGTTTAAGGTTTAGAGGTTTTAGTGTTTGGAGGTGTTTAGGGTTTAAAGGGTTTAAGGTTTTGAGGTTTAGGGTTTAAAAATCTTAAGGTTTTAAGGGTTTTAAGGTTTCGATGGCTTTAAGGGTTTCGAAGGTTTAAGGTTTGAAAGGTTTTAGGTTTTTGAGAGTTTAGGGTTTAGAGTTTTTTAGTTTAAAAATTTTAGAATTTCAAAGGTTTAAAGTTTCGAGGGTTAGGGTTCCGAAGGTTTAAAGGGTTTTAAGGTTTGAAAATTTAGGATTTTTGGTTTTGAAGGTTTAAAGTTTAGAGGTTTAAGGTTTGCAGGGTTTTTAAAAGAACATGAACACTTCTAAAAATCCATAACATTTAGGCAGACTTTCGAAACAAGTTTGGTTTTTATGATTTCATGAAAATTTATTAAAAATTTTCATATATTTCTTCTTTTATAAAAATTTATAATTATTACTTATTTGTTTTTATGATTTAATAATTTTCCAACATATAGGTTGAATTATTTATTATTGTTATTTTTTAAAAGACGATTTTTATTTCCTCCATCATCTAGGTAAGAAAAAATTCTTTTTATTATTCTATTTTCATTATCACTTTTTTATACATTTTTTATTTTTTAATTATATTTTTTGGTTATTATTCTTCTTTATTTTTTCAAATTAAAAAAAAAAAACAAAATTTTTGAAATCATTTTCATTTTTATTTTTGTTATTATTATTAAGTTATTTTATTTTTTATTTTATATTATTTAACAAGGTTTGTTTTAAAATTTTTACAAAATTATCAAAAACTTTAACTTTATTACTCATTATTTATTTTTTTATTTATTCATTTTGTTTTCATTATTATTATTATTAAAAAAAATTTATTCTAGTAAGTTTAAATGTTTAAACGTGCATAAATAATGATAAAACAACACAAAAGGATAAAAATAATATTACAAAATTAAATCAAAAAATTTTTAAAAAAACTTGAACCAAACCAGTCAATGATCTGGTTAACATCTAGCAATTTAAGATCGGTTCAGTTGGACCAATCAACATGGGAGGAAGTCAAGTCAGTGAGTCGAGCACGTGAACCTCAAGTTAGGTCGCTGGTCCACACGCGGATTTTAGAATTCCAAAACGACATCGTTTTGGACCCCTTTGCCTATATATATATATATATCAATTTTTTTTCAACTCATTTCCTCGTCTTTCTTAAAAAAAAAAAAAACTTTTTTTTCTCTCAAACAGAACCTAGAGGGATCGGTTGATCTCCAGAAGTCGGTAGATCAAAAACCCAAAAAACACCAAAAACAATCCTCTCGCCTTTCTCTTTCCCATTTCAACCTTTTTTTCACCCAAAAACACCATAAATCGCCTAGATCCAACTTGAAACTCTTCGATTCCAAAAAAAAAATTTTATTGATTTTTTTTTAAGTCGGCACTGGGTTTCCTTTTTTCCAAGGGATTACGATAATTTTTTTTGTGTTGGTTTCTTCTTTTCTTTTTTTTTAATGGTAGTGGGATTTTATTGGTTTTTGGTAGATTTTTTTATGGTTCTTTGTATTTTCGGTAGAACTTTTTTTTTGTTATTTTAAAAAGGTTTTTTTTAGCTTTTTACGTTTTTTTTTTTTGCAAAGTTTTCTGGTGGGTTTTTTTTGTAAGATTTCCTTTCTTTTTTGTTTAGTCTTTTCTAGCAATGATTTTTTTGCTTTTTTTTGTTTTTTTGGTAATTTTTGGGCAAGTCTCCTTTTTTTTGTTTGGTGTTTATGAAACTCTATTTATAGAGCTCCAACTGCAATTCCCCCTACCAAGTGATGATAGCAAGTGAGATTAAGTCAAGAGGTAGGTGTCGGGCAAGGTATAGTACGATGCAGGGTAGTTAATGGCTTAGGTGGGTTTGGTAGCCAAGAGAGTGCCAAAAGGGTTCAGGGGAATAAGTGGTAATGGTGTCATGCACGACACCCACTGCCACTGACCTCTTTTTTTGTTTATTTTATTTATTTATTATTTTTTATGTTTAATAATTAATTAATTAATTAATATTATTGTATATAATTGTATAATAAAATAAAAGTAAAAATAAAATAGTTGTCCCAAGCCCAGAAAAAATTGGGTTTCGACCCATGAACTTAATAAAACCAGTAAATTTAAAATCGAGACCCAATTTGGTTTATTTAAAAAATTCAAACAAAATTTGATGTTTATAGCTATTTTTCTTTGCACATTACCAAGAATTAAGAATAGGGCAAAGACAAAGACAATAATTTTATTCAGAGCCAACTCAAGAATTCTTTCAATTTTTTTATAAAAAACATGATATGTTGGAGATGATATAAATTGACGTAGGTTGAAAAATAGAAAGATCGAAATTGAACTATGAGTCTGAAAATAAAAATGACCAAAATTGAACCACGAGTCAAGAATAAAGATGTTCATGATTGAACCATAAGTTAAGAAATGAAAATGACTAGGACTAAACCGTAAGTTGAGAAATAAAAATAATCAGGATTGAACTACACATCAAAGAATAAAGATGACTGAAATTGAGCCGCAAGTTAAAGAATAATGATGATCAAAATTGAGCTCTAAGTCAGAAAATAAAGATGATTGGGACTAAGTCATAAGTCAAAAAATGAAAATAACAATGATTGAACCATGAGTCAAATAATAAAATAACCGAAATTGAATCGTAAGTCAAAGAATAAAGATAACCAGAACTGAGCTGTAAGTTAAGAATAAAAATGATTGAAACTGAACCGTAAGCTAGCAAAATGAAAATGATTAGGAATAATCCACAAGTCAACGAATAAAGATGATCTGATCTAAACTGTAGGTCAAAAAATAAAAGATGATCGGGATTAAACTATAAGTCAAAGGATAAAGATAATTGAAACCAAACCACGAGTCGAGAAATGAAAATGATCGAGACTGAGTAGCAATTCAAATAATAAAAATGACCAAGACTAAGCCGTAAGTCGAAGGATAAAGATGATAAGGACTAAACAGCAAGTTAAGGGGTGAAAATGATCAAGATTGAACCACAAGTTGGGAAATAAAAATGATCACGACTGAACCATGAATCAAAAGATAAAAATGATTGAGGCTTAACCATAAGTCAAAGAATAAAGATGATCAGGATTGAGCTGCAAGTTGAGAAATAAAAAATGATCAAGATTAAACTATAAGTCAAAAGATATAAATGACTAAGACTGAACCATAAGTCAAAGAATAAAGATAACTAGGGTTAAACCACATGTTAAATGAGGTGATCGAGATTAAACTGCAGGTCAAATGAGGTGGCTTCCAATATGAGCTTGCGTGCAAGTTATTTTGAGGCTTAAATCTATTTGTCAGCTAAACTAAACTTAAAATTTGTATACCAGCAAAACCTAGACTTAAATCTGAATATCAACTAAATTGGGCCTAAATCTAAGTACCATCTAAACTTGGCTTAAATCTGAGTGCCATCTAAATTGGGCTTCAAATTCATGTGCCAGCTAAACTGAACTTAAATCTTAGTACCAACTAAACTAGACTAAGAACCTACATGCTATCTAAACTGGGCTTACACTTTATCTTGCATTTTATCTCATCTATTTTAATCATTGTTTCAACAATCTATTTGTTTTTTGTAAATCTTTTTCTTTCGACTCTTCAAACCTTTTTGATATTTTGATTTCTTGTTAAACTATTTTTTCTTTTTTGAATTTCTTTTTCACTTTTCCATGATAGGCTTCTTTATCTTCTTTTTTTTTTGTTTTATTTTCCCTTTTTTTTCTCTTTTTTTATAGACTTTCTCTCTTTTTTTTTTTGACAAACATTTTCCTTGATAATTTCATTTTCTCTTTTTTTTTTCAAAACTTAAAAAAACGTTTACATTGCTTAATTTTTTATTGTTTGCAAAATTGACAAATGAAGTTACAATACAAACGTTTGATCCCAAAATAGATGGTAAAATATAAATATCTTTACACCAATGCAACTGATCATAGGTGCAAAAATTTTTTTGTGATTGTAATGCAAATGACTTTCTATGGTGCAAACATACCTGATAAAGATGCAGATGCCCAACTTATTCCTATAATGCATAAGTTAGTATTTTTTCATGTAAATGCCCTTATAATGGTGTAAATGTAAATTTTTTTATGACACAAATACATCCAACAAAGATGCAATAACAAATTCTTCACATGCAAATGCCCTTTTTCCAATACAAATGTGAATGTTTATGTATGATACAAATAACCCAAATGTATGAACACAAATTTACAAATTCAAAATTTTTTTTCAATAATGTGAATGCTGCCTACAATTATGAAATTTCATTTCAAAAGTGCTAATGTAAATGTAAAGACTTTTAGGATGCATATGCCCTAACGTAAATGCAAACACCAATGTATAATGATGGTGATGTAGATGCGCGTTAAAAGATGCAAATGATAAAAAATACCTTTCTTCAAAATTTTTCCTTTCCAATTCTATTTATTCCCCGTTATCCACCAAATCGAATCTTTCAACTTTTTTCTAAAATGATTCAAACTTATCATTTTCCTATCTTTTCACTTGTTTTCATTTTAGTTTTTATGGAATTTTTGCTCTTCTTTTTTTTTTTTTTACAAACACCATTGTATAACGATAGTGATGCAGATGAGCATTAAAAGATACTATTGCTAAAAAATACCTTTCTTCAAAATTTTTCCTTCCCAATTCTATTTATTCCCTGTTATCCACCAAATCAAATCTTTCAACTTTTTTCTAAAAGGATTCAAACTTATCATTTTCTTATCTTTTCACTTGTTTTCATTTTATTTTTTCAGGAATTTATGCTCTTTTTTTTTTTTTTTTTACAAACATGTTCTATCAATTTTCCTTTCATTTTTCAACACATTTTCTTTTTTATTTTCATTTTCATACAATATGCAACATATATTTTAGACTTGATCACAAAATCAAAAAGACAACCACTACATTCTTTCTAAAAAAATCTTTTTTCTTTTTTTTTTGTTAATTCTTTAATGAAGACATTTTCCTTTATTGAATCCAAACTAGTCTAAAGGTTCTCACAATTTAAGAATTTTCTTTAACACCAAAACAAGGTTTTCTTATTTTTCACAAAAATACAAGATTAATTATTCAAAATTTGTCTAAAATGATTAACAAAATTTTCCCATATAATTAAATTTCTATGGTCACAAACAATAAAATGTCCAAGCAAATATGATTTTAGAGTTTCTTGAAAATTGGTGTTCCCTATTAGAAATGAAAAAGGTGATGATGAGTTGAATGGTTCAGCATGCCAAGGTTTTAGTTTATTCAAGAAAGGTTCACCACTTGAAGAGAACAAAAGGGATGTATACTTTTCATTTGGGCTCACAAATGAGATATAAATTTTTCTAAAGTAGGAATCTTTTAAAAACCATATGTTTCAACACTTTCTTTAGTTTTCAAATGTGACAGTTTGATAAATGTCAAGGTCAATTATGATGGGCTTGAAATTTTGAAAGGTCATTTAGGAATGAGAGAAAAAGGCTTAATTTTTCAAAATTAATCCCTCGATAGGTTTTAAATTTTTAAAGCATCAACATTCTTGGATCTTTCAAAAATCAAAGTAGCTTCATACTTACTTCTCTTACTTCCTATGCACAAGATTGGCTTTAAAGGTTTCAAATTTCCTCTAGACTATCTTTTTTAAGGTTTTCACCCTATAGCCTTTTTTTTTTTTGTTGATCATTCCACCATGCACTTTAGAATTCTGATTTTATCTTAAAATGAGTTGTTAGATCAAATAGGTGTCTTGGCAATGAAAGCAAACAAAGAATTCACAAGTTTTATGACGGTTCATTAAAGAAGAGCTTCTCAATTTAAGCATTCATGCCTAATCCAATATGGACTTTTTAATGATGTAATATAGGCCAAGGTTTGGGGCTATCGAAAAAAAAGATAAATAGGCCCAAAATATATTTAAAGGTGATTAAATTAAGGATCATTTCACTTCATATATAAGATTCTTTTTAGGATTTCTTTTTTCTGTCTTTTCATTTTTCACACTGGTTATTCAATCATTTTTTTGCCTTTTCTTTTATTCAATATTGCTTTATTTTTTTTCTGGCCTTTTTTTTCTACCTTTTTTTTCTTACATTTCTTTGCACACATCCACCTTTGATTTTGTGAGTTCAAAATTTTTTAGGAACTCAGTTTATTAGACATTTATCCCTTGGCATGTAGGGTTGTTTCTTTATATCTAGAATAGAACCTCACCATACGTGATTCTTAAATATGTCCTTCTTTTGTTCTTAACATAGAGTGTGATCCTTGATTAAGTTTTTTTAAAAAGAATTTATTAGACTTAAAGGGATAGCAAGGGAATAATTTTCTTGTTTGTGAAAGAATAATGAAATATGACCATTTGTCATCTCAAGCATAATCACTTAAGTTAAAAAGTAATTTTTTTTATAAAAATGAATTTAAAAGAAAGGCTTTTTAAAGATTTTTTTCCTTAGGATTTTTCTATTTTTTTCCTTTCTCTTTTGGGTCTATTTCTATTTTGGCTTATCTTGGTTGCCTTTACAAATTTTGTTTTTTTTTTTTTATGTTTTTTATGTTTTTGATTAGATTGATTAAACTTCTTAAGTGAATGATGCCACAATCATTTTTTATTTTTTTTTCATGCCCTTATAACTCACATATCAATCCACTTTGCCAAGCATGATTAATTTCAATGTCCCATTTCAATGTGACATTTTAAATGACAATGACATCGATGAACTCAAAATAGGTCTCAAACGGTTTATGTCATTTAATGAAAGAGAAGGTTGTGGCACAAATCAAGTTGTCTCAAGGTCAATGGGTGGTTTTACTCTTTTAGTTGATTTGCCCAAAAACATGGAATAAGGTAGGATGAGAATTAGGGCTTTTATGTGTTCAAAATCATTTGATAAAATTTGGTTATTTTGGTTTTGGCACATTTGAGACTATGGCATAATCTTGACACATCAAACTACCCACATCTGGATAGTAAAAAAAAATATCATGTTTGCTTGGTTTTCAATAAATCCAAAAAGTTTTTCTTCTATTTTTCAAATCAAACATCTCATTAATCATTGCCTAGGAACATGATCAAGTAAAGATAAGGTTTATGAATTCCAATTTATATCTCTTAAGGGATTATGGTGGATAAGCAAATCATGCAAATGGTTTGGAACATAAAAGCGTTTGGAGAATTATGAAGGTATTAAATGGGTTTATTTCTAATAGTAATCATCAATTCTTTTAAGACTCTTGTCACTTTTTATAAATTTTTTCTTCTTTTTGTTTTTGAAAAAATCTATTTTTTTCAAAATTTTGCTTCATTTTTATCCTAGTTTCCCTTCATAATCTTGAAAACTGCTTATATGAGGCTTTATTCTCAAATCATTGCAAATCAATGTTTTTGAATCTTTTTCAAATAGGAGTTAGAAAGTATATAAAAATAAAATTTACAAATCCAATCTAACCAGTCAATGTGTTAATAGTTAAAAAGTCTAAAAATTAAAAATAATTTTTTTTTGAAAACATAATAGTCTACTTTCTAGAATTTTCAAAAAAAAATTATGCACAACACTAGAGAGGCCAAAGATTATTTGCAATAAATGATTACACCATCCATTCCACAATATTGTTTTTCATTTTAGACCCATTCAGTTTGACATGCTTAATCATTTCCAATATTCAACTTTTCAAGTTCTTGCCAAACTCAGACAAAAAAGAAAGTAAACTAGTTGGAGGATGACTTGGGCTCTATCAAATTTTCATGATCATGATTTTCTCTTGCAAGAACTTTAGAATTTTTTTTTTTTTTACCAAAGGGAATGTTCTTTATTCAACAAATGATGGGATATCATAGAGAACAATTAAATAAATGCATGAATGACATAATGTTTTTATGATGAATTTTATGAACGTGTGCAATAAAGGTGGTGCATATTTTCTTGAAATAAAATACACCTACCATTCAGGTTTGATGAGAATCACATTGTTTATCCGTGTATATACATCAAATAACTAGACGTATTTACATGAAATAAAATGTGTCTACTATATAGTGTGATAGAAATTGTACCATTTTTGAGTATATGCACATGAAATGTAATGTCCTATTTCATTATGTGTTTACATGAAATGCAATGCATGTATAATACAAGTTTAGAATCATATCATTTATGAATGTATAAACATAAAACACAATGACACATTACATAAATAATGAGATGTATGTATATAACTGATGAAGCATACTTATATGTAATGTATTGGTATGTCATAGCATGACAAGATATGTTTACACAAAATACAATGCATGTATTATGCAAGCCTAAAAATTTGACACTATCATTAATGTAAGATTGAGTGCATGTACTATCTATTAAGATGTGCATGAGATAGAATATAAATACTATCTAGTTAAGATATGTATGAGATGAAATGCATATATTACTATCTATTAATATGCACATGAAATGAAATGTATATATTATCTTATTTTTTCCAACTCTAAAAATATGAGAATGTATGCAAATAAAATCAAATGAAATGTAAGAAATGAAATAACATTGACTCTCTTTTTATTTTTTAAAAAGGAAAAAAATTCAAAAACACACATATTCATTTTATTTCACATGGAATGATCATGATTCAAAGTGTTTTTATTATTTTTTATTGGCCAACAAAGAAATTAAGAAAAATTTTATTTTTCCCTTTTTTTAAAAATTTTTTGTTATTTCTTGTATTTTTTTAGATTTTTTTTACCAGATTATTTTTTGCAACCTCCATTAATTGACTTGATCAATTCCAAAACTTTTTTTTATTTTAAAATGTCGGTACATTGAAAATACAAAACAACTTAATTTTAAATTCATTCAAAAAAATATTTGGGTTAAAGAAAATGGGTAAAATCTCTTTTTTTCAATACTTTTTACTTCTTACGCTTTTAATCCTTATTTGGCTAGCAAAGAAATTAAGAAAAATTCCTTTAATTTTTTTAATTTTTACTTTTTTCATGGTTTTTTCTTTTCTCTTTGTTGAAAAAAAAATGAACAAAAGTACTTTCTTTGAAGATGCAATTCTTAGACAAATATTAAACAAACCAAATAGCATGTCAAAAGAAAACTTTTATTGAAAATGTTTTTTTTCTTCTTTTTTTTTTGCATTATTATGACCCCCAAAGTATAGGTTGTATTAGAGTATTCTTTATGTGTCTTAATTTGAGTAATTCTATAGAAAGGGTCGGTATAGCTCTACCTAAAATTGGTCTTTTAAGGTTCACTATATACTGGATTGGAAATTTATGCATCTAAAGGTTCCCAGATTATTCTTTACATCATCATCCATTATAAACTAGTAAGATATCTTGATCTTCACCCATGATAGGCTACAAATAAGATGGTTCAATCTAAGTGAAAGTGTTTCATTAGCAAATATAAATGTTATCATCTCACAAGAACATAGCTACTTAACTTCCTCCTAATAGGAAAAGAGCTCGAGTTTAGAGCTTATGCATGCAAGTACCTATGCAAAGTGTATGGAGAACTATAACAAATAAAATAATATAAGTAAAGGCAAAAAATGATAAAATCAAAGTACAGATGTAAGTAACATGCACTATTTTTCAAAAAAATTAAAATAAAAAATTAAAATTAAATACCAATTGAACCATTAAATCCAAAACATGGGATAACGTATGATTAATTTTTAGCATGACTCTTAAAAGTCTCTCTAGTAGAGTTGCTAAATTGTTGTAATGGTTTTGGGATCGTTAGATGAAAAATATTTTTAAATCAAGAAAAATAAAAAGAAGTTGCCACCTATCTTTTTTAAAGTGTAATTGGTCACTTAAAAGTTTATCTTTTTAATAAAACCATAAAAATAGGTTTAAGGTTTATCAAAAAATAATGTTTGATCTACAAAAATAATCAAATTGAATTCAAGAGTCGGTTACGTGTAAGGAAGGATTAGCACCCTACCATGCTCATAAATTGGTATCAATTAATCATATGTTATTTTTGGTGTTAGATGAAATAGTTTTGATTTGAAATTTAATAACAATTCTCTTTATTTTTTGAAAAAAAATCAATTTTATTGAAAGTTTTTGTTTAGGAATATTGTAGAAATCTTTAAATTAAAAAACTACCTTAAAGTTCTTTAATGTTTATGCAAAGCTTTAAAGATAACTCTTTGACTAAGATTCACCACGACATTAGTTAAAAATGAAAATAACATTTTTTGTAGAAGATAATTGTTGGCGACTCTCCAACATCTAGGCAGAGTATCAAGAATTATTTCCCTTAAGATGTTCTTTTTATTTTATTTTAAAAATCTATTTTTTGGAATAATACTTTTCATTAAAACATTTTACGCGAAGAAACTAATGAAGTTACAATTAACTAAGAAACAATAGTAAAAGGTCTAAACATGCGAAATGAATGTAAATAATAATAAACAAATGCATATATGCCAATGGATGATATGCTTGATGATAATATGCAATTTTGAAACTGGGTTCTTAAACATAATGAGACTACTCAGACTCCCCCACTTTAAGCAAAGTTTAGGTATGACTATTTATATTTAAGATTTTATTTTTTATTTTTTTTATTTTTTAATCTTGATATTATTATAATCACAAAGTCGTGCTAATAATTTAGTGAAATAAAATTTTCTATATACTCCATCTTCTAGGCGATATTTAGGAATAAATTACTTCACATGATATATTCAAATGTATCCTTGAAATTTTGGAATGATTTTGAGTATGGGTTTAGGTCAAGACTTTAAAGTTTGGTGATGATTTTAGATTGTGTGTTGATTTTAGGGTTTAGGTTAGATTTAAGGCCTTGATGGATTTTTAAGATTTTGAAGTTTTAGCGTTTTAAAGCTTTAAGGCTTAGGTTTTTGGGGTTTCAAGATTTTAGGGTTTGAATGATTTTTTAGTATTGGATTTTAGGGTTTGGGGTTCTAGATTTTAGGGTTCTAAATTTTAAGGTTTTGAAATTTTAGGATTTTAAGGGTCTATGGTTTTAGCATTTAGCGTTTTGGAGTTTTAGGTTTTGAGTTTTATGGTTTTAGATTTTAGGGTTTTGGAGTTTAGGGTTTGAAAAGTTTAGGATTTTAAGGCTTTTAGAGTTTAGAGGGTTTTAAGGTTTTGAATTGTAGGGTTTCAAGGTTTAGGGTTTAAAAATCTTAGGATTTCGACGATTTTTGGGTTTTGATGGTTTTGGGGTTTCAATGGTTTATGGTTTGGAAAGTTTTAGGGTTTTGAGAGTTTAAGGTTTAAAAATTTTAAAATTTAAAGGTTTAGGGTTCCAAAGGTTTGGAAGTTTTTAGGGTTTGGATTTTAAGGTTTGAAAATTTAAGATTTTGAGTTTGGAAGGTTTAGGGTTCAAGATTTAGAGTTTGGAGGGTTTTTATAAGAACACGAACAACTCTAAAAATTTTTAATATCTAGACGAACTTTCGAAGCAAGTTTGGTTTTTATAATTTTACTAAAATTTATTAAAATTTTTCATATATTTCCTTTTTTATAAAAAATTATTATTATAACTTATTTGTTCTTTTATTTAATAATTCATCAACATCTAGGTAGAGTTATTTACTATTGTTATTTTTTAAAAGACAATTTTTATTCCTTCCATCATCTAGGTAGGAAAAAAAATCTTTTTTTATTATTCTATTTTCATTATCACTTTTTTATACATTTTTAATTTTTTAATTATATTTTTGGGTATTATTCTTCATTATTTTTTCAAATTTTAAAAAAATTTTGAAATCATTTTCATTTTTATTATTGTTATTATTTTTAGTTATTTTTTATTTTATATTATTTAATAAGGTTTGTTTTAAAATTTTTTACAAAATTGTCAAAAACTTTAACTTTATTACTCATTATTTATTTATATTTATTTATTCATTTTGTTTTCATTATTATTATTATTATTAAAATTTATTCTATCAAGTTTAAAAGTTTAAACATGCATAAATAATGATAAAACAACTCAAAAAGATAAAAATAATATTATAAAAATTAAATTTAAAAATTACAAAAAAAACTCAAATTGGACCGATCAACGTCGAGCAATTCAAAAATGGTCAAAGACTAGTTCAATTGGTTCAATCAATAGGAGATGAAGTCGGGTCAGTGGCTTAGGCATGTGGACCCTAGGTCGAGTCACAGGTCTATGTGCGGATTTTGGGGTTTCAGAACGACCTCGTTTTTTTATTCCATTGCCTATATATAAAACTATATTTTTTAACCCATTTCATCTCCCCTTAAAAAAAAAAAAAAACTTCTTTTCTTTTCTCAAACAAAATCCAGGAGGGGTCGACTGATCTTCGAAAGCAGATTGTTGTCGATTGTGTTGGTTGTCATCACCAGTTGCCGCTAATGATCGAAAAACCCAAAAAGCACCCAAAACGATCCTCTCACCTCTCTCTTTTCCATTTTAACATCCTTTTCATCCAAAATGCCCCAAACAACCTTGATTCACCTTGAAACCCTTTGGTTCCGAAAACTTTTTTTTGTTATTGATTTTTTTTTAAGCTGACACTAAGTTTCCCATTCCCAAGGGATTGTGATATATATATATGTATTGTTTTGTGTTAGTTTATTCTTTTTTTTTGTGGCAGTGGAAATTTTTTTATTTTGGGTAATTTTTTTTATGGTTCTTTGTATTTTCAATAGAACTTTTTTTTTATTACTTTCAAAAGGTTTTTTTTTTGGGCTTTTTATTCTTTTTTTTTTTGGCAAAGTTTTTTAGTGGGTTTTTTTTTTAACATGACCTTTTTGGGTAAGGTTTCCTTTCTTTTTTTGTTTGCTCTTTCTAGCAGTGATTTTTTTTGTTTTTTTCTTTTTCAAGCTTTTAAGCAAGTTCTCCGTCTTTCATTGTTTGGTGTTCATGAAACTCTATTTATAGAGTTTCGGCTGTAACTTCAGCTGCCAAATGATGGCGGCACGTGCGACTAGATATGGGAGCAAGTGTTTGGTAGAGTGTGGCATGATGCAAGGTAATTAGGGGCTCAGATGGGTTTGGTAGCCAGTGCTCATGGGAGAATGTTTTGGGGGGGGGGGGATTAGAAGAGTGAGTGGTGGTGGTGTTATGCACGATGCCCATTGTCATTAGTCTTTTTTGTTTTTTTGTTTCTTTTGTGTTTTTTTGGATTAATTATTTTTTGTGTTTAATAATTATAATTAATTAATTAATATTATTTTATATAATTGTATAACAAAATAAAAGTAAAAATAAAACAATGGGCCAGGCTTGGAAAAAGAAATTGGGTTTCAACCCTTGAACTTGATAAAACCGAGATCCAATTTAATTTACTTAAAAAATTCGGACAAAATTCAATTTCTAAAACCCTGCACTCAGTTAAAAAAGTTTATTTTTCTTGAAGTTCATTTAGCCTGCTGCACTCAAAACTGTTGAACATATTCCTAGTCTACTGACCAGTAAAGAATACAAGCTTCAAGTATTCAACTAATTCCGGGAACATTAGGTGGACGAAGCCACTGTTATCTAGACATTATTCTTCAAAGAAAATTGGAAAAGAAACCCTTTCCTCATCTTTTAGTCAGTGACGGATATGAATTCACCTATGGAAAATTCTCAGTCTCCTCGAAGCTTCTAATATTCTTTCTCTTCGACCAAATGAACTGACTCTGATATACTCTTCGCCACCAGGACCAAATCCCTTTCCTGGAACAGTCACTATGTTTGTTTTCTCAAGAATTTCACTTACATTCCAAGAACTCAATCCTGGAAAATGTACCCATATATATATATATATATGTATATATAAGGCGCATTCCTGCCACCATAAAACGTTCAAGCCAAGTGGGTGCATGGTACCCAGAAATAAAATTAGGCCAGGGAACTTCATGCATTTCACGACGAATGAAGGCAGATTAGTAAATGAAAGCCCGGATAAGCTTACTGGAAAAGAAGGGTCCTGCACAGCCACTGTCACATTGGATCCCAGAAGCATCTGCATGGGAGAAAGCCAAGAAAAATTACATCATCTAACATAAAGCCAGCTAGAGCAAAACAAGTGGCTAATCACTCGTATACTTCTGATGTAACGAGTATGCACATTTTGACACATATATACCAAAATTATTAGCTGGTTAATGAATGATTAATTTAATAATTATAATTTAAATAATACCATTCGTGTATTTTACAACTTTATAAGAATTATTTACAAAATAACAACAGCGAATCATGGTATATTAAATGTTTTCAAAATGACAAAAGTTTATTATAATGCAGTATCAAATACTTACAATGCAACATGTTTGATATCCAAAACTATTCTGCAAGTTGGTAGGCAATCTTTTCAAAATAACAAAGTTGAAAATGATGGAGTATCAAACATTTATAATATATGGAGGATGTTTGATATCGTTCATAGTCTTCTCATCAAAATTCTGCTGTCAATTATAATTCTTTTTTCCTTGGCTGCTAAAAAAGAACAGAGTTAAATATTAGTTATTTTTGGAATTGACATGCAGTAATATATGCTCGTGGTCTTGTAGGCGGGTTGTTGTGTACGAAACTAAACATTAATTAAATTCGACAACATCAACATGATGATCCGAATAATAAAAAATTTAATTTTTTTTTAATAAAATTTTAATTTTGAATCTTTTAAATAAAAAAATAAATTTAAAAAAATTTACCTTCTTTCTATTCTAGATTAATCAAAAATTTCATATTAATTAAAACTCAAAATAATTATCGAACATTAAAAAGTCTCAGGCAAAAAAAAAAAAAGTTCCACAATTTATTTATTGGTATTGTGCATTTTTTTTGTAAAAAAATAAATAAATTAGAAGTTAACCCTTTCTGTTTACGTTATCAACCTGAACGACTACTTTCTGTTTACGTTATAGATTTAATTGGCAGAATGGTAAAATAGAATAATCGAACGGTGATTATTGAAAGATTCACATTGGTTACTATAGACCTGTCCTCTTCTTAACATTTGTCCATAAAATTTATTTTCCGTACCTCTCAAAACCCTAATTCCCAAAATCCGTTAAAATAAAATGAAATTCCCATCGCTCTCATCATTCTCTTCTCCATCTCCAATGGATCATGTAAGCCGCCATAATCTCTTGATTTCTTAAATTTTCTTGAATAATTAATTTTTTATTTTTAGTGTTTTTCAGTAATACTGATATTTTTCTTAAGCTCTGTTTTGTCTTTTTAATTATATACACGAAAATGTAAGATTGGAAATTTTTTCTTTATTCTTTATTAAGAAAAAAAGAATCGTAATTTGGTTGAAATTCTGTATATCAATGTGGGTGAATGATGTTATTGCTGGTTTGGTTTAATGCCCCTTTTTAGTTTGCTAAATATGAAATTAGTGTTTGTTTTAATTAAAGTTTAAAAGTGCTTCAATCAAAGAAATATTCAAGTAATTGATTTTATCCCAGTGCATTTCTGGGCTTCTTCTGCTGTATTAAACTAGGTAGAATTAATCAGCTGAAAAGCACGAAATTACATTGCTGAATTTCAAACAGATAAGTTAGTAAAACTCCGGCATCTGTTCTTGCCTGAATGTTGCTTCGGTGTTTCACTAGTATTTTAGAACCATCACATTTATGTTTCCTTTAATAATGTGTCCTAAACCCTTGCTGTAGATAGCAGATTGAGATTGGCAATGCAAAATGTTCTTCTAAGATTTGGAAGTGTTAAACTATGTTTACAGTTCACGCAGTTTCTTATGGTCTGATTGAGTGTGTTCTGATGTATGGTTTCTATGCACGTCAAACTTGCTTAGGCACAATGCTTAAGGCTGATGGTTTTTAATTCTCTGAGAGCTGGTAGATACATCCATCGATTTTGGGGTACAAGCACTCTATCCCTTGATAGTTTTTGTGCATTTGGCTATCCAGTAATTTGCAGCCGTATGAAGGAAATCAAAGTAAAAGATGCTTCTACTTGGTGTACTCTTGTACCTGATGGAGAACCCCATATCCAGTCTGTATGTGAGGACCATAAGTGTTCATCTGTAAGTGTGAAATCTACCCCTGAAATAGAAAAGAAATACGTCCATCGTGTTTATGATGCTATTGCCCCCCATTTTAGTTCCACCCGTTTTGCTAAGTGGCCAAAGGTTGCTGCTTTCTTGGAATCTTTGCCTACTGGCTCTCTTGTCTTGGATGCAGGATGTGGAAATGGGAAATATCTAGGGTTAAATTCCAGCTGCTATTTTATTGGATGTGATATAAGTCCTCCCCTTATCAAAATATGTGTTGATAAAGGGCATGAAGCTTTGGTTGCAGATGCAGTTAATCTTCCTTACAGAACTAATTTTGGTGATGCAGCAATCTCTATTGCTGTGTTACATCACTTAAGTACGGAGAATAGGAGAAAGAAAGCAATTGAAGAATTAGTGCGAGTAGTCAGAAAGGGTGGTTTAGTTCTAATAACCGTCTGGGCTGTAGAACAAGAGGATAAGTCATTACTTACAAAATGGACTCCACTTACCGAAAAGCATGTAGAAGAGTGGAGAGGACCACGTAGTCCTTGTGTTCGTTGCCCTTCATCCTTCTCTTTAGAAAGCATTCCTGAAACTGAGGAAAATGGTTTGAGTGGGCATATGAAAGATTCTAGGGAGAGTTTAATGGAGGATATGCAACAATCAGCATGTTTAAACCCCCAAAATAAAGATGATTCATTGGTTTCTAAAGATGGGAGGAGTCAACAGGAATATTTTGTCCCTTGGCACTTACCTTATCATCGTGCTGAAGTTAGTGGTGCTTCTGCTGTTGCTCTTGCAACTGGTTTGGCAAAGAAAGATGATAAGAAGGGTGCTGTAGTCTACAACAGATATTACCATGTGTTTGGTGAAGGTGAGCTTGAGAGGTATGTAATATCTTCTTTGCAAATGCTTGCAGTTCTATTTGCCCATTTATTTATTGAAATATACTGCACATGGGTCAAGCCTCCTCCCCCATTCAATTGACTCAAAATTGGTGTGAATGTGGCTTCTGATCTAGATAGATGATTTGATTGCTGAAGAATTTTACCTATCTAACTGGCATTTTAAATGTACTTTAATTTTACTAAGCTAGCTGGGCATGATACCATGAATCAATAGTGGAAAGTTTTTTGAACCACTGGCCCATGTCAAGTAAGTGCTTATAGCAAACAGCTGTTTTATCTTCTCCCTTGGTTCAAGACCAAGTTGCTTACCATGAACTTAAGATGTGGCTGAAATTTATGTTTTCCCAGTAAGAGTTGCTCAGTGTAAATGTTTTCTTTGCACTAGGGGATGGAAATGGTTTAAAACAGTCAAAATTCGAAGTAAATAATTGCATTGGGAGGTGATGTCAAAGGGATTTAGATGATTTGGGTTAAGAAAGAACCTGTTCAAGCCCATACTTTTATCATACTAAAATCAATTAGTTCCTTTGTTGCTTTTAGAGTACGATGTTGAGGTTTGATGATTGGAATGGAAATTACCTACTGCCATATACATCTTGCAGATAAATATTTTCTGCTCATTTTTTTTTTTTTACATAAATTTGTTGTAGGTTGGTATCTGGAATGGATAATGCTGTGATCGTTGATAAGTTTTATGACAAATCAAACTGGTGTGTCGTTCTTGAGAAAACATTATAAGTATTAAAGAACTGTGTTGCTTCAATGGATCTTAATGGAATTAGTATTGAAGAAAATTGGTTGTTGCTTTTCAGTGGCAGCCTTTGCACACTCTTCATGGTTGAATTTGGTTTTAGCAATATGAAGAATGAGATTAAAAAGTTGCTGGTTAAGGATACTTCACCATCTCTTAAATAGTAACAGAGGTGCTCATCAATGTGGCAAAAGATGAAATTGAGAGGTGCAGCCAAAGAGATAATTGCTCAACCTTTTTCCCCATATACAATGTGTTGGTATTGCTAGGGCATGTATTTCTCTCCTAAATGAGGAACATCAGCGAAAAATTCTGTTTACAGGTGTCAGATTGTGAGTTAATAGTTCGTCTCGGATCAAAATTGTCCCCTGCTCTTCAGTTGTTCATCTATTCTCCATGCAAACTGAGAATGCATTAAAAAGACAAGAAACCAGCAACTGATATTGCTTGTCAGTTGTCACATGTAATTGTTTCCTAACACCAAAAGTAGAGGAATTTTTTAGCTAATTCCTATCTAGTTGCCAAGAAATGATTAATAAGAGGTGCATGTTGGCAAGGAATATCAATTTCATTTAATTTTGTTTAAAAACCATAATGTGTTTGATAAAAATTTTCCATGCATAGGTGACTCTGGCTCTGGCTCTGGCTCTGGCTAGTAGTTCAGTATTTGTTCCCATATATAGAAAAATTCAACTGTCTTAGTAAATAACATTAATAATGATGGTGTAGAACAAGGATAACAAATAATCCAGAGCTAATAACATATGACTCAATTTCAATGGGAGAAGAGAGACATTAATTTTATTTTTGGCTAGGAGTTAAATTTGCTGTTCAATTGTAACACTTCAATACTTAAGAGCAAGACCTCTATTTAGGAATTTTGATGGATGGAAATTGACATGTAAACAGAATTTACGTCTCTTTTTTACAAAGAAGATCGTAATTTAATGAAAGGATAGGAAAAGAAATTATAAGTGATGGCATTAACTTCGATGACAGCATGCGCCAAGTAAATCTCAACTGCAATAATCCATAGAGGTTAGAGGTTCATTGCTCAATGCCTTTGATTGTGTGGAAATTAATGGCTGGCTATCAAGAAGAAAATAAAAAAAGAGAAGAGAAGTGAGAAAAATTTTAAAGAGAAGAACTAAAATCTCTTTCTTCCAGTATCATACAAATTTAAAAAACAGCGAAAGGTCAAGTCAAGATTACCTCAAAATGTTATTCGACTGTTGGATATGAGTAGAGAGTACGTGCCAACTGTTATGCCATATTTAGCCATGACTGAAAGCGGGCGTACCATTTTGTCAGTTATGGGGGGCTTAAGTACCATCTACCACCCAATTCTTGAACCAAGCAAGTAGCAATTCAGCAATAACATCCCTACTCCATCAACTATTGTCGAAAATGAATTATTAACCAACTTAATAAAATACAGGGATTGGAGTGTAGAAAAAGCATATATATATATATATATTTTATTTGTCTATGATTCAAGTTTTTGTTGCCTTTCTTCATTATTCAAGACTCACCACACATAGCAAATGCTTATTCCTTAACCCACCCGAAGTTGCCTAATTAGTTAATGACGTGAGAAATGATAGTGACTCAATTCAATAAGGCAGGAGCAGGACAGCTGGCTGGTTTACATCAATTTTCAAAGGCCAATTAGTGCTGTGGGACAATTTTGGGTGCTCAAAATTTGGTAAGTACGTAAATGTTCACTTACATTTAGCCAATTATCTAAACCTTTTGTCAATAAGGGATCAACGAATCAAGAATGGCGACGGATAGAGCAATAAATGAGCCATTCTGTGTCTTTAAACCATGCAGCTAACAAATAACAATACTCGTTTACTATAAATTTTCAGCCCTTCTGTCACATTGTAAGCAAAAATGGCAAAGATTAAGAAGCTCTTCCCACTAAAAGTTCTTTTCTTGTTGCTTGAAATCCTGCTTAAAACATCAGGGAAGCAGCACTACCTTGGATTCAAGGTTAGCAATGGCGGCCCTGCAACCCAATTCAAATTTCTTAAACACTCCTCATTTGTGCAGATAACAGATGAACATTGGTTTTTCACCTAGAGGGTGCACTTTTAAAGTCATGTTCACAGTTTCCTTACTTCATGCTGGTGGCTTTTGAAGCGGGAGTGCTCTTTAGAGCTCTTATCTTGCTTCTTTTGTACCCTCTTGTTTTGTTGGTTGGCAGGGAGCTTGGACTGAGGATTCTGGTTTTTATGAGCTTTGTTGGTATTAGGAAGGAGAAGTTTAGAGCTGGGACTACCATTTTGCCCAAGTTCTTCCTGGAAGACGTCGGTTGTGAAGGCTTTGATATGGTGATGAGCTATAAAAATCTAGGTCGCCGTGACTGGAATGCCTAAAATCATGGTTGAAGGATTCTTAAGAGACAACTTGGGAATTGATGCTGTTGTTGCAAGAGAGTTGAAGGAATTTCACGAATACTTCTTGGGTTTAATGGAGGAAAAGATGGATGCTGGACTTGTTATAAACCAGAAAATGTGTACTCATCATATTGGTTTAGGTTGCTTCAGAAAATCTCCAGACCTGAAAATTTTCTCACATTGTAAGGTAAAAGCTCTCCCTACTGTTCTGTCTCTCATTGATTTCGATTAGTAATTTATTTACTGAAGGAGAGTAAACAAAACCTCTGTTGTAACAGGAAATTTACCCGGTGACAGAGGCAGAAAAGAAGAATTGGCAAGTCCTTCCAACTAAGAAATACCCAAAGCCATTAATCTTCCATGATGGGAGGTTGGCTTTTAGGCCAACCCCATTAGCCGCCCTAGTTATGTTCATTTGGCTTCCATTTGGCTTCCTCCTGAACATCACCAGAACCATTATTTTCATATCATTACCTTACAAGTTATCGACACCTTTATTGGCCTTGTATGGGGTGATTAACTACCGTATCGGAAGCAGAACCTCTCGTTGCTTCAATCAATGGTGAAGGAAAACCAGGAGGCATGCTCTACGTGTGCAACCACAGAACTTTGCTGGACCCAATTTATGTAACTATGGCTCTCAGGAAGTCTGTCTCTGCTGTTACCTACAGCATTAGCAGGTTCAGTGAGGTAACTTCCCCTATCAAGACAGCCCGGTTAACAAGAGATCGAGAGAAAGATGGGAAAATGATGAAGAAGCTTTTGAGCCAAGGTGACCTTGTGGTTTGCCCTGAAGGAACCAATTGCAGAGAACCTTATCTGCTAAGATTTAGTCCATTATTGGCAGAGATGACTGATGAAATAGTTCCTGTAGCTATAAAATTGCAGGTTAGCATGTTCTTCGGATCAACAGCTACCGGACTTAAATGTTTTGACACAACATTTCACCTCATGAATCCAAATCCTAAGTGCTTGGTCAAGATTATCAACAAGTTACCAAGTTGCGAAACACATAATAGTGGAAAGAAATTAAAATTTGAAGTTGCCAATCATGTGCAGAATCAGATTGCAACAGCTTTAGGATTTGAGTGTACCGATCTTACAAGGAAATACAAGTATGCAATCTTGGCAGGTAATGAAGGGATCGTATAGGTCAAATGTTTTTCATTTGAGCAGAAACCGTTTCCAGGAGAAACAAGTTGCCTGTTTATAACACCAAACCAGTAGCTACCATAAGCCCCTGAAGTACTTATGATCGAGTTCATTGGATGAGAGCTTCAAGCATGATCAGAATAGGCTTGGACAATCAAAATAATGAACTTAATTAGGATAATGAAGTACAGATTTAGTTATTGTGCATGCTTGTATGTGATGATTGTGCATTTGTATACGTGATGTGTTGTAGTTTTCTTGATGTTTGATGAAAAGAATTATCAATGGATAGCACAATAACAGTTCTAAATTTATGAAAGTAATTTTGCAGATCGGAAGAAATTAAGCAGAGTCCAAGTACTTGACAGTTTGCTGAACATGGTGCATCAGTGATCAATACTGCCCTGATGCAGTTTTGGAAAAGAAAATGTTTCCTTCACTTTCACCTCCCTCTGATAAAAATCACACAATTTGTGAATCTTAAATAAGTGGTGAATCTCAATTATATCATATAAAAACTGAAATATTCATAATTTTCACTCACTTCTATGTTTATTTTATAAAATTTACCTAAAAAGACATTATTATAATGAAATAAGTCGAACATAGTATGCATAAAATGATCTAGAGAGATGTAGATGAATTCATCAAAGGGTTTTATTGGGAGTAACTTACCATCTAAGATCTTATTATGATGTGTTCGACGCCAACCTATCTTATTTTATTGAGAGTCAACCAGAGGCCACCATCGGCTATCAGCTCTTCTGCAATCTCCCTCAATGAGCAGCCTCAAAAATTGCCAAGCTGAGTCAGTGTCATATTAGTTGGTAGGTAATACATACATTTAAGAAGAAGAAGCCAGCTTATGCATAAACTCCATGGAAGGAAAGGGTCAAACCACGCCAAACTATCTTCTTTCTTTCATTTTCATGTTCTATCAAAAGTAAATGAGAATAAGGCCACATTTTGGGTGTCCAAAACGAAAATTAGTAGTGGTAAATGGCAATGGTGAAGGCAAGGGTTTTGAGGAGAACATGTGTTATATTGTATGGGAATATAAGTCAGTGAGTCAGTTAGGCACTTGGGGTGCAATCAAGCTTTGGAGAGTAACTAGAAGGCGTGCACTCCTTACAGATTTTAGACTTATCAAGTTTGTTTTGATATCCCTATCTCTTTTTTTCGAATCTCTTGCAAACAAGCCCAACTTAATCCCCATTAGCACCTAATGCTATTCTCTTTTTCTGCCTACGTACCTCGCTGCTGCAAAGCGTGAATATCCTGAGGCTATCAAGAGTTAGGCTGAGGAATACAACATAGAAGAATGGCTTCTTGGGCCAAGGAGGCCCGATCAATTTGCACCAAGCAAGTCCAATGTCCTTCCTAGCGTTTTTACGCTTGAATTAAAAAATTATTTGTGGACGAAAATGCCTTTCTTTTAGGGGGAGGTAGTAGAAAAATTAAAAGTATAGATAGATGGTTTATCAACATGATAATGAAATTGCACAAGTAGATGCCAGTGAAAAACATCTTAGATAATGAAATTGAATGTAATACTTCTGAACCAAAGAGACATGGAGGAGGCTAAATGATAATGCACTATGATCCATTCCAGACTATCCTTGCCCAAGATACATGTAAGTTAAACTATGGATTTGATACTTTCATTTGGTAAAAGTAATCACATTGGAATTCTACATACCCAATAAAACAAGAAACTTTGAACCATATTTTAATTCCATAAAACTGTAGCCTGACAGATATCTAAAGTTGAATGTATCTTCAAGTTTTTGCAACATAATAATTGATAATTCCCTCGAGAAAATTTTGTAAATCAGGGAAACCTTTATGATCAAGTATAAGGACTATAGAAAAAAAGTAGTCTAACCCTAACAGTTCAATCCCCAATCATACGGCTGGTATATCACCTTCAACTGAACATCAGCAAGCATCCCCAGCAAAGCTTCAGAGTCAGTTGGCTCTAAGTAATTTGAGACATGTTTCAATACCTCTACCTCATTCTTGCCAAAGTCAACGCTAAACCTGTTTGTTGATTAATATCATGCAACATAAGTTATTTTCCCAGAAGAAATGTATAAATAAAGCGACAAAAGTTTACAAGCTGACTACATTTAGAAAATCTCTTGATAACCAAGTGGTATGCATTTGCATCATCCTATCTTTTACTAATTCTAAGAATATCACTTTACTTAAGCATAGTGGTTGGTGGCTGTATGCATGGTATCTTTCATATCTTTTGTTTGTCATTGACGTGAACTTCATCTTATATTAATATATAAAGGGAGGTTCTGACTCGTATCCACTGTTACCTACTCAAATTTTAATTTACCAAAAAGTTCTAAAAGACAATAACAAGTCATATTATGTTACGAGTATATTGGTCTCATTAAGGTCATATTTGAATTAAATCTTTATCAACTCCCACTTTTCTACTATCTCTCTTTCAAGGAAAAAGGCAGCTGTAACTCCTTATTTTCATCCCTATATTTTTCTTGTTATAGGTTTTTAAGGTTTAAAATTCAACATCGTCCTGCATTTCTGTTGCTTCTGAACCCAGCTTAGGCAACAAAAACTTACATAATTCTACAACTAAGAACTTCTGTGAAGCTATATAAGTTGAAAAGAAGGCATCACGTTTGGAAGTTCCTTTTTGCCTATGCCAAAGAGTTTTAGAGTGCATGCATGTGTATGTTAGTGGGAGTGGGAGTTTGCATCTCTGCATGCTAGTGTCTAGAGAAAATTCAAAATCTGATTTCATCTCCTGAACAGAAAATTAAGGTCTCTGGGGAGAAATATGAATTTGTGCACTCAGAACCTCTCTTGAAATAACTTACCATTTGAGGATCTTACTAGCATATGCGACCTTGCCACACAAATCAACAATAAGTCCACCAGCTCTTACGAAATCCCGAGCTGCATCCATCAGCTCTTCATCAATGTTCACAGGAGAGTAGCATCGAAGAGCAGGCCCAGATCGGGTGCCACAAACCAGGGCGAAGTGAATTAGAGGCTCCGAATAGAGTAGAGCCACCTGATAAAAACATATAACACGGAATGAGCAAGACTGAATTTCCACATGAGACATTCAAATCTTGATGATGAAATATGTTTTTTTTTTTGGTACGTGATGATGAGATATGTTTTAACAAAACTTATTCTGGCTAATCTCCTAAAGCCTGAAGTCAACCTAATTAACTGCCCAGGAGAGGATTGTGACGTGAAGTCAACCTAATCAACTACCCAACACAACATTGTGAGGTCACTTCATATGCACTATCCTCGGTTCTTCCTTCTGAAACAATGGGTAAATTGAAAAGAATGCCAAATTCTAAAGATATGGGTAAATATTCTGCACAGATTCCAAAGGTTCTATTCATTTCAATAGTGTTCACCGATAAATATAAGCTTTTTATTTTCACTGGTTTTCATAATTAACATCAAACCACGTAAATAAGTTAAGCCGGAAATACAAGCCTATAACAGTGGCTAGAATCATTGTGTAACAGTAAACATCAATTTTACCCAGTGTCCTACCTGTGAACGTTTATCTTTTACACCAAACGGTTTCAAAAGATTGTATGGCGGCCTTTGATTGCCCCTTAAAATGCCATTCTGAATAGATGAAAGTGAGTATGTGCACCCACCAACAACATACTTGAAGTCTCCAAACAGCTTCCTTCGTTCCAATTGACCAGCTGGATGACCCAGCACTAATATTGCATGGATGGCCATCATATTGTACAAATTTATGAAGAAGGCGAGCTTCTCCTCCCTTGGCATGTCTTGCACTCCTACTCTTTGGAGCTCTTGAACTATTCTTAAGTACCTAAAAATGTTTTGCCATTAATAATGAATACTTAAGTGTTAAAAAGCAAAACAAATAAAAATTTGAAGATACTAGAGTTAGCAATATAATACGCTAGGAGGCGTCAAACCTTGCAAATTCCTCACTTCCATGAATACTTCTATAATCAACATGTCTACCATCTTCTGATACATAGGCTTCAAAAATGGCATAGGACAAAAATCTCAGCCTTGATGCAACGTCAGTGATGGGCTTAGGCTTCAGTTCAATTATACCCCTTGGAATGTTGTGACATTGAGATGACACAGTAGGATCATCGTCCAAGAACCGATACAAGTGGTTACCATCCTCGAATAGATTCTCACTATTATAAAGCATCATAGAAAAAAAATAAGGATTTTCAGCTATAGATTAAAAGTGTTACACAACAGAATAAAGTGGGAGGATGTGGACTCACTCAAGAACATGCTGAAAGAAGAGTTCCTTGGCAAGCTTTCTCCCAAATTCAACAGCCTACTCCAAAATGCAAGCACAAAGGAAAGGAAGGGGAGAGTCAATGGTGCTATAATCAAATCCAAACATGTATAAACAGAGCAAGCACAGAATATGTCAAATTTTAAACATAAAACCAGCGGTAGTATGATTCAATCAGTAAAAAACTAAGAATTATGCAATAAATAGAATATTCCAAAACCATCCATTTGAAACAAAAAAAAAAAAAAGAGGATAAGGAAAGAGAGGAGTTGTTATTGCGATATGTATTACTATTTCTTCGAAACTTTTATGATATGGTAGTATCGTAAGATATGATGGTAAAGATAAAATTGGCATCCATAATCCACAATACGCCTACTTATCATTCATTATCCAGGTCTTCATCTGACTGCTTGAGAGGGAAAAGAGAAGGGAAAGGCATTTTCAGAAATTAAGTAAAAGGTCTACTATTGCATCTTTTAATCAGACTAGAATAAATATCACTAAAAGGTCTAGTGAAGAGTACTTTTTGATGTGCAAGGATTAAATTGAAAGCATCTACAATAATGAGAAGTTCATACCATTTGTCAAGTTCAAAGGAAGAAACATTTAATACAATGTAAACAATTTTTTTTTGGCTTAACTTTGCATTCACCATAGGAAACCACTGAAAGAGTGTTCTGATTCAAGAAATCTTTGGTCCTAACTCCAAATGGAGAAAAATGATAGTAGTAGTAGAGGAACAAGACCATACGGTAAACAATTATCACAATTATCACCTGAAATTCACTATAATAGTCTGGGAAAACATAATAAAAATCCCAACTAACCTCTTCCCTTTCCAAGTACTGATCTTCTGATAGGAAATCCACCACTTCAGAACCTAGAAAACAATTAGTGAACCTGCGCATCTTGTAAAACCGATCCTTAACAACAATAGTTGCTTTCATTTTTCGGACAATTAGAGCTAGTTCATCAACAGGCCCATTACTGGACACATCATCTTCACCAGAAAGAGGTGGTAAAGGAGCTTCAGCTGATGATACTTCAGCAATCAAAAAATCAATCTTCTCATCAAGCTTGCCAGACTTGTCTAAGTCTTTGAGTTCGCTCAAGCCTCCAATCAATACTTCATTAAAGAAGACCTTAGGAACAACACAAGACCCAGAGAACTTCTCTAGCTCCAACTTTCTACTGGGATATAAATCAATGTTGATCTCAACATATCTAAGCCTTTTCCTGCGCAGAAACAACCTAACTTCTCTACAATCTCGGCATCCTAACCTTGTGTAAAGTATAATTCTTCCTTTTGTGACAATAGGTAGAAGTGATTCTTCAATGATATTCTCCCCCTGCTCAGCTTTGCTTTCTCCATCACCATCATGCGACATCTTAATGTAGTTTAGGGGATTCCAAGCAGATCTTTCTGCAGTTTTTGGAGACATTGCAGTTTGTTCCCCAAGCTTAGCATAATCTGAAGTGTCCTTATCTACACCAAGAGGGGCCTGTTCAACTTCATATCTCTTAAAAGAAAGGCGACGCAGGACACTGCTCACTGCAACTGTACCCTTCTCCTTCACAAAATTCTTAAGTGCCACTGCTTTCTCAGGCCACACAGATCCCTCTTCCTCTGGATCCAGATCCAAGGAACGAGTTGATGAACTTCGGTTAGCCTCCATCCCAGGAACTTCTGTGCCATCAAAGATAGGCTCAGGCTCCTCCTCAGCAAGAACTTCTTTTGTAGTCTCATTCATTTCTTCTTGAGCTTTAGAATCTAAAACCCAATCCTTATTCATCTTGTCACCTTGTTCAACATGTTTATCATCATTGTCTAAATTGTCCCCAACATCTCTAGATTCCGAGACTCTGTTCTGATCCCTGTTGTCACCCAATCTGTCTTGTCCATTACAATCATCTAACTTATTAACATCGTCCTTTCTGATGTTCAGACTTTGCACCTCCTCCATGGGTTTCCCCTGATCTTCTTTGTGAATTCCATCAGTATTTCCCTCTAGTTTTTCATCAATGGAAGAATCTGTTATATTTTTATCACTGGTGTTGTCCTTTTCCATAGGGTCAGTTACACAAATTTTGTCATCCAACTTGCTAAAACATGGCCCTTAAACTTTTTAATTGCTCTAGTACTTGTTGCACACAAGAATTCAAGGATTTCTTTGCAGATTCCTGTTTAGCCAAATTCCACAGAAGACCAATTCCATTAGGTATAAAATTTGAATACAAGATCTCATAGACAGAGTCATATTTGAAAGCAGACAACCATACCAAAACTACTTGTCAAACAATAAGATCTCAAGTTTCCATTTTTAAGCTATTTAAACAGTTTTAAATTGTTAATCAGAGCAAACAGGAAAAAATATCATAAAACCGGGATGGCCTATCAAGATCAATCTTACAAAATAATCAGCATCTGAATTTGGGCATGTCGGTGCTTATTCATTGATCTTCCTAGAGACATTAACTTCTTATAACATTCTGACACCAGAAACATAAATACAAGCAGACAAATTTAACCAAATATTGAACTCACAAAGCAGTCATGATGAGAAATTGTCTTAAACCATTAGCTGAAATCTAGCAAGGAAGTCAAGCCATGAAGCTTTGATTATCGGCCCATTCTTAGTCAAACGAATGGGTCAATCCTAAACCCACCATGATGTAAGAAGCAGGAATAACTACGCATACTAATATAATACTAAAAACATAAAGGTCAAAGGCAAAACAATAGCAGACAAATGCGTCTCATCTAACGACAACACAGAAGATTAAATCAAATAACCAAGAATTTTTTTCCACTTCAGATTTTTGAAAATCAAACTAACAAAAAAAAAAAGATTAAACTCTAACACTTGATCAAGTTTTCATTTCATTATCAAACTACTTAGCTCTCAAAAAATGACAAAAAAACCCTACAAAATCGTCAATTGATAAACAAGAAATTAGGGTTTTGCAAGTTAGTCGTAACGGAAAAGATGAAAATCGGAAAACAGAAAGGAATAGAGAGAAAGAGAGAGCTTACAGATCTGGAGAGAGTGAAGAAGGTGTTTGGCTGAAGAGAAAGAGATATAGGAAAAGAAAAGATCTGGAGAGGGTTTCACAACAAAAAAAGGAAATTAATAAATAAATTCTGGAGTTACGGTTCTCTCTTTTTTTTTTTTTTTAAGGGGAAATGAAAGCGTAGGAAGGAGCAGGGAGAGGTTTTCAGAGAGTGGAGACAAGCTCAAGCGGGGAGAAGCGGGAAGTCCGTGGGCTGTTTTTTTTTTTTTTCCTTCTCTTTGTACCACTTTTTTGTTTTTAGACTTCAGGACCCCTTATCCTCTTTGTCTACTTTGGACACCCAACTCTTTCGGCGTTTTTGCAATCAACCCCCTCCTTGTTCACATTATTACGGATCGACCTAACTTTCTTTTTTTAATTGCCATGAAAAATCAATCCACGTTTTGAAAGTCAATTTGGATTAGATGTAGCTTTGACACAACTTGGTTATATAGAGTGTACTGTTCAACTGATTCAACCCAACTTGATGAGACTATGGCACAACTTTTGATTTTGTTTTTTTTTTTTGTAAATTTAATGCCTTAAGTTGTGGAAATTTTCAAAGACAATGACACATTTTATGAAATTTTGTTTTTAATGAAAAAAATCTTACGGTCTAAATTAATTAAGGAATACAAATATCGAGAAATCATTATTAAATAGTAGTATATTTTAAAATTTACTAGATGAAATTAAAAATTCATGAAAATTTGATGAAAGATATGTTCAAAATGAAAAGTTATATGACGCACAAAAATTAATTTTACAATTGACACGATAAATATGATAATTTAAATTTCTCTTAATAATCATCTTGAATGTCGATATGTCAATGTTTTACTTTTTTAATAGTCTTTTTTTGGTAATATTTGATATCTTTTATAAAATTATTATAATATTATAATTATCAAAGTAATTTTATTATTAAAGTGATTTAAATATTTATGATTTTAAATTTTTTTTTGGTTAATAATTTTTAATTTTTAAAAAATAAATATTACTGTATTTGATATTATTAAAAATCAAATATTAATTTATTTAAAGGTATAAAAATAATCATACATATTGTAATAATTATACAAATTAACAATTATATAATTGTTTAAAGATAATAATTTGTAAAATATTAGTAGTGTTTATTTATATTATAATAAAAATAATTAAATTATTAAATTAATAAATATATTTATTGATAGGTAAATTGGTTTTTATAATATAAATTATGTAAAAATTATTTAAATTAAAAAATAAAATCAATCTGTTAAATTTATTAAAAAAATTATATTATATATAAAATATTAAAATAAGTTAAAAATACGTAAATTAATTTAAATTTTTTATAATAAATATTAATTTAAAAATATAAAATTTATAATATAAAATAATTATAATTTTAAGATGCAACAAATTTTTTATTTACATATTAAATTAGTAAAATTTACTATTATTAATTTTACATTACTTTATTTGGGCAATAAAAATTTTCTATCATTTTGTATGGAAATTAATTTACTTTTAAGATAATGATTTAATTACTTTTGATGATCTAAAATTACTATCACGTAAAATCATCAAATATTTATCAAACATAATGATTTAATTATTATGTATAAATATCGTGATTTTTAAAATGATCACTTTGTATCCACAGTACTTTTGTGTCATTCAAGAGATTGGATTACCATTATGAAGTTGACAAAAGTTTGTCGTCTAGAATAATTGTAGAAGTATCTGTCAAAGACGTGAAAAATATCTTGAGTGCAACTGCTTCATGAAAAGTACCAATGGGTTTCTCAGGCAATGCATGTGACGATTACATGAAAGGCACTAAGGCAGGCTCCTAGCATATGGTCCTTCAACAGGTCTTCGAATCCATTAATGATCTAAAATTCCTCTCTTCCGTCTAATGGGAAAGGACGCTAGATTTTTTACTCATTTCATAAATAATCCATTGGGAAATTTCAAAATTCATATGAAAGAGAGAAAAAAAAGAGGAGGATGACCCGGTTGGCTGAGTAGAATAGTTATAATACATGACAAATAATAGTAGCACAAAAAATAATAATGTGCAAGGAGAGGACGAATTTTGAGAACGTTTTGGAAACAAAATCATTTTTAAGTTCGGAGTATGAATGTAGATTTACAGGGGGTTTACAAAGAACATACATTACATATATGTTCCTGTTGCTGAAGTTATACTCATTGCTCAGCACGATGATCCAAAGCCTGTGCCAATATAAAGCTCCCAAGAACAGCACCGGTGCCATCATTTTCCATCTTCTGCTATTTTTCTGGCATAACTTTCTTAATACAAGAGGAGGGGCAGGCCATGGCTTAACCAGATATCAGTATAACATTCATTTAAACAGTTTTATGCTTGTCCATCCTATATATACCCTGCATTAAGGGAAGTAATTTTGACAAGTGCAACTCTATGCCTCCACAAACAAGTTTACATCTGAAATGCGCACTAGGCCAATTAGGTCGCCAATAATATTTCTGAGGAAGGCTCTTTGTCCCACTCAATATCTCCGCATGCACTAAGAACTGTAGTGAGGATGTAATCATCCACCTCAAAACCTTCTGCTTCCATCCGATACATAAGCTTCAAAGCTTCTCGACATATTCCATTCCTTGCATAACCCATGATCATAGCCTTCCAAGAAACCAGATTCCTTTCTGGCATGCTGTCAAAAACTTGAAAAGCCTCTGATACAAAACCACATTTGGCATACATATGGATTAAAGCACTACCGACAAACACGTTAGATAAGGCGGGAGTTTTATTTGCAAAGGAGTGAATTAACTTCCCTTGTGAAACAGCTTTAAGCTTAGCACAAGCTTTCAGAGCTGAAGAATAGGTAAAAGAATTGGGTTCTACACCTTCCTCCATCATTTCCTTTAAAAAATCGAGAGCCTCGGCCTCATGCCCTAAGCTTGCACAGCCAGAAATCATGGCAGTCCATGAGACAACATCCCTCAGTGGCATCTGTTGGAGGACCTTGGAAGCAATATTGTACTCCCCACATTTAGAGTAGAACCATACTAGAGTGCTTCCTATGTACTTATTAGTTTGGATATAATTTTTTACTATTTGTGCATGGACTTCCCTGCCCATGAGTAAGTTCCCAACTGAACCACAAGCCATGAGTATGCTTACTATGGTCAAGTTATTAGCAATTATATTTCGTCTCTTCATTACTCGAAAAAGACTAATGGCATCCTCACCAAGCCCCTTCTTAGCATACCCTGCTATAATAGCAGTCCATGTAACCATATTTCTATTCCTCATCCCATTAAACACAACCCTAGCATCCAAAATCTCCCCACATTTTGCATACATATCCACAAGGGAAGTCCCAACAAAAACATCATTCTCGAACATCTTTTTGATTATAGCACCATGTAATTGTCTGCCTAATTTCAATGCCTTTTCCTCTCCACAAGCCTTCAAAACACTGCAAACTGTGAACTCATTAGGCCAAAAACCATCATTTAGCATTCTCGAAAACATTGAAAAAGCCTCCTTCCCGTACCCTTGTTGGGAGAAAGCAGATATCATAGTTGTCCAACAAACGACATCCTTCTCTTCCATTGCACAAAACACACGAAAAGCACTCAACAACTCTCCGCATTGTGCGTAAAAATAAACAATGGCACTATCCACAATCAAATTCCTCCAATTCCCCTTCAGAATACAACCATGAATTTGTCTTCCTAACTCAAAATCCACCCTTCTACTACACAAATTCATCACACAAACAAACATCTTCCCGTTCCCTTGAACCCCACTCAAGATCGAATCCCCAAACAGCCTCAAAGCCTCATCATCAAAATCCATCTTCGAATACCCATTTATCATCGCCGTCCAACTAACATAATTTCTCTCAGCCATTTTATCAAACACCTTTCGAGCTTCCATTAACTTCCCAAATCTTACATACAAACTTATCAAATTATTCTCAACATAGGTCACCGGGTTCTTTAAACGCTTCAAAACAACCGCATGAACTCTCCTAACTTGTCTGAAATTATTACAAGATTGAAGCAAAGCTAACAGCTCATCAGAGTCGACTCTTCGACAAACCGACGGTGGGTTTATATCCGTAAAATAGGCATCTAGGTTATCACGGAAAGTTGAAATATTGGTTAAGTTATCGAATTCGGGTAAAGAACATGAGTCCTTGGAAGAAATGCAAGAAAATTGGGGTGGGTTTTTGGTGTTTCTGGGTTTGAACTCGTTTCGGGAATTTGAATAATGTAATGATGGATTTTGAATGGTGAAAAAGGAAGATTGTTGAAAGACTGTAACTTGCGATGAGATTAACGTTAACGAAAGCATTGGTTATAGCTTTTGCTTTCTTCAAAATTCCCGCGAAAAAAAAGGGCCAGTTTCCAATCTTTTTGCTCTAGTTACCATGAGGCTTTCAAAATGTCGGTCAACGGCCGGTTATAAATAATAAGACCATTTTACCACTAAGCTATCTAATTACGACACCGTTTCAGATAACAAAAGTGAGACCCTGGAAGTTCAATAATTGAAATCTCGTTAAAAATTTGTCAAAACAAACGACGTAAGAAATCCTTCCACTTTAATCAGCTCTATTAGATTTTTCTGTCAAACACGACCTTTTGGTTTCCTTTTTAATTTTCTTCTTAGGGATTTCGATTTTCGATTCTTTTGATGAAGAAGGAGAAGATTTTGATTAGATTGTTATTATTATGATGTCCAAAAAACCCAGCAACTGCGCTATTTGTGACAATTCAAATCGCGCTTCTATCTGCTCCGTTTGCGTCAATTACAGGTATATTTATAAAATCGTCGGTAAAAACTTTATTGAATTTAAACTTTTAAGCTGTTAACTTTTTGTTGTTCTGATGAACTCTTCTTTGCAGATTAAATGAATATAATTCTTTTTTAAAATCACTGGAAAGCCGTCGTGATCTTTTATATTCAAAATTATCCGTAGTGCTTGCCGCAAAGGTTTGATTTCTTTCACTTAATTTGAAATTATTTTTAAGAACTTTCCTGAGTTTTGTTTAATTTTAATTTGTGTTATTATTAGGGGAAAACTGATGATCAACTGAATTGGAAAATTCGTCAAAACGAGAAGCTAACTAACTTGAAAGAGAAGCTTCGTCGCAGTAAAGAACAATTAGCTCAAGGTTTTGATGCTTGCTCCTTAGTTACTATTACTATTTTTTTTCATGTTTATATTCATTAGGTTTATCCTAAATGATGCTTTATTTGTAGGTAAGGCTAAAATTGAGAGAGTGTCTCATGACTTAAAGGTTAAGTATGGAATGCTTGAATCTGTTCGTGGCACGGTACTAACTTTGATCCATTTTGGTTTCTTTGCGAGAATTGGAAGTTGTATGAACATTAACTATATGCATTGTGTTTTTTCTCTTTGCAGTTGGAAAAGAATCGTGTCGAACAGCTCGAGAAGTTCTATCCCAACCTTATTGTCACACTAAGCTCGGGGCATGTGAGGACTCACTGTTTCTGATGTTTGTGTTATTTTTGAGGAGTTAGATTTATGTTTATGTCGGATTTTTGGTTTTTTTTTTTTTTTCTAATTAGAATGTCTTTTATTTTATCTAAAAGTTGTGACTTAAGACATTTTCTGAGTTGCAGAGGGCAATTACCTCTGATCGTCTTCATAAGCAGTCCGTGGTTATAAAACAGATATGCAAATTGTTTCCCCAACGTCATGTAAGTGCTTCTATGTTAAATTTGTTATGATCCCGGATAGAGACTGTTGACTAGTAAGCGTGCTTGATATGCTTCTTCTAGTTATGATCTGTATCTTTACAATCTTAATTGATTATGCATGTTACAGAGATTTAACCAAAAATCTAGGGTGACATTTTGCTTTTATAAGAACTTAAAGATTTAGCTAATGTGGATAAGATGAGGATATTTAGCCCAAAACTTAAATGGCTCACTTCCCTTGCCCCTCAGCTTTCCTATTCTAGGCACTAACTCTTCTAGTTTAAATCATGTTGCTTTTGAGTAAGCTAAATTGTTTCTATTTTCACAGGTAAATTTAGAGGGGGAGAGAAGAGATGGATCTAGTGGTCAGTATGATCTGATTTGCAATGCTCGCTTGCCAAGAGGCCTTGATCCCCACTCTGTTCCATCAGAGGAGCTTGCTGCATCATTGGGGTAATGTTTTTGCTTATTTCTATAAGGCTATATGACGTAGCGCTGCTACAATTATTTCCACCTCTTTGGGTAATATGACATTGGGACGGCCCTTCCCTTAGTTTTAAATGTTCTTCGTTAACTGAGTTATTAATGAGCATTTATGTTCCAGTTTCTGACACTTTGGTAGCCACTTTAAATTAGATACATGGTGCAACTTCTGAATCTTGTTGTTCATAACTTGGCTGCTCCTGCACTTCATAACTCAGGTTTTGCGGTAAGAACTAAGAACTGATTATACTCGAATGCTATGTCTAAAAAATTTCTTGAAATTTCTGGTTTTGGATTTTTTGTATTTTTTTAGTTTTTGGTCATTTGGGTTTCCTGTGGGTAATCTTAAAGAGGTCTAAAAATGTAAATCATAATGGACTATTACCAAAGAAAAATTATTTTAGACAGTGTTAGTATAAGAATAGTTCATCCTTCTTATTTATTTTCTTAAGCATTTCTTAGATTTTTTTAAAGTTTGAAATGTAGTTCATTTTTACCAGTTCTACTCAAATATCTCTTCATTTCTATTAGGATAACTTGCATCTTTAAAATTTATTGATTTTAGTATAAAAGTAATTTGCATTTCATTTTTCAACAACCTTTCTGGTTTCCAGAATGACTATCAAAGAATTCAAAGTTTGTGTCTTTTTTATGCTGAAAAGCATTAAAATGATTGTTCATCCTTCAAATCAATTCTGGTTTTAAAAATGGTAAAAAGTTTTTGCTTCTTTGTGTTTTTGTGCTGGTATTTTTTCCTCTGATTTTTTCTTTAAATTTGTTGGTTTCTCATTTTGTGCTTCTGGTGGTTGGAAATGTGTACTAGCAACAATCTTTTTGAAATATGTCCCCTTTTGGAAGTTCTGCTGTTTCACATAGGAGAGGATGTTGGTTTCTATAATGATAAGCAACAAAGTCAAGCGAATGTGAGATCTATTTTACCTCCATTATTGTTATACTCATCATGTTATAGTTTCACCTCAGGGGTCTTGCTCACGAATATGGCAACGAGATTCTTATTGGAATGCACGCCCTTCTTCTCGAAGGTATCTCACCAGAAATGTTATTCGACGTGGCTGACTAAGGTTTTTCTCTTGTGGAACTGAATATAGTTTGTGTTTTGCAGCAATGAATATCCGCTTTTTATACCACGCCAAAATTATTGCTCGACTAGTGGGGATAATTCATGGACAGATAGAAGCTCTAGTAATTTTGGTGTTGCTTCAATGGAATCTGAGAGAAGATTCCGCCTGGATTCATCTGGAAGTAATAGCTTTAATTATTCTCCTGCCTCTCCACACACTGTTGAAACACACAAGGACTTGCAGAAAGGGATATCTCTTCTGAAGAAAAGTGTGGCATGCATAACCGCTTACTGCTACAACTCACTCTGTTTAGATGTTCCTGCTGAAGCATCTACCTTTGAAGCATTTTCGAAATTATTGGCTGCGCTATCTTCAACCAAGGAAGTTCCATCTGTTATGTCATTAAAAATGGCTTGTTCAAGGTACATCCTGCCTTCTATTTCTGATCTATGAGCTGAATCATGTTTAAGTTTTACTGTTTGGCAAATTTTGAAGTATAAAAACAACTTTGGTTTGGTATTTCTTAAGAGTATTTTTAATTATCTTTCAGATGGTACTTTTAAGTTTTAGATTGGGTTTTCTTTACAAAATAAGTTTTGAGAAAATTATAGCTAAAGTTGGAAATCTCAGGATTTGGATTCATGAATGAATGAATTTGTTCCAATGAGAACACAGTAACATATCATTGGGAAGAGTTTGGGTGTCACCCTACATACTTAAAGTTGGAAATCTCAGGATTTGGATTCATGAATGAGTCATTTGAATGTGTTCCAATGAGAACACAGTAACATATCATTGGGAAGAGTTTGGGTGTCACCCTACATACTTAAACCAAATTACTGTGCTTCGTATCCAATGTCAATATCAGTTTATTAGTATCCCTTTGATTTTAAGTTGCACCTTATTCCCTGTTCTAACTTTCTTCAAGTGAATAGATCACTAACATATTGATAATAAATGGTCTGAAATGTGTCTCTTGGGTAGGATGTGAATTTAATTTTTTCCCCTTCTCGCTTTCATATTACTGCATTTCATTTGTTTTTTAGTTCTTTCATTTGTCAAACCTACTCACAGCTTGTAATTTAATTTTCACCAATTGTTTTTTGTTTGGTCTTGTCAGAATAGAAATTTTCTTCTTGACAATCAAGTGTGAAGGATAAGACTTTGAAAATGACCTGTTTTGAGTCTCTTGTACCATAGAGGGAGCTGAATCGAACTGGCACTATACAGAGTTTTATCTATAAGTTTAAAATCCTAATTTCTGGCTGGTGTTCAATCTACTATGCAAAATGTTGGCATGATGAAGATGAGAAGAATTGTTGTTTATTTTCTATTTGCTGTTTTCTTTATACAGGTGCACATGTATGAATCTGTTTTGTATTTCACATCTATTCATTGTGCTTAGGGGTGTAAGCGAATAGAGCTTTCGATGAATCATTCATGAACATGTTCGGTTTCTGTTCGTTTATGTTCGTTTATTAAGCTTAACAAATTATTTTGAACACTATTTGTGCATTCGTTTATTAAACGAATCAAACACGAACAGCTGTCTGATCGTTCATTTATGTTCACGAACAAGCTCGTTTACGGTTCATTTAAAACTCGTTTGTTTATTATTCATTTACTGTTTGTTTGCTATTCATTTATTATAATACTAATAAAATTACATTTTTATCCTTTACCCTACTTCTAATTTAAGATTTGTTTATGTTTATTTGGGTTTGTTTATGTTCGTTTAAGGTTTGTTTGTTTAAATTTGTTTGATTATGGTTTGTTTATTGTTCATGAATTGTTCATTTATATATGTTCGTGAATATATTCGTGAACATATTCGTTTAATGTTTACGAACGAGCTTGTTTAACTTAATTGAATGAACACAAACCGAACACGAACAACCTATTATTTAAACGAACGAACATGAACGAACAGAGCAAATTTCTTAACAAACACGAACCGAACACAAACATCTTTAAAAACAAATGAACAAATACAAACATACATTCGTTCGTTCATATTCGGTTTATTTACAATCCTAGTTGTGCTTATTTTTATTATTTTCAGGTCAGGCAAGCAAGTTCAACAAATTAACAAATCTGTATGGAATTTGAATTCTGCCATCTCATCGAGCACATTATTGGAGAGCGCACACATGCTTCCTTCGATGGTATAAAATTGCCTTTGACTTTGTTCAACTGAAACTTTTGAGATTTTAACTTGTTGACTTTTCTGATTTACAAGATTAACAATGGAATTCTGTTGTGTGGTTTTGGACCAGCATGCACATATATACATTCTATTCTATCTACTTTTCTGTCTTATGTTTCTGTTATCATTGGAGAGGTAGAAGTCCTGGTAAAATATCACTAATATATATATATATATATATATATATATATATATTCTACTACTCAGCTGTTGCCACTCAATTGGAAGTCATTTGCATGGTTGGATCCTTTCTTGATTTTCATTCTAGCTTCAATAGTGAATTCATATGCTTTTCCCATTGTTATCTCCACTTCTAGAGAAATTCTAATAACCATGATGATGAGATTGATTTTTGGACTTTAACTTGGATGCTTGACAATTTGAATAAATCATTGTGATTTGGTTTTGTGCCGGCCTTGCAGAAAAACTTCTCTGATCATAACCTTCGCAGTTCAGCTGCCAGTTTTCTTTTTGCCACTGAGATGTCTGATATTGGAAAGAACGAAAGCCTTATTGATGAATGGGATCTTGTGGAGCATCCTACATTACCCCCTCCACCATCACAAACAGAAGATGTTGAGCATTGGACTCGAGCCATGTTTATTGATGCCACAAAGAGATGACCAGTGCTTGAAAGTGACAGATTGCATATATAATCTAGTAAAGTCTCAAGTAATAGTGTTATTATCTGTATGTATCTTAGGCCGATGCTAATTTCCTCAAGTTATAGCTTTAAACCAAACAAAACCATGGTTTTGAGTTGAAGAAATCATGTATCTATCACATGTTATGTATATAATTATATTTATAGGTAGATTGAATCTTCTTTTTTCCTATTCTCAATGGAAAAAGAAATAGAAGAAAAAATTTGTTAACAAAATTACATTGTTAATTTATTATGAAGGTTATAGCTTTGCTTTTCATGAAAGATTTTCAATCAGCCAATTAACACGAAACTATAATAAAAAGGTTTCAAATTTCCCTAAACATGCATAGAACTAAAATTGAAATCATTAACTGTTCTCCGTCACAATTTAAATTACATAAAACTGTGATTAAAAAACTCGGTTTGCATTATTGAACCAACAAAAAAAAAAAAGAGAGCTCTCAAAATTCTATAATTAATTACTTCTTCCTCTTCTTTAGCGGCTGAACAGGCTCTTCTTCATCTTCTTCATCTTCAGGCTCTTCTTCTGCTCCAATTCCTTTCTCCTCCTCATCGCCACCTTCGTTGTCTTCCTCATCATTGTCACCCTCGTCCGGCTGATCATCATCACCGCCATTATCATTGCCATTTTCCTCTTCTTCCTCTTCTCCATCTTCTTCCCCATCTCCATTTCCTCCTTCTTCAGTTCCCTTCTTGGAGTTGCCATTAGCGTCATTGGGATTGTTCCCATGATCAGCTCCTCCATCTTCATCAGAAGGGTCCTCATCACCTTCTCCATATCCACCATCATCATCATCATCATCTTTATCATTGTCTTCATCTCCATCTCCCTCTGCATCAACTGCTTCAGATTCATGTCCACCCAAATAACTTTCTTGGTTTTCACCTTTGGTTGCTATTAACAGCTTAAGAAGAACCTGAAACTATTAAATCAATTTAATCTTAGCAAATGCATTACAATTTACACCAAGAAAATGTACAAAACAAACAACAATAAGTGAATAATCCTTGCCTATTGGGTTCTTCTTTTTGGGCCATCTGGCCATGTTGGTTTCATTAAGATTTTCTTCTTCTTTCTTGATGGCTAATATTAAATGAGCCTTAGGCCTTTGATTCATGGCCATGTAAAACCGAGCCCAATAATCTTTAAACACACAGTTATTATAACGTGGTCCATGAATGGAATTTTTTTGGCACAGTCCATAATTAATGGATTGTTCTCAATAGAGTTTGCATACATGAAAAAGATTTTTTTTTTTTTTTTTGACTAAGATTTTTCCTTTACACCAATAAAAGATTTTGTTTTTTACTGTTACAAAAAAAAAAAGGTTTTGTTTTTGGCATCAAAATGAATTTTCAGTCACGTTAAAAAAATAGATAAGATAGTGTATGGTGGGCCCACAAAGAACCAAAGTCCCGGAACTCAACACAACTTTACATAAACCGAATCTATGTTCCCATTTCAGTTCCGAACATTGTACTCAACCAACGGCGCAAGCTAGCAACCCAAAGCAAAACCTAGTACTAACCAAAAAATTTCCAATGTAACAATTACAGTCTTCAAAAATAAAAACGTTAATTTTAAGACTCACTTGAGGGGAAAAGAGCTGAGCTTGAAGCGTAGCTGAGGAGGCGAGTAGAGTTAGTAGGGTTCCCCATGCGCACGTTAGCAAACCCTGGTTAAACATCAACTCGACGTTACTTTTTTTGTTCTCCATTTGTACGGCAAACACAAAACAAATCTGCGTAGGGACAAAAAAATCAATAACATCAATCACATGACCGTTAGATCTGATAACCGTTATGTCAACCGTCAGATCTACACAGCAAAAAGATTTACTTACTAAAAAAATAAAGTTCCATATTACAAAAAAAAGGGAAAAAAGAAGCTAATGGGTTTTTTTAACAACGTTACCATAATAGAATACGACAGAAGACAGAGGATATGTCTCTGCCGGAAACAGTTAACGCGAGTTAAAAACGACAAAAAATATATACCTGAAAAATTCTGGGTGGTTTGGAAAATTTTCCAGGAAAGGTGAGGAAAATGTAAGAAAACAAGAGAAAGTTAAGAGTTGGGGCGTGAAGTACAGGAAAGAAAAGGAAATGGGAAGTTTCGAGAGAGAAAGACAAAGGCAGGGTTGCTTGGTTAGAAGGAAAAAAAGAGTACTTGAAGAACAGGTGACGATATAGATCTAAGGATTCTTTTTGGTACAAACATTAAAAAGGTTTAGCTTAGGGTGTTTGTTTCAATGTTAGCCGCCTGATTATGATCGTGTGGAGTAGGAGAGATTTAAGTCAACGTTAAGTTAGATGAACACATGGGGCGAGTACAGTAGGAAATTAAGGTTGGACTGAAGAGAGAGAGAAAGGAAGTCTAGTTAATTTATTTTATTATTATTTTGTTGTTTGCGAATTGGATTCGCTATTAGACCATTCTTGCTGCTTTTTTCTTCTTTACTTGCTTTTGTTATTCTCTTCTTTCTTTCCAATGCTCTTACAATAACAAATGATTTTAACATTACTATTTATGCATAAATATCCATTAATTAATTAAAAATGAATCAATTGAGGTTATATAAGGTTAATAAAAATGTACATATTATGCTCTTATAAAAACTCTTTTTTCTTTATGCAGGGGTGGTCCATGCAAATAGAAATAGAGTTAAAAGTGGTGAAATTTGATTAGATTAGAGAAAGTAATCAAGTTTTTCCCTCTTCTGTAATGTTCTCTGTTGTTTCTTAGGAGAGATGAAAAGCTAGCAAAGCACGTAAAAAGAAAAAGGAGGGTAGCCTTAGCCCCCTACTGCTGATGAAATAGAAATGCCATTGGCATTTGTTCTGAAGACATTGTCGGACGATATGATTCTTCGTTGGACCCACACGTCCCATAAGCTTCGTGGCATACCATTCACACTTTCTCAGTCCCAGGGGCTCCCCTATGAATGAGAATCAGATTGCTCCACGCGTTCCTTACATATAATCTGTCTTTTCTTCTTTGTTTTTGGGTTCCATTTTTCCTGTTTAAAAAGGAAACCCATCATGCTTTGATATATGCTATTCTGTGAGGATCCATCAAAGCAGAAACTTAAGAGCCTTATTGGAGCAAAGATGAATGAGTAAAATGTCCAACTTTAGATGTCTAAGTAAATTTCAAGAAAAGGACAGCTTAATCCAAAGAATGAATAAATAGAATAGCTTATTATCATGATTAAAAATAGCCTAGGCCATGGAGAAAGATGCTAAAATGAAGCTGAACTGGTACGCCGTAGCTGGTACTTGGAAAGAGGATTTGCATTGGAGGACAAGAGCATCTCCGCCTCCTGATAAAAAAAGTGGTTAGTGAGTAGTGACTGTCCAAATATTACTATGACAAATCTTCAAGGATTACCCCTTTCACCTCTGCAGGGCCAATTTCAAAGGATCCTCATAAGTTTCGTGGCCATACAATCAACCTAAAGGAGGGGGATGCTGCTGTTGAGTAATTCTTATAAATCAGTTGACTGGTAGGTATAGCTAATCACCATTCAACTGATAGGCAGCACGCAATATGAACTCATTAACGGCTGCCTTTGATTTAGCAGCTCCCTCTGATGTTCTATATTGTATCAACAAATATATGATTCTACGCTATTCATGATAAACTGCTAATATGCCAAATGTTACAGGGGAATCCATGGCTTTGAAAAGTTAGTGCCATATAATGGGGCATTAATTGATCTAAACTCCCTTCATTGAAGTACTCTTAAACTAGGTTGAAATAGTTGACACTTGAAATGGACTTGAAGTCATGAAAACTTGCTGGATGTTCTCAAAGCTCTAGGGATAACAATTCCTTGAAGAACACGAAAATTTGTTTAAAAGAGTTGAAAACGTTTTGAGAATTCTTTTTCTTTAAAACAGTTCTGAAAGCACATAATCAAACTGGATTTTCTTGTTTTTCCAAACTACTTTCTGTTTTAAGAACTTAAAATTGTTTCGAAAACAAGGAGTACCTTATTATCTCTCTTTTTTTTTTTTTTGTTAATTTCATCAATGGTTAACAAAAAAAAAATAAAAAATAAAAACAGATTGGTTTCCATCACTAAGTGAATCAAGAAGACAATGCTAACAAAATCATATTCTTTCTTTACGAAAATGGTTCGAGTAGGGTACCTTTTCCCTTTTGAGGCAGCTATTCATTTTCCTTAATTGATCTACTTCAAGCTCCAATTGATTGGTATAAGCCTACCATTACCAAACAAACAGATACACATTATTGAGACCACATATCTATATGTACTTTGTTTTTCAGTCTTCCAATATGAAACAGAAAGTTCATTAAAGATTTCATATATAAAATTTATACCAACCTGCTTCCTTGCACTCGACCTTGCTGCTGACTCACGGTTCTTGATCATCCTCTTATTTCTTCTCTCGATAGTCTTCTCCATCACTGCTGAATACATGTACTTCCTCCCAGTAGTTGGCTGAGGATCTGAAGATGTTGCTGACACTGCAGGCATTAGCATTGTAATAGCCAGTTGGCTCTCTGGGTACCCAACATCTACACCTGGGTTTTCATAAGCTGACTCTGGAACATTAAAACTTGAATCCATCATTATCATTTGTTGTTGCTGCTGCTGCTGAACAGCAGCCATTTGGAACTGCGGCCAATCAGCCTGTTGTGAAACTACAGCCATTGGATCAATTGCCATAAATTGTTGTGGATTAGGGTGTTGATAACTCCGGCACGAACTAGAAAATCCTCAAGCCTTGTTTCTCCAAGCGTCAATTGCTGTTGAACAAATTGTTTATCCATTGCATTGACACTGCCATGATCAACAATTTCCTTGCAAACCTCATCAACAGTTCTCTTACTTAATGTTCCATTCAAATTAAAATTCCCACGAAAGAAAGAAGCAGATGCAGAAGAAGAAGGGTTTTGCTCCAATCCTCCTTCTTCAACTCCAATCACACATCTCACTAACTCATCCAAATTCATAGCATTCAAAGGCTTGCCTATCTTTCCCAGCTGGCTTTATACCTCATCAAAAGTGAGGTTATATAGAGAAATATTCTGTCTAGTCAAAAGCGGAAACTGTTGCCCCTCAGTTCTATTCGAAGACATCATAAATCTATCTCCCATTCACCAATCAATCAATAAAATCACAATGTTCTCAAAATTTTCGAGGAAGAGAACTTCCTAGAGGCTAGATCAATAACAGATTTACCAGTTCAAACCATTAACAGTTTTAATCTTAATGATCCAATTCAGATCAGAGTTGAGTTGACTAATCAGACAGTATAACGTAAATAAAGTAAAACATTGGACTCAAAAGGGATCTATAAACTAATTCACGTAAAGAAAAATAAAGACATTCAGCCAAAAAAGTGTTTATATCAAATTTTCAAGAAAATATAGGGAAAAAGCAAAATGGTGAGAGTAGATGGAGGGTGAGAGGTGAAAGGCATCTAAAGAGTAAAATCTGAATAGCCAGAAAGATGGAAGAACGCACTGGTAGATGTGTATTTGTTATCCTATTTTTAGAGTTTGTGCAGGACAGACTGAGAGAAAAGATTACTCGTCTTAACAGCGAGGGCTGATTTCCTTGCTAATTTGGTGGGATATCTATATAAATGAGATGAGACCCACAAAAAAAAAAAAAAAGTCAAGAACCAAACAACAATCAAGTTCATTTTCATCACTCTCTTTGTTAAGTTTACTTTGTATATTATATTTTTCCCGGTGGTTTGATTAGTCGGGTGCTGTTTCCATTTTGAGAGGGGGAAATTAAAGGAACAATTGATTGACCGTTAAAGTCGTTAAATCTGGAAGTTCCTGGCGGGGAAGGAGCTTTCTCTTGTACTGTAGAGCCAATCAGTTGTAGACATCTTGCCATTTCACCCATCGTTTTCTTCTGGGCCTAAGCCCACTTCTTGTAGACTAACTCTTACTTTAGCTTTGCAGTCTTCCCAGCCAAGCCCAGTTCAAGAGTAAATCACCGGTTTTCATCTTTTGTATGGATTACAGGATTCAAGACAATGAATAATATTTTCACCGGCACAAACAAAGTTTAGGATTAAATTCTATTTTTATTTCCATAAAAAAATAATAAACAAATGTGGAGAAAAAAAGAATACAAGGAATACATGAGATTTATAATAGTTTATTTTCAACGTGAGAGCTACATTCACTTGCAATCGCTGCAAATTTTTACTGCAAAAACTCATCAACGTACTAACTTTTCGTAGATATAATCAATGTCCAGACAATAATTAGGCTCCACACATTTAATAAATGAAGTTTAAATTTGGGCAAAATGATACGGGAGCATGCCTAAAATTAGTCAAATTCTTAAATTTTATATCTATGTTCATGATTATAATTCAAATTCAAGTCTTCAAAAAATGTGCATTTTCATTTAAAAATTTCCCGAATATATAGATAAGTGATACATTTTGTCATGAAAAAGGCATATGAAGTATGTATAATCTAATTTGATATCCTTATTCAATTTAACTTATTAGATTCGAGTATTGATAGTAATAGAATCATCCTATAAGTAATGAAAGTTAATGAGCTTTTATTGATGAAGTGAAAATGGAAAGAGTGGCAATAGGGACATTTCACATTAGATTTGGTAATTTGTGTCGTCACATCGTGTTTTATGTTAAGCATAATTTTAGATATGACACAAATATAATACGAATATTTAAATGACACAAATAATTTAAATACGAACATGATATGTGTATTATACATATTACACACAATACGATATAATTAATACATTTAAAATTAATTTATATCTAAATATATGACACGATTATAAACAAATAACATGATTAAATATGATTAATTTATTATTTAAACAAAATATATCATTTAAATTAGTATTTAAATAAAAATATTTAAAAATTAAATATTTATAATATATTTAAACACCATAATAATATGATAAATACGATTATTAATTTATTTATTAAATAAATTAAAATAAAATTAAAAATTTTTATATTATAAATAGTACATATATTAAATTTATTATTATTATTTGATACAAATACGACACAAATAATATTATATATTAAACATATCAATACAATTAAAACATAAAATATAATTATATTAAACTCATATATAATTTTTTTCATATTATATTTTTATATCGCGTTCAAAATTACATTTAATATTAAAATTCTTCTAACATAGTTCTCTCTTGTAGCCTTTTGGCTTTTGGAATGGGGCAAGGAAATCTAATCAAGATTGACAGAAGTGAAAGGTCACATTTCAATCGAATGACACCCTTCAAATTTGCCCTGAATGAGAGAGTGTCATATCAGTTTGACGAATCCTGATATAATTTTTGGTAGGACTTTTACCGCACAAATGCTCCAGGGGCTGCCCTATAACGAGGTGACAATCGACAAATTCTTAGTACTATATAGCTAAACCTTCGTTGATTATAGCCCTATAAACAGCAAAATCCAGAGCCACCATTCACATTCGCAAGTGAGAATATTCCCACTTTGGGTTTCTTTTGTTAAGATGGTTACATCAGACTAAGAATCCCCTTCCAGTTCTGAGATACCCCACTATGGGAATTTAAGTGGTTTTCTCACTTTACATTTGCAATTCGACTGGCTTCAAATCTTTCCTTGTTTTCAAGCCATCAAATTTAGCATAGAATCCACGAACACATCCAAAGACCAGGACACATGAAAAAGAATACATTGAAAGATGAAAAAAAAACAAACCCTAATGCAGAATCAAACCAAACATAATTATTGATTACTTATTCCATGCCTGAATGTATCATATTGCAGCATAGTTTTCTTTAAACTTCATACCTTGTCGAAATATTTGTACGGCCGCTTATATTCTGTACTTTTTCACCATCAAACAGGAAAAAAGAAATGGTTAAGTTACTTTTTTTTATTTTGTTTATTAATATACATTGTGAACATATATATAACTCTCATTGAAAGGTTAGTTGTTTAATTATATTGCTTTAATTAAGCACCAGTCTATCTATGCCAAACTTTTTGTTGGCTGAAGTATAAGAAAAGAGTGATTCCCAAGCTCTTTGACGAGAATTTTCTTCGAAATTGTTTTAATATTGTTTGGTGAAAAGTACTGAGACTTGTATTCTTGGTAGCCAACAATCTTCTTTCGATCATCAATGCTTTATTAATTAGGGTTTTGTTAAGGAGTGATACCAGCACATTCTTCATTTTTTAAAATTATCATATTACGTAATATTGATTCTCAATGTATAGTATGTATTTAAATTTATTAAAAATTATAAAAAAAATAATTTTTTTCGTAAATTCATTATGTTTGGTATAGATAAACTTACTTAAATCAATTTAAAAAAGAGACATATTGGGTAAAACCTGAAAGCCTCTTATTATTTAACAAAAAATTATCAAATTAATTATCAATTATTATATTTAATATAAAATATTACTATAAATAATAACTTAATTAATCTTAAAAATATCCTAAAAGAACTCCATTACAAAATTCCCATTACTATTGTTAACTCTCTGGGCCTTGGGAGCTCATTTCCCAGAAGCAATTCCAGCAAGAAGAATTGTACCAGAAGAAGAAGTTAATTATGAGGAGATGAGCCTTTAAAAAGGTTTTAATTAAAACAATTTTCATGAGAATTATCCTATCTTATTAATTCTATGGTCTAATCACCGATATTATTGAACAAGTTAACATCAAATGTTTCCGTAGTTTTGCCATGCAAGCACAAAAGATTGCGTACAACAAAGTTGTGCACAACTTTAGTTCTTTTTTAAAAAGAAAACATAAACAAAAATTATAAGTCAATTTGCATACATTACATAAACTAATAATTTTTTGGTTGTGGAATTAAAAATTATATTATGTATTAAAAATGAATTTTTACACCTAAACATTATACGTAAACGCATATATTTTTTAATCAAAATTTCAAAAATTAAATTTTAATTTCTATTTTTAATAATTAAATAAATAAAAAAGAATAAATTAACTATACTTAAAGGTGAATTAATCTATTATGTGATATTTTGTGAGTGTAATCAAGTTGGAAAGAAAAAGGTGCCGATATAAGGTGACTTTGGAAGATGGTGACAAGGTAAATTTGGATTTATGTTCCCTTTTCTTGGTGTTAAAAATTAATATTTTCACTTATTTCTTGTCTTTTCCCCCTCTAATAATGAGTTTGTTATTATCACTTGGAAATATCATGGATTCCAAGAGTCCTCCAAGCATGCAAATTTTTGGTACTTAGTGAAGATGTTTTGCCTATATAATTAAAATATATAAATATACATGTATATATTTATTTATTAATTTACCCATTTAACAAATTAATGATATTGGAGCAGAAACTTGTGTGTGCAAAGAAATTAAACTGCCTTTTTTTAATCAAATTGTTTCAAAGGAGATTCATTTCACCAATTTTTTTGAAGTTATTATGTTTGTTAAGCAATAATATATAAAAGATCACTTAGATTAATTCTATGAGTAATGGGAGGGTATAGAAAAGGGATGCCATTAGTTGATCAGAGAAAAAAAAAAAAAAAGCAAAGAAAAGAATCCAAAACTTCCCCCATGACATTAAAGAAAAAGAGAAGTCACTTCTCAATGACCTAATTTCTATGGTGGATGTCTTTATCTCTACAGCCACAGATTCTCTCTCTCTCTCTCTCTCCTTTTCTCCATAATATTAGCTTAACAAAGGAACAAGGGAAAGTACATCTACAGGAACTCATTTTGTTCAAAAGGTGCTTTGATTAGTTGGTATATCTTTATTAATTATTAATGATAATGGTGTTGGGATTTTTTTAAGTAAAGAAACCACCACAAAACTTTGGTGAAATTCTTTAGGAGAAGTTTAAAATTTTTTTAAAAAATAATTTAATGAAAACTTTAATAAAATATAAATAGATAATTAATAAAATTTAATGTGAAGATAAATAATATATAAAAAAAATTAAAAATGTTATTTATAATTTAAATTTGATTGGTATATATTTAAAGGTAAAAAATTTATCAAAATTTTTATTAAAAATACCTATATAAAAAATATATCAAAATTTATTAAAATTTTTTTAATATTTACACACTTGATCTATGTAACAAAACCTTTCAATCTGTCGATTTTGATTTTTTATTTTAGTTTTTATTTATTCATTTTTAATATGAAATTTCACCGAAAAAACTTCATTTAAATCTTTTCCAACCAACCATATCCTACATCTCTCAATGCTTATTTGCTTAGTGGCAATCATGTATAAAAAAACATGCATTAGTAAATAACAACTGCTATATGCATGGCCACCTCGTGCAACTACACAGCATATCAATTATCTCTCTCTTCACTTGAGTTTTGTAGACACCTACTTTCCTAATCTGTTTTCTCGGTGGGCTTTGGATAAAGTTAATAGAATAAAAATAATAATAAGTAAAAATAGAGTTCTAGTTCTAGTGAAACTCTATCGAAGTTGAATTTTGAAACTGAATAAAGGGATCCTGTTTTAAAACGAAGAAAAAAAGATTAGGGGATAGAGGGATTTTGATTGTTAAACCCTCATTCAATCTCAAATTATCCTTATATAAATCCTATTAATCACATAAAGCAACACACAAAAAAGAGGGAAGAAAATATGATTAATTAGAATCAAGATTTTTTTTAGTGGAAGGTTCATAGGGAATTTGTGGTTTTAATTTTTTTGAAGATTTTTGAGTTTTTTGGAAATTTTCTGAAAATTTCAGAATCTGTTGAGTTTTTCAATGAAAATTCAAAATTTTTAGTGATTTTTCGATGAAAAATCCAGTTTTTAATTGTAAAACCTAGAAATCAATGATTTTTTCAGCGACATTCAATGGCAAACGATGATCAAAAATATCCTAGAGTGAGAAACAGCAGAGGTAAGAGAGAGAAAAGAGGAAACATATGAGGAAAAGAAATTTTTTTACCTTTTATACTAATGCAAAACGATGCTGTTTTGAAAAGTCAATAGTGGATAGGATCCACACGTCACCTAAGGTCTAATCCGACCCACAGTGCATCAACCCACTTCATTTAGCCCATGTTGAGCTGTTGAGCCAAATAGCACACCAAACCGTTTTAGTAGCGTCTGTCTCTAGAGCGACGTCTCAATCGAGCTCAGTCGAGCCGTGCCAAAGGTTTTCTTTTTCATTTAGTTTTATTATTTATTTATTTATTTATTTTCTTATTTATTTATTGATTAAATTGAAATAATTTATTTATTTAATTAAACATCCTTAAATTTTCAATGATTTTTTTAAAACAAAAATTTTTTAAAAATATTTTTGGAGAAAAGTTAAAAGTATCAATTTTCTTTAAAACTAAAAACTTCAAAAAATATATTTTTGAGAAAAAGTTGAAAGTATCAATTTTTCTTAAAAATAAAAACTTCAAAAAACATATATTTTTGAGAAAAAAATTGAAAGTATCAATTTTTCTTAAAGTAAAAACTTCAAAAAAATATTTTTGAGAAAAAATTGAAAGTATCAATTTTTCTTGAAAATAAAATTTTCAAAAAAGTATTTTTGAGGAAAAGTTGAAAGTATCAATTTTTCTTAAAATAAATTTTTAAAAAAAGCATTTTTAAGGAAAAATTGAAAGTGTCAATTTTTCTTAAAAATAAAATTATCAAAAAAATATTTTAAAGAAAGTTGAAAGTATCAATTTTCTTTGAAAATAAAATTTTCAAAAAAAAGATTTTTGAGAAAAAGTTGAAAGTATCGATTTTCCTTGAAAATAAAGATTTCAAAAATGGATTTTTGAAAGAAAAGTTGAAAGTATCAATTTTTTTTTAAAATAGAGATGTCAAAGTGCTTTAAGAAAAAGTTGAAAAGTATCAATTTTCCTTGTATAAAAGCATGAGTTTTTTTTTCTTATAAAACAACATAATAAAAAAAAATCTCTATCAAAAGTTGAAGCATTATTTTTTTTTTCTTTTCCTTTCTTGAAAAATTTTTTAATATTAAATAATTTAACAACTTAACCTCTATTAAAGAAACAATAGTTTTCTTACATACTTTTGAGGTGAGAGAATTTTTTTAATTTTTTGCCAAAAGTATTGGAGTGAATTAAGAATAATTTTTAATAATTAATTACTTGGTAAAATTTTTAAGGCTAATAGATAACACGAAATCAAGCTGGTACTATGTTTCAATGGGCATTATAGGTTTGCTATAACTTTCATCACATGTAACCATACTTTCGAACCTAGTTTTGATTTCACAGACATTGAATTTACCTTGCAAAAATACCTAAGTCATACTTAGGATTTCTTTTTAAAAATCGACAGATTCAATCAGGTGACCAATCATACCTAAATAAAAAAAGATTGGTGACGATTCCTTAAGTCAATGTCTAACGATAGGTCCACGGATCTAGACGTTATGACAGTTTGATGACTCCACTAAGAAAAAATCGAGAGTCAAGCCAGTAAATAAATTCGTGTTATCCAAAAAGCCTAATAAAATTGAATTCTTTGTAAGGATTTTTTTTCATTCATTTTATTTATTTACGTTGCTAACTATGTCATTCATATGCATGTGCATAACATAAGCTCTATACCTAAGCTCTGTCTCTTTAGGAAAGAGTAAAGTACCTATGCTTTCGTGAGATTTTAATGCCTCTGTAGTGGCTAGTGAAATACTCCCACTCAAATTGAACCTTTTTCACTTGCAGCCTATAATGGGTGAGGATTGGGGTACCTTATTAGTTTGTGATGGACAATGATATAAGAAACAATTTGGGAATCTTTAGATTTTTAACCTTTAAACCACATAAAATGAACCTTAGAAATGCTTAACCTATAGGTAGAGCCATCTCATTCCCTTTAGAATTGACCAAAAGCATAAGATTCATTCCTTTTATTGTGTATGATGTTTTAATTTATTTAGTTATTTATTTATTTATCTTTTTTATTTGGTGTACTAACCTCTTCTCTTATTCATTTTTGCCTGATTCATGCTCATATCACAAAGTTGCATAAAGAATATTTGCCTGAAAAATGGTTTTCAATAAAGAGTTTTTCATGAACTCCACAGAATAACTAGTCTACTCATCATCGGTATTAGCTCATTGTGAGTCACCCAACGAAGTAAAAGTTTAGTCAGAAAAGATCTAACAAAAAAAGAAGGATTGTCTACCCATTGGTGATGCTTCTACCTTGTCTCAAGAAATATCCATCCTTCTTAAATAAAACAATCTAGAGGATTTGGTCGATATATGGAAGAAGATGAGTCCATTAAGACAAGAAGAGTTTTGCCAGAGACATGAATATATAACACACTTTATTGTAGTGAATGTTGAGAATTAATTAATTAGAGTTGCAATACAATTCTAAGATCCTTCATACAAGTATTTCATCTTCAATAAAGTTGATATGACATCAATTATTGAAGAATATTCGACTTTATTGGGTCTGTACTTCAAGAATTTTGATAAGATATATATTAAAAAATACAAATTAGGATTTTGTAAAAATTTAGCCCATTTTATGGGGATAAACAAAGAAACTGTGAATTCTCATACAAAGAAAAAATAAGAATAGGTTTGCTTACCTTAAAAGTTTTTTCATAACTTTCTAGTAAAATATGCTGACGAAGAGCGGGGGTTAGACATGTTTGCCTTAACCATATACAGAATAGTGATTTTTTTGAAGGTTTTGGGTTATATTGAAATAGTAATGGTTGATTTTTTTGAAAGTGTGATCAATGGCTACAACCCTTGAATGGTGATATTGGCAGAGACTATCAGATCATTGAGTTACTGTCGTCAGAATGAAAGGTGTTTTACAGGCTATATACAGTTATTGTATTTATAGACGAAAAGCCATTTTGAGTGTAAAAAAAATGCATTCTCAAAACTATATTTTCACAATCGAGCTCTAATTAAAGAATTATATAAAAGCGAGTGGCCAAAATAAAAGTCTAAAAAAGAATGGGTAGCATTTTTACAAAAGTTGACTAGCACTGAAGTAAAATGGTTGGTCACATGGATGAATAGGGAACTCATGCTATATCAGTGTGGAGACAACACCGTGGTTTCAATTTTAGGTCTATGATGAGTAACAAGTTATGCACCATTATTAGTGAAAAAACAGTTTAGGGTAAAACAGTTCATTCCTATGACACATAAACTTCATCAACCAAATTTACAGTTCATTCCTATGACACATAAACTTCATCAACCAAATTTTTCTTACAGTGAGCTAAAAGCATTTTAGAGGATGAATGATGTTATTAAAGCATGGAAAAACCCCAACAGGGTGAGCTTGGACCGTTCACTGATAAGGTCACTTATGAGTACTTGGTTTGGAGAACAAGGCGAGGATAGGAAGTGGTATTCACTCCTAAAGGTTTTCAACAACCAATAGGAGAAATGCTTGAAGAAATACCATTAGAAGTGGAGCTTGCGAAAAAAGAGTTTGATATTGAAAAAGATAAGCTAAAGTAAGAAATCTAAAAACTTTAAGAGGAGAAGGATCAATGGAAAGATAAAGCTGAAAAACATGAAATCAAAGTTTGTAAGATTGTTAGAGAATGCGATACAGCTGTTAAAGACCTAGCGAAGCTACACCAAGAACATAAAAAATTGTGTGTAAAGGTAAAAGCCAAAGAGATAACAATCACTGAGCTTACTGATGAAAATGAGCAATTGAAGCAAAATATGTTGAATTGAAGGAAAAAAGTAACCAAGTGCAAACAAAAAATAATGTGCTAAACAGTTACATAAGCAGGTTATGACAAAGGTTGAATGAACAAGAAAAATATATCGCTGCATTGGCTAGAGAGCATAAAAATTATCATACCAAGTATGGTGTGGTAAAAGGGAAAACTTGGAGAGACAGAGGTACATTGGTAGCTATGATTAAAATGAAAATAGATATTGAAATTCAACCCATAAAGCTTGATGTAAGAGAATTCCCAACGCATTGTTCAAATATCGAAGATGAGGTTAATGGGAAGCCTTGGTATCATGACATTTTACAATATCTGAAGAATCAAAAATACCCGAAGCATGCTACTGAAAATGACAAGAGGATCATTAGGAGATTAGCCATGGGTTTCTTCTTTAATGAGAATATTTTGTATTATAAAAATCTGGATTTAGTTCTTTTAAGATGTGTGAATGCAATAGAAGCACTAAAGATTATGAAAGAAGTTCATGATGAAAATTGTAGAGCTCATACAAGTGGCCACATGATGGTAAGATAAATTATGAGGGTAGGGTGTTACTGGTCGACCATGAAAAGTGACTGCATAGATTATGCTAGAAAATGACATAAGTGCCAAATTTACGCAGATAAAATACATGCTTCTCCAAATGCTCTACATGTTCTAGCGCCTTCATGGCTATTTTTGATGTGGGGCATGGATGTTATCAAACCCATCGCACTATAAGCTTCAAATAAACATAGGTTCATTTTTTTATAATTAACTATTTCACCAAATGGGTTAAAGCTGCATCGTATGCCAGTGTGACACAATCAATGCTATGTAAGTTCATTAAAAAAGAAGTAATATGTAGATATAGGCTTTCGAAAAGAATTATCTCAGATAATGCCAAGAATCTTAATAGCAAGATAATGAAAGAGATATGTGCCTAGTTAAGATCAAGCATCACAACTCGGTACCTTACCGTCATAAAATAAATAGGGCAGTAGAAGTAGTAAATAAGAATTTTAAAAAGATTTTTGAGAAAATGACCGAGACCTATAAAGATTGACATAATAAGTTGTCATTTACTTTACACGCTTATCGGACATCAGTACATACTTTTTATCGAAGTAACCCTATTTTCTTTGGTCTATGAGATGGAAGTCGTGTTACTAGTAAAAGTAAAAATTCCTTCTTTGAGAATCCTAAAGAAAGTCAATTTGGAAAAAGCCAAATAAATCTGAGAGCGTTACGAGCAACTAAATTTTATTAAGAGAAAAGATTGACAGCACTATGTCATGGTTAGTTATACCAAAAAAGAATGATGCAGGCGTATGACAAGAAAATTTGACCCTGATGTTTTCATGAAAGATAGTTGGCTCTGAAAAAGATTTTTCCAAGCAACATGACAATAGAGAAAAATGGACTACAAATTGGAAAGGTCCATATGTTGTCAAAAAAATATTTTTGGAGGAGCTTTAATCCTAACAAAAATGAATGGAGAAGACTTACCTAGTACAATAAATTCAGAGCTATGAAGAAGTACTTTTCTTAATTAAAAAAAATGCTTAAATTGAAAACCCATAAATGGTGGTTTGAGTTCTAAAAAGAGAGTTTAAATTGAAAACTCACAAATAGTAGCTTGAGGTAAAAGCCTGAAAAGGCAGCATAGAGGTTCAAGACATTACTTTCGTAGCGCTATGGGCAAGTATGGTTTGATGAACTCGAAAAGATTAAGGATTTCAGTTGGATGATATCTTAGAAGAGCTCCAGGTTACTTTGATCATGATTATCTGATAGCCCATTTTGGCCTATCTTTGTAACTCAATCCCATTCAATCAATAAAATTTATTTCTTTTTTGATGTCAACTCTAACCTTTTTTATTATTTTCATTTTCTTTTGTCTACTCTTTACTCAAATCAGAAGAAATGTGCATTTGCTTTACATCTATCATTATATTGAAATAATGATGAATGGACAAATAATGATATGAAAATTCTCTTCATTACTCTAAAAAGCTAATAGTGGCATAGGTAAACGAAGGCAATTGAAACTTAGTGAAATGGGGATATCGGTTTGGTCAAAACTAAAAAAAATGATAGTTTAATTCCTTAACTGAATATGTTCAGAAGTTAAAAGATCCATCATTGGCATAAAAATAAAAATAACAAAGAGCTTGAAAATCTTTTTACCATAATCAGATAAGCCCGAAATCTCACAACATTTCATGTAGGCATTCCAGAAAAATTGGCATTTCATAGCACTTCATGTATACATGTCATTTGCTTTTACAAGAAAGTGTTTAACATCACAGATGGTTGGAGTTATCAAGAATGAAATGGTAGATGTTTTAAACTTTTGATACAACCTGTACTAACGTATGTTGGCTTAGTCCAGATTATTCATTTCAGACTTTGGTTCCATCTAGGCCATTTTATTTTTAGGTTTTAACTTATTTCAAGTCTTTTTTTAGCTTAGTCTAAGTTATTCTTTTCAGACTTCGATTTCATCCAGGTCATTTTTGTTTTGGATTTCAACCTATGCTAGATCTTTTTGGTTTAGTCCAATATTTCAGACTTCGATTCAGTCCATGTTATTTGTTTTAGATCTCGACCTATGCCAGATCTTTCTTTGACTTGGTCCAAGTTATTCATTTCAGGCTTCGATTCAATCCAGGTCATTTTGTTTTAAATCTCGACCTATGCCAGATCTTTTTTTGACTCGGTCTAAGTTATTCATTTCAAACTTTAGTTCAGTCTAGGTTATTTTGTTTTAGATCTCAGCCTATGCCAGATTTATTTTTACTCAGTCTAGGACTTCGATTCAGTCTAGGTCATTTTGTTTTAGATCTTGACCTATGCTAGATCTTTCTTTGACTCGATCTAAATTACTCATTTTAGACTTTGGTTCAGTTTAGGTCATTTTGTTTTAGATTTTGGCATATGATAGATCTTTTTTTCGCTTAGTTCAGATTATTCATTTCAGATTTTGATTTCATCCAGATCATTTTATTTTTGGATTTTAACCTATACTAGATCCTTTTTTGGTTTAGTCCAGATTATTCATTTCAGACTTCGATTTCATCCAGGTCATTTTGTTTTCGGGTTTTGACTTATGTCAGATCCATTTTCGGGTCATTCCATTTTGGACTCGATCCAATCTATGCCAAAGTGTTGTCTTTCTTAAATAAGGTCATAATGGGTGTTTACGTCTTTACATAATATATATTTCACAAAAAATATGTAAAGAGAGGCAACTGTAGACACCCATTTTCCTAATCTATTTTTTCGATAGGCTTTGGATAAAGTTAATAGAATAAAAATAATAATAAGTAAAAATAGAGTTCTAGTTCTAGTGAAACTCTATCGAAAGTTAAAGTTTGAAACTGGATAAAGGGATCCTATTTTAAAACCAAGAATAATAGATTAGGGGATAGAGGAATTTTGATTTTCAAACCCTCGTTCAATCTTGAATTAACCCTATATAAACTCCATTAATCACATAAAGCAACACACAAAAAAGAGGGGAAGAAATAGGAATAATCAGAATCAAGATTTTTTAGTAGAAGGTTTTTAGGGAATTCATGGTTTTAATTATTTTTTTGAGTTTTTTGGAAATTTTCTAGAAATTCCAAAATCTGTTGAATTTTTTGGTGAAAATTTAAATTTTTCGATGACTTTCCGACAAAAAATCTAGTTTTTAGTGGCAAAACCCAAAAATCAATGATTTTTTCAACGCATTCAATGGCAAACGATGATCGAAAATCACCTAAAGTGAGAAGCAGCAGAGGTAGAGAGAGAATGGAGAAGCATCTAAGGAAAAAAAAATTTCTATCTTTTATACCAACGCGAAATTATACCGTTTTGATAAGTCAATAGTGGGCAGGATCCGCACGTCACCTAAGGTCCGACCCGACCCACAGCACATTGACTTGCTTACCCGTTTCATTCAGCCCCTATTAAGCCATTAAATCGAGTTGTACACTGACCCTTTTCAGTCGGTTTGTCTCTCGAGCCACGTCCCGATCAAGCTCAGCTGAGCCTTGCCAAATGTTTTTTGTTATTTAGTTTTATTATTTATTTATTTCTTTCTTATTTATTTACTAATTAAATTGAAATAATTTATTTTATTTAATTAAACATCCTTAAATTTTCAATGATTTTTTTAAAATAAAAATTCTAAAAAAATATTTTTGAAGAAAAGTCGAAAGTATCAATTTTCCTTAAAACTAAAAACTTCAAAAAATATTTTTGAGAAAAAGTTGAAAATATCAATTTTTCTTAAAAATAAAAACTTCAAAAATTTATATTTTTGAGGAAAAATTGAAAGTATCAATTTTTCTTAAAAATAAAAACTTCAAAAAAAATGTTTTTGAGGAAAAGTTGAAAGTATCAATTTTTCTTAAAATAAAAACTTCAAAAAAATATTTGAGGAAAAGTTGAAAGTATCAATTTTCCTTAAAAATAAAATTTTCAAAAATAGCATTTTGAAGGAAAAGTTGAAAATATCAATTTTCAAAGAAAATAAAATTCTCAAGAAAAATATTTTTAAGGAAAAGTTGAAAGTATCAATTTTTTTTGAAAATAGAGATGTCAAAATACTTTAAGGAAAAGTTGAAAGTATCAATTTTCTTGTATAAAAGCATGAGTTTTTTTTCTTATAAAACAACATAATAAAAAAAAATCTCTATCAAAAGTTGAAGCATTATTCCTTTTTTTTCTTTTCCTTTCTTGAAAATTTTTTTAATGTTAAATAATCCGACGACAGAGCCTCTACAAGAGAAATAGTAGTTTTTTTAAATACTCTTAAAGTAAAAAATTTTTTTTAATTTTCTGCTAAAAGTATTAGAGTGAATTAAGAATAATTTTCAATAATTAATTACTTGGTAAAATTTTTAAGGCTAATAGATAACACGAAATCAAGCTGATATCATCTTTTGATGGACGTTATGGGGGTGCTATAACTTTTCTCACACATAACTGTACTTCTAAACCTAATTTTGATTTCACAGACATTGAATTTACCTTACAAAGATACCTAAGTCAAACTTATAATTTCTCTTTAAAAAGGGATAGATTCAGTCAGGTGGCCAATCGCACCTAAATAAAAAAAGATTGGTGGTGACTCCTTAAGTCAATATCTAACGATAGGTCAATGGATCTAGACGTTATGACAAGTTTGTATAATGAAACCTAAACTAGAACATACTTCAAATACCAAAAGACCCAATGACAAACATTCCATATTTTAAAAATAGATCCCAAATATGCAAGCATGATTTTCACAATCAAAATTTGTTCTTTCATGTTGAACTAGCTAGTTACCACTTACATATATAATCATAAATTCAACTAATTAGGTTTAAATATAGCTTTGATAAAAAAATAATTAGATAATTTCATGATTAATCATGTATTTTTTTTAACAGTTTAAACTTTTAAAATAAATGATTATTTTTTAATTATATATGATATCAATACATCTTTGATTTGTGATTTCACAACAAACATCTTTATTTTATTATCTATAAGAATTATGGATACGGTTAAAATCTAAATCTAAATTTGAAGCATCTAATCATCTAATATAGTACTTAAAATTTTGGGTCAAGCATATCTTAAACAACCCAAAAGAGATGACTAGAAAGAAGAATAGTTAAGATATATATATATCTTCAATGGATAGTAAAGTAAAAAAAAAATGATGAGAAAGTGAATAATTATATCAGAATTGCAAATTTCAACATCAAGAACTTTACACGAAATGCAAATGCAATTCAGACGAGAGTTCCCGCTTTTGCAATAGCTTTGGAGAGGGCTAGAAAACCCTTTTATTACTTGTTTTTCTTAATGGGAAGATAGGGTTTTCCCCTTTTCTTAATTTCCACAAGCATGGATGGTAGTCCTTTTCATTGTCCGGTCCCTAGGAGCAGGGAAGGGGCAAAGGAAAATGGTTTTTTGATTTGGTATTTAATTAGCTATATATAAACCTAGCCATTTGTCTATGTTTGCAACGTATTAATGTGGGTCAAGATGTGTGAAAAGGGAAAGCATAAAAGAGAGATAGCCATGGTGGATATATCTGCATGCAAATTACTGGTTAATTATTTGAGAGATAATTTCGATCCTATCTAACTTTATATTCATTGATCGATAAGAAAGGCTGAATGAATGGGCAATTTCTTACCTAAGCATTGGAGCTATATTGTTTTTACTTTTCATTTTTTTCTAATCTATGAAATGGATGAGTATATAGTTATTTTGACTCTTTCAAAAATTGAACATGTATTTGTCAAAAACATTCTCTCTCGAATCTTCATCTTACATATTGTTAAATGCTTAAAATTGAATTAACTAAGATAGCAAATTATTGTTAAACATGATTTTTTTATATAGATTGCATGAAATTCCCATCATACCCAACTACATTTCTAAGCAAAAGAATATCCCAAAACGACCACCTAATGGTCAAGTCTTCAAAATGGGAAAGAATAAGTAAAGATGTAAGGGAAAGACTTAGATGAAATTTCTTAAGTAAAGTTTATAAAATTCTTTGTTAGAAATGATTAAATAAAAATTAAAATCAAAAATCAAAACCAATAAATTAAAATATCTTGTTACATAGATTCAGTTTGCAAATTTTGAAAAAAAAAATAAATTTTTATATATATTTTTATATAGATATTTTTAATAAAATATTAATAAAATTTTTATTGTTAAATAAGTATGATCAAATTTCATTATAAACAATACTTTTAATAAATTTTTTATATATTATCAATCTTCACATTAAATTTTATTAATCTATTGATTTAAATTTTTATTAAAATTTTTGTTAAATCATTTTTAAGAAAGAATTGTACAAATTTCACCTAAAAATTTTATATAAATTTTGTCCCAAACGTGAATGATAACCTCTATCTAAAAATTTTATATAAATTTCGTCCTAAACGTACATGATAAGCTCTCTATCTGGACGCTTAAGGACATGTTCTATTTTTTTATTAAAAATTTTGAGAGAAATTATCTCATTTTAAAATTAAAATATATCATAAGTATTAACAAGTATTTATATTAGATTTATAATTTACTTATTAAATAAAATTATTGATAACGTGAATTGAACCTAAACATTACAAAAGGAATATATAATTTTTACTAACTCAAGCTACTCAGTTAGTGACATATCTTACTGACGTAATGATTTTCTGTTTGCCAGACGAATTTGAAAATGAAATAAAAAATAACAGAGTCGCCACCAATTTTTTTGGTTAGGTGCGATTGGCCACCTATTAAAATATATTCTTTTAATAAAATCTTAAAATTAATTAAAATTTATTAAAAGAATAATTTTATGGTCTACGCAACAGTCTAGGTTCAGGAGTCGATTATGTGTGGGGAATGATTAGCACTCCCACAACATCCATTTAAAAATGATACCAATTAACTACGTGTTATCCTTTAATTTCGATAAAAAATAGTATCATTTTCGGTGTTTGAAAAATAATTTTCTTTATTTTTTTATTTATTAGAAATTATTTTTTATTATTATTCAAGAAAAATAAATTAGAAGCTTTTTATTGAAATAATTCTTAAAATGTTCCAATACGTTGGTAACATTAGAAGAACTCCTTCTCACCTAAAGCTTTCTTAGGCATCGCTTCTCGGAATACCTTAGGATCTCAGCTTTGGAGGATCAAATTTATTTTTCGTAAAAAATTTATGTCATGCATGCAATGCAGAATGTTACCATGTTGATTCACATATTTTATTCTCTTTTTTAGAAAATTTATTAATTGTTTTATTAATTTTTTAATTTTTTTAATTTAAATCTTAAACAAAAAGGAATTTTCATTATATTGAAGATTTTTCATAAATATTCCAATACACTGGTAATATTTAAAAAAAAATTTTTACCTAGAAATTTCATAAAACATTACTACTCGGAATACTTTTAGAATATCATCATTGGGTAAAATTTTCTTTTTTCTTATTTATATTACTCATTCTTAATTTATTAATTAATTTTTATTATTCTATTGAAGAAAAAAAATTTTATTGTATTGAAAACTTTTTATAAATACTCTAATATACTGATAGTATTTAAAAAAAATCTTTTCACCAAGAGATTTCGTAGGTATCACTACTCGAAGTACCTTTTAATCTCATCGTCGGGTAAAAGTTTTCCTTTTCTTATTTTTTATTAATTTTGTATTATTTATATTTAATTAAAAAATTTTTACCGATTATTTTACAAGGTTTACTCAAAATTATCAAAAACTTTTATTATATTTTATTATTTATTATTTATTATTATAAAACAACAAAAATTTATTCTGGTAAATTTAAAACATTTTAACATGCATAAATAATAATAATAATAATTAAAATAACAAAAATAATACATAAAAAATCTTTTAAAAAATTCAAAAAAAAATTACCTAAACTGGATAGGTTAACGGACAGTTTGGTCCGACGGTTCAATCTAGTTAATTGGTTTGGTCGGTTTGTTTGGTCTGGGTCAGTTCAACTGAATCGATCAGAGGGTGAAGGAGAAACGGGTCATCGAGTCGGATGCACAGACCCCGGGTCGAGTCATGGGTTGACGGCGGATCATCAAGACTCAAAATGACGTCATTTTAGGCATTATTGAAACAACGTTGTTTTGGTTTTGGCGTTTTCTATAAAAGTCAAAAAATTTTTCTCATTTTCTCTTATCCCTCTCTCTCTCTTTGCACTATCAGACACTCTCTTTCTAGAGCCTACTAGACGGTGGCTGTCCGTCGCTCCATTCATCGGTCGTAGTATCCGGTGATTGAAAAATCTTTAAAAATTTTCCTTAACTCACTAAACACAGATCTGAGCCTAGTTTTACTCGAATCTCACTGAAACGCCCTAGATCGAACTTCAAAGGTTCAATCAAACCTATTTTTTTTCTTTTTTTTTTTTGAACAGCTAAGTTGATTTTGTTTTTTACAGGAAAGCTTTTGGCGTTGGGTTCCTTCCTTTTTAGGGAGGACTATGTTTTTCTGGATTTTTTTCTTTTTTAATTTTTATTTTGCAAGGTATCTTTTTGACATAACATTTTTTTATTCTAAAAAATTTTTTTGTAGTTTTTTTTATCCCCCTCTCCCTATTTCCTTACAGGTAACAAGTTCTATTTATAGAGTTTTTTTGGATTCAAATCTTAGATTTTTTAAGATTCGAATCTCATTTTTTCAACCTAAAATCCACCCTGCCAAGTTAGGTAGCGTGTCGGGTGGCTATCAGTGGTAGCGACCGTTGGCATTTTAGACTTTGGTGATGGTGCATTTAATGCACTTATGCCTTAGTCAACTTGAATCAAATAAGGAAGAAGAAAAAGGAAAAAGAAAGAAAAAAAAAGAAAATAATAGAAAAATAGAAAGAAAAATAATAAATAATAATAATGATAATAAAAAAATTAAAAAAATGATGTTTATAGCTGCCCTTCTTTGCCTATTTCTGAGAATCAGGAATAAGACAAAGATAAACAAACAACCATTTTGTTCTGAAAGAAAAGACATTGAGCAAAAAAAAAATTTTTTTAGGGCTCCAAGAGTTCAACAACATTTTTGAAAATTTAAAAGGCTCCTCTGAGTAGAGGCTCAACAACTTTAAAAAATTCATCTTAAAAAAGCTCATCTAAGTAAAGCTTAACAACTTTAAAAATCCATCTTAAAAAAAGTTCCTCTAAGCAGAGGCTCAAACTTTAAATTTTTTGAAAAAGCTCCTCTTAGCAGAGGCTCAACAACTTTAAAAATCTCATCTTGAAAAAAGCTCTTCTCAGTAAAGGCTCAACAATTTTAAAATCTTATCTTGAAAAAAGCTCCTCTTAGCAGAGGCTCGATAACTTTAAAATCTTATCTTGAAAAAAGCTCCTCTAAACAAAGGCTCAACATCTTTAAAATTTTTTAAAAAGCTCATCTCAACAGAGGCTCAACAACTTTAAAAATCTCATCTTGAAAAGGGCTCATCTCAGCAAAAGCTCAATATCTTTAAAATCTCATCTTGAAAATAAGCTTCTCTCAGTAGAGGCTCAACAACTTTAAAATCTCATTTTGAAAAAAGTTCTTCTAAATAGAGATTCAACAACTTTAAAAATCTCATCTTGTAAAAGCTCCTCTAAGCAGAGGCTCAACAACTTTAAAATTTCATTTGTTCTCGAAACTGAGTTCTCATATTTGAATAAGTAAATTTTTCTCTTTTGAAATATTTTGTTTGATTATTATCTTCATCTAAATATCAAAATCTTGTTTTTCATTAGGAAATGGAAAGTCTCTATCTTTATTATAACTGCTCATGGATGCATGTACTAAGTACTCTAACTGCAATGCATGTAATGTAATTATAGTAAAAAGGTTCTCAAAATCTCTCGTTTTTACTTTTTTTATTAGAATTCTTAATAATTGCCATATGACCAATCTGCTCTTAACATCTGACCATTGTGTTTTCCTTAACAATACTTTTCTTCTTCAAAAGTCTGTAACATCAATGTCTTGTCATGCTTTTCCCATCTTTTTCATTTGTCTTTGTCAATTTTTAAAAAAAGTAATGTTGAGATCTTTTGTGTTTTTTTTTTTCATCATTTTAAGTTCAAGACAAACAAAATGTAATCACACATTTCTCTCATTCATTTGTATGGTGAACAAAAATATCAGATGAGGATAAAGGAATAGTTAGGCATTATTTTCAAAAGAAAGATAGCATATTTCATTAGACTGATAATAAGTGTATGGCAAAGTATTTGAGTTGAAACAAAGATGCCCAAATAATGATCAGAAGATAATCATGAACAAAATATTCTCAGATTTTTTTTTAAAACTAAATCAAATGATTTTTTTGATTCGTCAGAGTTCGTCAAACTACACTTGCAACAGTGTTGTAAGTACATCCAAGCTGTTTTTTCAAGTTTTCAGCTTAGATGAGTCATTATTTTTTATTTTTTGACTTTTTTTTATTTTTTTCTTTATTTTCAAGTAAAATATTTCTTCACAGCATCTGAATTTATTGAAGTAGGTAAATCACTTCCGTCCATTTTTGTCAAAATTAATGCCTCATTGAAAAAGGCCTTTTTTACCACGTACGGACCGTTCCAATTTGGTATCCATTTTCCTTGATTGTCATGTTGATTTGGGAAGATCTTTTTTAGCACTAAGTCTCCTTCCTAAAACGACGAGGATGAATTTTTTTGTCATATTCTCTCATCATCTTCTTTTGATATAATTGACTATGATAAAATATTGCTAGTCTTTTTCTTCAATGAGGTTCAATTGCTCGTAGCGATTTCGAATCCATTCAGCTTCCTCTAACTCTACCTCCATCAAGACTTTCAACGAAGGAATTTTCACTTCGATCGGTAGCATAACTTCCATTTCATATACCAAAAAGAACAAGGTGGCCCCAGTAGATGTTCGGACTGATGTTTTATAAGCATGCAAAGCAAAAGTAATTTCTCATGCCAATCTTCGTAAGTATCAGTTATTTTTTTCAGGATTCTTTTGATATTCTTGTTCGTAGCCTCCACTGCCCCATTCATTTTCGGGTGATACAGTGCAAAATTATGATGACGGATCTTGAATTGAATGCATACTTCATTCATCATTTTACTGTTCAAGTTTTTGGTATTATAAAAAATAATTGTCTCTGGAAGCCCATATCTGTATATCATCTCTTTTTTTATGAACTTGCATACCACAGATCAGGTCACGCTAACATATGATGTAGTTTTCACCTACTTGGTGAAGTAATCAATCATCACAAAGATGAATTTATGCCCATTCAAAGCTTTTAGAGTGATGAGATTGATGACATCCATGCCCTCACATAGAGAATGGCCATGGAGAAGTCAAAATGTGTAATGCTATTGGAGGAGCATGGATCCTATCAGTATAGATCTGACACATATGACATCTTTTGGCATAATCAATAGAGTCACTTCCATTGTCAACCAATAATAACTAGCCCTCATAATTTATCTAACCATAATATGATCATTTACATGTGCCCCACAAACTTCATCATGCACTTCTTTAATAATCCTTTTTGTTTTAGCTACATTCACACATCTTAAAAGCATTTGATCTCGACCTCTTTTGTAGATGATATCTCCATTCAGGAAAAAACCCATAGCCAATCTTCTGATAGTCCTCTTATCATTTTCTATTGCATGTTTTGGGTATTGCTGACTTTTAATATATTGTATGATGTCATGATACCATGGCTTTCCATCAATTTCTTTTTTGACACATAAACAATATGCTAGTTCATCCTTCATATTCAGCTTGATGGGTTGGATTTCAGTATTTGCATCTATTCTAATCATTATAGCTAGAGTAGCCAATGCATTAGCAATTCGGTTCTCCTCTCTAGGCAAATGCTCAAATTAAACTTTTTCAAATTTCTTAATCAACTTAGAGCTGTAATTATGGTACCGTATCAGCTTGAAATCTCTTATTTTCCATTCTCCTTGCAACTGATAAATGACTAGAGCCTAATCCCCAAACACATCTAACACTTTGATCTTTTTTTCAATTACTGCTTGTAAACCCATAATATAGGTGTCATATTCAGCCACATTATTTGTACAATTGAAATTCAACCTAGTTGTGATGGGATAATAATGTTCATCGGGAGATATTAAAATTACCCCAATACCATGACCCAAAGCATTAGCAGCTCCATCAAAATACATGCTCCAAGATTTTTTAACAGATTCATTTTCTTCAATGGCCATCACATCTTCATCAGAAAAATCTAGTTTCATTGGCTCATAATCTTCGATTGCACGATTGACAAGAAACTCGACTATCGTACTTTTTTTAATAGCTTTTTGAATCATATAAACAATATCATATTCTGAAAGCATAACTTATCACTGTGCTATTCTTCTTATCAATGAAGGTTTTTCGAAGATATACTTAATAGGATCCAACTTTACTATGAGCCAAGTGGTATGATAAAGCATGTATTGTCAGAATTTTTGAGCTGTCTAGGCCAATGCATAGCACATCTTCTCTAATGGTGAATATTTAGACTCATAATCAATGAATTTCTTACTTAAGTAGTAAATTGCTTGTTCTTTCCTGTCAGTTTCATCTTTTTACCTCAGTACACATCTCATTGAATTTTTATGTACTGTTAAGTATAAAATCAAAGGTTTCTCCGGGATTGGGGCACCAACATAGATGGATTTGATAACTATTCTTTGATTTTATCAAAAGCTTCTTGGCATTCGTCATTCCATTCTCCTGGATCATGTTTTTTGAGAAGCTTGAAAATAGGATCGCACTTATAAGTGAGTTGAAAGATTAAACGAGCAATATAGTTCAATCTTCCTAGGAAACATCGCACTTCTTTTAGGGTACAAGGAGGAGATAAGTTCTGGATAGCATGTATCTTATCTGGATCAACTTTGATTCCTCTTTCACTAACCATAAAGCCTAATAATTTTTCTGATTTGGCATCAAATGTACATTTGGCAAGATTTAACTTCAATTAAAATTTTTTTAACCTATCAAATAGCTTTTTGACTACATGATCTCTTTTTTTACAAGATTTTATGATCATATCATCTATATATACTTCTATTTCTTTATGCATCATATCATGAAAGAGAGTCACCATTGCTCTTTGATAAATGGCACCAATATTTTTCAACCCAAAAGGCATGACTTTGTAACAAAATGTCCCTACATGATCACAAATGTAGTTTTCTCCATATCATCTCGAGCTATCTTGATATGATTATAGCTTGAGAAGCCATCCATAAAGGAAAATGTGGAGTGCCTAGCAGTATTATCCACTAAAGTATCGATATAGGGCAGGAAAAAGTTATCCTTGGGACTCACCCTATTCGGGTCTCGATAATCGACACACATTCTTATTTTTTTCATCTTTTTTGGAAATTGACACTATGTTGGCTACCCATTTAAGATATTTTGTCACCTCAAAAAATTTTGTATCAAATTACTTCTTCACTTTTTATTTAATTTTCAGTAGCATCTCTAGCTTCATGCGCCTTAACTTTTACTGTATCAACTTGCATTCTGATTTCAAAGGTAACTTGTGTTCTACAATATCAGTGTTGAGCCTTGATATATCCTGATAAGACAACACAAACACATCCACATATTCTCGAAGTAGCTCTTCTAGTTTTTACCTTTCAATTGGTAAAAGGATGTACCAACTTTAACCTCTCTTTTATTTTCATCGTCCCCTAAATTTACTAATTCAGTAATTTTCTAGTGGGGCTCTATTGGCTTATCTTCATGTTCTATTAATTTTAACAAATCAAAGGCAGTGTATAATTATCTGAATCTTCTTCATTATCAAGTTCGTCAACATGAATTAAGTTTTCAAAATCGAATATGAGATTATTGTCATGATTATCTTCGTGTTCATTATTTGAGACCCTACAAAGGGTGAGATGAAGAGAATATTGGCACATAAAAATATAATGAAAAGAAAATGATTAAGGTGAAAGATAAATGAGTGTGAAAATAAAAAAAAAATGTGGATGCATCTTCTAAGCCTTTTATTAAAACGACAAACATAGAGACATCACAAAAGATCTCTTAATGCTTGTAGAGTGCAATTAGAGATTTCAAGTTTCACAGTACATTACTTTTCAAAAGTTTTAAAGGCAACAAGCAATACTATAACTTTGCAATTATTCAACTCAAAATCTGGAGGATAAGGGTACATGAACAGCTCTTCACTTCAACTTTTCTTTTCTTCATCATCCACTATTTGAATGGTCAGCTCTGAAAATTCTTTCACGAATCCTGCACTTAGGGCTCTAGGTAAATCTAGGTATATATATCCTCCGAACGAAAAGAATCATAGAGGTATAGAATGACCATAGGCTTTGACTCCAGCTCATATCCTCCAAGATTAACTATTCTCTTATATTTTTTCTCATTCACCATTTTCATCCTATCCTCTCTTGTTGGCTTATATCCTAAGCTGAATCTATTTTTCTTGTCATATACTGCTAGTGGCTTTATGATTCCTTGCAAATTCTTTTCTAGTCTAGTTTCAGGTCGCCATCTCATTTTGGTAAGCTGTTTGACAATCATTTCAATTATCGTAGACAAGTGTGACGAATACAATTTAGATCTTTCAGCCACATATGTTGCATTGACAATCTTGAAGGATCTATAAGAGCATTCTAGTGCTTCATCTATTGATTCCACATAAGGAGTATTTATCGATTAAGTTACCAATAAATTTTCTTCTCCTGCCATACATGTTAGCTTTCCTTCAATAATGAATTTGACTTTTTGGTGTAATGAGGATGGAACAGCATCTGCCATATGGATCCATGGCCTATCCAATAAGCAACTGTATGAAGGAGAGATGTCCATAACTTGAAATTTCATGTTGAAAGTGCACGGGCCAATTTACAATGACATTTTTATGTCTCTCAGCACCTCTCTTCGAGTTTTATCAAAGGCTCTCACTATCATATGACTAGGCTTCATATAAGATCCATCAATAGTGAGTTTCGTCAGAGTAGTCATAAGCATAACATTGATGGATAAACCATTATCAATCAAAACCTTAGCCATTATATACCTTTTATATTTAATAGTAATATAGAATGCTTTGGTACTTTCTTAACATTGAGGAAGAATCTCTTCATCACTGAAAGAGATATAGTTTGAAATTATCAAATTGCCAAAAGTTGTTCTACATATTCAACAGAAGCATTATGAGACACATATGCTTAATTGAGCACTTTGAGTAGAGTATTACGGTATGACTCTGAGCTTAGCAATAATGATAATAGCAAAATTCTAGTTGGCATCTTGTTAAGCTATTCTACCATGCTATATTCGCTATGTTTTATTAACTTTAGAAATTCACAAGCTTCACTCTCAGAAATTGGCTTTTGACATTCTTTTTTTGGGCCTATGACAGGATTATTCTGACTTTTTTTTCTCTTACCTTGGCTTTTTCTTTTTTTGACTTTCTCTAAAGCTTCTAGAGTATAACATCTTTCACTTCTAGTCATACCTCTTACGCCCGTTATGTTTACAGTATCTGAATTGACTACAACATCATAATCGTACTTTTATAATACTGTTTTGTCATTCTGGTATAAAAAAGGGCCAAAAACTTTAATTGTCACTATTGGTTAGAAGATGAGTTTTTCTAGCCTCGGTGTTGACTTCTCATCATAATAAATTGTTACTGGTCTACGCACAAACTTATTCCTTGAATCAATGGTAGACACTTCAGTTTTCACTAACTCTTTTTTTCTTCATAAAACTCTATCTAGCCTATATCCATCAATTTTTGCACCTCTTGACGAAATTGGTGACAATTCTAAATTGAATGCTCGAAAGCACCTCTGTGATAATTACAGCTCCAGTTGAGTTAATCACTTTAGAACAATTTTGAAGATTTCAATATGTTAGCTTTAACCAAGACTTCAAACACCTTAGCCATTGGAGTCTTAACTTTATCTATTTTTTTCTTCATGTGGTTTTTTTGCCCATCAATTAAGGTATTTATTGATGGTTTGGTATGGTTCGGTGAGGGTTTCCATTAACATTTGGAGTCTCTTGTTGGTTGGTATCAAAATTTAACATCCTTTATTGATTAACCCCTGCACTTTGCACTTCAAAGCAGTACAGTTCTCAGTGAAATAACCTAAATTTTGATAGTGATAATCACAATCCGCATTGGGGTCATACCATTTAGAAAATGAAGGTTTCAAGGATTCCACAATAACAGAAGCAAGTAAATGTTTCTCAACAAGTCAGGGATACAAATTTGTGTATGTCATGGGAATGAGATCAAAAGTGATTTTTTCTTGGGTAGTTTTGAGGCGCTTGGACCATTATTAGGTTTTCATTCTGGTCTAGTAAGTGCAGCAAGACGATTGTACGAATAGGTGGGTGTCTGAAAAGATGATTGAAATTGAGGTGGATAAACTAGTTGTGGTAATGGTCGGTATGGTTGATATGGATGAGGAGTTGATGTAATATTATTTATAGAAGGGTAATGGATTTGGTAGATTGGTACAGGGTAGGGCATAAAACCTCTGAACTATTACCCCACATAGTTCACTGCTTAAGCTTTATTCTCTTTGTTTTGGAACTCCACTTTTCTTTGCTCCACTCATTTTTTCTGCATCAAGGTTGCCATTCTTTATGGTATTTTTAATAATCTCACTCGATATCACCATATCTATAAAATTTTTAGTTGCATTACCTACAAATAAGATAGTTGTCTCTTTCTCGATGAAAAGAGATTAAACTTGTGCAGTCATATCTCTTCATCTCTGTGCATACTCTTTCAAACTTTTTGTTGCCTTTTTTTTCATACTTTGATAAAGACAGACGATTTGAAACCAGATCCATAACATGTTGATATTGTGTAAGAAATGCCCTTATGAGCTCTTACCAGAAATGAATACTATTCTTATCTAGTTGGACATACCATCTAACTACAGATCCCGTAAGGTTATCCTGAAATATATACATCAACAGCTTCTCATTACGAGCATATACTATCATCTTACGATAATACATAGTGATATAGGTCATCGAAAATTTTATGCCATCATATTTTTAAATTCAAGAACCTTAAATTTAGGTAGAATAACTACGTCTAGGACTAAACAAAGGTCGATTGCATCCATAGAACTATAAAAATTCATTCCTTCTACGACCCTAAGTCTTTCTTCTAATACTTTTATCTTTTGTTGGGCACTAGTATCTTTTATTTTCTTGAGTGTCTTTATCCCTAGCTTTTCTCTCTCATTGGGATCTCCAAATCAGGAACCAAAATTGGCTCAGGTGGTTTTACTGTCATAATAGGATTAGAAAAATTTTGAAACTATCTTGGAACAGGTGTGGATGTCATTCCTAGATAATGATTGGGATATCCACTAAGAGTAAGAATTTGTACTCTAGTTCCTTGAGAAGGTTAGGTCAGTCATGGCTCAAATCCTAGAGGGTAAACAGGATTTACCATATCTGGCGATTACTTTAAAAGCTAAGATTTTTTTCTACTACTTTTTTTTGTCAAGTTTTTTGAGTATATCCATTATTGTATTGAGATCCCCTCTTAGTTCTTCTTGAACTTTCTCGATTCTTCAAATCGACTAGCCTGTTCTTGCTTTCATGATTCTTGTTTGAGTCCTGGTGTTGTATGAATGGTGAGTGGGTTGAATCAAAATTTTTGAAAGACGAGCTATTCTTGAACCTTTATTACCATAAATTTTTAAAAATTAGAATGTCATGTGTCGAAAAATTTTATTTTTGTGAACAAAAATGCTGCAAATGATGCAGGAATGCAAGTGGGAAATATTTGCTCTTGGATAAATTTTAACATTAAAAATTTTTATTGATTCCATACAACTTTGATTACATAAGATTTATTATCCGAGAATTATATCCATAGAAGCGTTTGACTTGCTCATAATGGTCCTTCGCCTCGCCTAGAAAGTTTACTAGGCGTTGTCTATATTCTCTTACAGGATTGAATTCTTGTCTTAATGCTTTTACCTTTTCAACCATCTCTCATGCCTTTTTTATCGTCTTACAAACTTGACCAGTTATGTGCTTTATGTACTATTGCCTCCCTAAACTTTTTGTTTTTCATATCATGCGAGCATTTCTTTCTGAATCACATGTAAAGATCTAATTTTTCCTTCTCTGCCAGCTATCTATTATTGCTAAAATATGGTTCTTGTGATCTTACAGTTGTAGCTTAACCCTTGGATCATCCAGCAAAGTGATTATTTCTCATTTAATATTTTTAAGTGTTTTCTTCTCTCTTTGTGATTATAGCCCTTAACCTTTTTTTTTCTTTCTGATATTTCACCAATCTTGCTGAAGCCATAGTATACAACCCTTCCAAATTTTGGCATTCTTAAGAAATTATGGTGGCCTCTTCTTACTTTTTTTAAGCTTTATCCTTCTATTAGTTCATTTTCTCTTGGAGCTCATCCATTTTATGTTGTCAACTAATGTAAGACTTGGTGACTTTTTTAGTTTTGAATTGAACTCGTAACCTCTTATTTTCTTGATGCAAATCTTTCAAATCATTATTGGCCATATCTCATTCTTTTATGGCTTTTTCCAATCTACTCCCATGTATCTCTGCTTCAATTTTAATTGTCCCACTTCTCGCGAAGTCTCAAATTTTCTTTTTTATTTCTTCTTTTTCAACTTCTAATTCTTTCTTCACAAGCTTAATTTATGATAATTACACTTTTTCTGAAAGATTAGCTAATCGATGTGAGCTATCATCAAGAGGGAGTATTATATCTTTAGGTCACTTTGCTTTTCAAATTTGATAATCGGGGTGACTTTGTCAATGAGAGGCCCCAATCTCATTCTTCGTATTTTTTTCTATGCTTGGATCAACTGCTTCGAGGTTCTTGGTGAATTTGGTTCCCATAAATGAATTCTACCTAAACCAAGCCATGAGTGGCAAAAGCAAACTATTTTGCACCAAATTGCCTAAGTACCATCAATAGAGCATAACTCACAACCTCATAACCCTAATAGCGGTATCCATGGCTCGTTTCCTCCATAATACAACAAAGGCACATGAGGCATCCAAGGTGCCATCCATTTAATTTCATCACCAGTAAGCCTTCGCAAGAAAATGACCCACTCTTCTTTGGTTTTCAACGTCAGCCATTGACTTTTATAAAACTCTTTGATTGGTGCTTTGTTTTGAAGAAACGATTTCGAGAATGCGCTCCTCCCATATTTGAAATGACTTCTAAACCACATATATAATAGAGGTGCATATCCTATAAATCATCTATTTCCATTTCATCGATAGAAATTTAATGATCAGATGGTTTTTGCTAGAACTGCTGGTGTAAGATTAATTGCTTGGGTTTCAATTTGCTCAAAAAAGTCTACCATAATTATCTCAATGTAATCTAAAGTTTTCGAAAAGATCACCAAGCCATACAATGATAGAGCAAACACAGCCATGTCGTGATCATCATTTAAATGCTCTTGAATAAAATTTCATAGAAAGTCCCAACGAATGTCGAGATGTTCACTTTTAGGCTTTACGAATGAATCAATGATTTTCACTTTAACCCTCATAAGCTTGGCCAACTTTTTACAATAACTTAATTTTGACTTTCGAGTAAACACTTTATCTAGACATTGTAGTTTTATACCAAGTAAAATCGAATACTCTTCAATAGTTGGTATCAAATCTTCCTGATTAAAAGTGAAACTTTTATAGGATGGATCTCAAAATTGTATAGCTACCTAAATCAATTGTTCATCCATCACTATCAAAATAAGGGACGCAATCTGCCCGTACTTTTTACAAAAATTTTCTTTTATTTCTTCATTTAACTAACCTCAAATAGCAGCTAAGTCTTCTAAATCATTCTGTGTAAGATCCAAATGCACTTTCTAGGGGTAACTCAGACACATAGCCGATAGGCGAGCAATCTTCATTCTTTTGTTGGGCTTCTTTTGATCAAACATGTACTTTATTATGCGACTCACATGGATACTGATGAGGATGAGCAAATCTATAGTTCTATGGGATCCATGAAAACTTCTTGAGAGAAATATATCATAGAGCAAATATCTCGATGCAGAACTGTATGATTGATTAATGCAAAAAAAAAAAAACGAAACAAAAATTGAGTTAGTGTGAAGATGCGATTTGAAAAAAAACATTTTTTTTGTTGAGTTTTGGGATTTTTTTTTTTATTTTGTTTTATATTACACAACTTTTATTTTGAGGTATTTCTTACAATAAAGTGGATGAAGCTCTACCTAAGCTGGTTTTCTAGGCTTATTACATGCTGAGTTTGGATTAACACATGTTTAAAGGTTCTCAAATTGTTCGTCACTATTGTCCACGCTGGACTAGTGAGGCACCCCAATCCTCACCCATTATAGGCTACAAACGAAAAGGGTTTAATTTGAGTGAAAGTATTTCACTTGTCATTGCGAAGGTTATCACCTCACGAGGGCATAGGTACTTTACTTCCTCCTATAAAGGACAGAGCCCGGGTATAGAGCTCATGCATGAGATGCATCGTGTTATTGTATGTGCAAATATATCTAAATTTATTGAGAGTAATATAAAAATAATAATAATATAATAAAATAAAGCATAAGAGGTATAATAAAAGAAACAAGTGTGAATTTTTTTCTTTTTGTTTTTGATTTTTTTCTTTGGAAAGTGAAAAATAAAAATCTAAGAAACCGATTAAGACTATTTAAATCCAAATTTAAGAATAACACATAGTTAATTTTAGCCTGACTCTCAAAAACAAATGGTGTCCTCAGTGGAGTCGTCAAGCTGTCATAACGATTTTATGTCCGTCAGACAAATTTGGAAATGAAATAAAAAATAACGGAGTTACCACCAATCTTTTTTGGCTAGGTGCGATTGGCCACCTATTAAAACATATCATTTTAATGAACTCTTAAATTTTATTAAAATTTATTAAAGAATAATTTTAGGGTCTGCGCAACAATCTGGGTTCAGAAGTCGGTTACGTGTGGGGAAGGATTGCACCCCCACAGTGCCTGTTTAAAAATGCTACCAATTAACTACATGTTATCCTTTGATTTGATAAAAAATAGTCTCATTTTCGGTGTTTGAAAAATAATTTTCTTGATTTTTTTAATTATTAGAAATGTTTTTTTATTATTAAAAAAATAAATTATAACCTTTTTATTTAAATAATTTTTAAAATATTTCCAGTACATTGGTAACATTAGAATAATTCTTTCTCACCTAGAGATTTCGTAGGCATCGCTTCTCGAAATACCTTAGAATCTCATCTTTGGAGGCTTAAATTTATTTTTCATAAAAAATTTATGTCATGCATGCAATGCAGAATGTTACCATGTTGATCCACACATTTAATTCTCTTTTTTAAAAATTTTATTAATTTTTTAATTTTTTTAATTTAAATTTTGAAGAAAAAGAAATTTTTATTACATTGAAGATTTTTCATAAATATTTCAATATACTAGTAATATTTAAAAAAATCTTCTCACCTAGGGATTTCGTAAAGCATCACTACTCGAAATACTTTTAGAATCCTGTCATTGGGTAAAATTTTCTTTTTCCTTATTTATATTACTCATTCTTAATTTATTAATTAATTTTTATTATTATATTGAAGAAAAAAAATTTTATTGTATTAAAAATTTTTATAAATACTCCAATACACTGGTTGTATTTTAAAAAAAATATTTTCACTTAGAGATTTCATAGGTATCACTACTCAAAGTACCTTTGAATCTCATCATCGGGTAAAAATTTTTCTTTTCTTATTTTTTATTAATTTTGAATTATTTTTATTTAATTAAAAAAAATTTTACCAATTATTTAATAAGATTTATTCAAAATTATCAAAAATTTTATTATATTTTATTATTTATTATTAATTATTTATTATTATAAAATAACAAAAAATTATTCTGGTAAATTTAAAACATTTTAACATGCATAAATATTAAGAATAATAATTAAAATAACAAAAATAATATATAAAAAATCTAAAAAAATTCAAAAAAAAAATTATCTGAACCGGACCGATCAACAAGCGGTTTGGTCCGATAGTTCGATCTGGTTCAACGATTCAATCTAGTTAGGTTCGGTTTGGGTCGGTTCAGCTGGACCAGTCAGAGGGTGAAGAAGTAGCGGGTCGTCGGGTCGGGTGCGCGAATCTCGAGTCAGGTCACGGGTTGACGCGCAGATCCTCAGAGCTCAAAACTGCGTTGTTTTGAGCATTATTGAAACAACATTGTTTTGGTTTTGGCGCTTTCTATAAAAGTCAAAAAAAAAATTCTCTCATTTTCTCTTTTCCCTCTCTCTCTCTACATTCTCAATCTCTCTCTAAAGCCTGTCGGATAGTGGCTGTCCATCATTCTAATCGCCAGCCGTTGTATCCGACGGTGAAAAATCTTAAAAAATTCTCCTCGACTCCCTAAACAAAAATCTGGGCCTAGTTTTGCTCGAATCTCATTGGAACGCCCTAGATTGAACTTCAAAGGTCCGGTCAAACCTCTTTTTTTCCTTTTTTTTTTTACAACTAGGCTGATTTTTTTTTTCAGGAAAGCTTTTGGCGTTGGGTTCCTCCCTTTTTGGGGAGGACTGTGTTTTTTTGGATTTTTAGTTTTTTTTATTTTTATTTTGTAGGGTATCTTTTTGACATAACACTTTTTTTTTATTCTAAAAAAATTTTTTACAGTTTTTTTTCGATCTCCCTCTCCCTATTTCCTTGCAGGTAACAAGCTTTATTTATAGAGCTTTCTGGAATTCAAATCCTAGATTTTTTGGGATTCAAATCCTATTTTTTCAACCTAAAATCCACGGCGCTAAGTTAGGCAACGTGTCGAGCAACTGTCGGTAATGGCGACCGCTGGCGTTTTAGACTTTGATGATGGTACATTTAATGCATTAATACTTTAGTCAACGTAAATCGGATAAAGAAAAAAATAAAGAAATAAAGAAAGAAAATAATAATAATAATAATAATAATGATAATAAAAAAAATTTTAAAAAATGGTGTTTACACTTACTACTCCTCACACTACCAAAATGTTGAAGATCTCTCATCAATTCCCTATGCACAAGTAATTTTATATTTATTTATTTTTGGTATATAGCTTTTAGAATTATTATTTTAATAACCAATTTTGAATTTTTCTATTTTTAATTTCATATGTGATTTTAAATAATTGTAATATATTTATTTAATCATTAAATACTTCATTTTTAAAACATATTTTGAATGAAACATGTTATTTTTTAAAGGATTTATATTTAACACACTATTAATATATAGATTCTATACACTATCATCGAATAAGATTATATTATTTTATTAATAAATTGAATCAGATAATATCACTTCATTAATACAAAAAATTTTTAAAAATTCTTAATTTTTGTATATTTATTTTAAAGATTGATATTTACTTGATAGTATTATCTGATTTACTGACAGTGTATATAATTTATATACTGACAGTGTATCAAATATAAACTTTTTTTTAAAATAAGATTTTAAAATAAAAAATTATATCATCAATATATTAGGTAATAATCCTAACTTTTATTCAAATTCAATTACTATATTATCAAGATTATATATTATAAACTCTTTATTTAGAAATGTAAATCTTATCCATATGTGATAGGGAATTCGATTTTTTATTGAATAAATATGTAAATAGATATTAAATTTTGAAGATAAAGATGAATATAATATTAAATTTTTTATGAAATAGAATATGAGAAATAGTAATACAGTAGTCGTTACGTACCATATTTTATATATATTTAACAAATAAATTTTTATTAAATAAATATAAATTTTTATGTCAAATTAATAAGAATTAATTTATTTTTATTTTAAAAAATATTAATATAAATTTATAAAAAATTATATTAATGTAAAAAATAAATAATAAGAATTATTTTTATTTTTATTTTTATTTTTTAAAAATATTACAAATACGAAAGTTAATCATAGTCATTAAATATCAACAAAAATGAAAATAAAGATAAATTTAAAATACTATTAGATATAAATACAAAAATAAATAAAATATAAAAATTCAAAAATGGGATGAAAAATGTTATATTTGCCGCATTCCCTGCATCCTTGGTCTTATTTAACGTAACAAAGTAATTTCCTTTGGATTCTACAAATGTATCATCGGAAAAAAAAAGGATGAAAAAAAAAAGCCACAAAGGAGTGAGTGGGCTGCTATTCACCAATTACCAAACACACTGTCCAATCATTTTCCACCACGTGGGACCTTAACGAAAGACGACCAGAAAAACCCTGGGGGGGAAAGGTTCGTTGATGTATTTTCTCAGAAAATGGCGTCAGTTATGGTCGTTAAAGGATGACACAAATTGAGGTAATAACTGGCGTAGGTTAAGGGAGTGTGGGATGCGCAGATAAAAAGTTATGCGCATATTTCATTCCTTTTCTTTTTGTTTTTTTTCAAAGTTGTAGCGTTTTCTTTTGCTTATATTTTTGCTGCTTTAAGTTGGAACACGCAGACGCCAACGTTTGAGTGTAGCGTTTAAAAAGAAATTTATTACACATTCTTTCCTTTTCTTTTTCTCACTAAGTATTTTAATTTGTGGGTTGCTTTTGATTCTTTGTTTGCTTTCAGGGAGTGGTGGAAGGTGATGTTTTTACATAAACAACAGAGATTGTTTTGAGTGTTCATTTGGGCTTCTTATTGAATAATTTTGGGTTTTGGCAGTTCTGTTGATCCACAAGGTTAATAAAGTTTCTCAATTTTCAATAATTTTTTTTGGGTTTATGAGAACGTTGAAATTTTTGAAAGATTCAATCTTTTTTCTGCCCCTCTTTGATCACATTATTAAAGTAAGTTTTTCGTCTACAGAGGTGTGCTTGAGTTTTGCTGACCATGTTCTTGTTTTTTGATTCTTAGTTGATAGAGGGCGGCTAAGTGGTAACTTTAGATGACTTGATAGATGATTATACCTTGTAGTTTTGGCGCCAATTGAGAGCATGAGTTGAGCTGGTTATCTTTTATGTTAGTACATGATTTTGAAAAAAACTAATGTTAGTTGATCACTCTCTATGAACCTTTCTTTTTTCTTGTATGAGGATTTAGGCAAATAGATTTCTTTGTCGGCAACATTTATGAAGAATGGAACATTTGATTCATATTTTAGTGGCTTTGAATCCTTGTTTTGGCTCTAGAAATGCTATAATGCTGATCTACAATTTTCTTATATTCAAATTTTCATGTAAAGGGAATTCATAAGGCATGAAGATGTTAAATAGGACTTTTTTTTTTTTTTGAGGTTCAGAAGGGAAGAGGGAACATCTTATTAATAGCCTTGCTATGTTTCCAGCTGCTTGATCTAGTTACAGATATTCTTTTAAAAGTGAATTTCTCTTTCTGGTCACTTTTATTGGCTTTGGAGAAAGCCTTAAATCTTAATCAACAGCCTTAGTTGTAATGAGCACTAGAAAGGGCGGGAAGCTCTTAACATAACTCAATTGATTAAGTTCCCCTTCTGTTCCGAATAAAAGATAATGTCCACTTCCAGATACCACTCAGTTTGATGTTCCTTAGTTGCTTTGTCATATCGCCTCTGCTAATCCTACCATTGCTGATTTTGCTTAGTAGTTCTTGGGACTTTTGGCCCACTTTTGCTGATATTTAAGTGATTTTTGTTTCGTATTCTTTCTCAGGCATTTGTATGTCTGTAATTTTTATGAGCCATGGAGATCTATCCATAGAGAGAGGTCAAGGTACTGTGTGAGCATTGTTGAAATCTCTGACTCCGTGTTCTTGGCTCAAGATTTGACTGCTACTTTAGGAAGAAAAGTTCAATGTAATATTTTTATGCATTCTTCTGGTGCCAAAGACAATTATTCAATCAATCAGCTGTTTGTCTATTTTTGGTTTTCTGTTCCAGTTGCTTGATAGAGTATGAGCTCTCAATCAACTGAACTTACCCCAAGGATGGCGATATATGAGCAATTCCACCAGATAAGCAGGTGGGGAGACACCTTCAATGCTGACGTCAGTCCAAGTACTGGGTCATCAACAATTGTACAGGTGGATGCTAGGCTAGAAAACAAGGTGAAGTTGAATTCATTTTTATTTCTTGGTTGGATGCTTAAGCTTTTTCTTCCAGTTGGAGGCAATAACTAAAATTTTCTGATTTCAATCATAGGCTGAATATATATCTTGTGAGCAAGTTGAACATTCCAGAAATGATCAAGAAACAAACAAACCGGCTTATAAGGTGATCAATTTGCAGCATCTTTTCTCTCTTTCTCTCTCCCCAACACACCCATCCTCCCCTCAAGAACATTTAACAAATGATAGCTGCAGTATCCACTATTTAACCATGATTAGCCTTTATGTCATGTGTGCTACTGATGAGTATTTGTGCTTTTGATATGCTTCAAAGTATTATAATTTTAAGTTCAGACATGAGTGTTTATTTTTTATGTAATGCAATATACAATAATTTCTGTTACCAAGGTTAAAGTATCATAAACTTTCTTTTAATAAAAGGAAATTATTACAAAATCATTTGTCTTTTATTCTTTAGTTGAAAATTCTTTTGACAGGTGAGTGAGTTTTCCACCAACAGTGTATTTCCTGTTCTTTGGCCATGTAATAGCTGTTTTACATTCTAAATCTATTTGTTCTTCTGGACCTCCTACTTGTTTCAATTGTATTTGCTTTTTATTTAAAGACACAATATGTGCAGATACAAAGACGTTTGGCACAAAATCGTGAAGCTGCTCGTAAAAGTCGTTTGAAGAAAAAGGTAGACAGAAAAGGCATGCCATATAAAATATTTGCTTATGGTAGTTATTTCATTTTTTTTATATATACAATTATTTGTGATTTAATTTATCTTATAGGTCTATGTTCAACAATTAGAATCAAGTCGTTTAAAACTAGCTCAGTTGGAGCAAGAGATTGAAAGAACTAGGCAGCAGGTGAAGTGAAACTCTCTCTCTCTCCCCCAGTATGTTTTCATCTTTTATCAGTAAGGCATTTCTTTATTGTCCAAGAAAAAGCATATATTTGTTGATCAGGTTTCTAAATGTAGCATATTTAATCAATTAGGCAATGCCTTAATGCAGGGTATCTACATAAGCAGTGCATCAGATACTGGTTATTTTGGACTGTCTGCAACTGTAAACCCAGGTGTGTAGTTTGTGCTTGTATAAGATATGCCACTGATTATTATTGTTCAATGGTTTTCTTCACTAATGTCATGAATGGAAGTTAGTATACTTGCATGTTTATTGGTTTGTAAAAATCATGCTGTGTAATATTCTAAGCTATGGTATTCTTGCATGAGTTTTTAAATAAATTTGGGATAGTTTTCATTCTTATGGTTTTCCACATTCCCCATAATGGCATTGCATGACTGGAATGCGGATGAGTAATCTATCTATAATCTTAAGTAAAGATAATATTTTTAATACAAATCTTTGCTAATTTTACATCAATTATTGGAGAGGCACAGCACTCTAATATCTTTACAACTTTTTGCTATTGGATATAGCAGATTTCTGGTAAATAATAAATGGTAAATGGTTTCTGCTGTTGCATAGCAAATGCTTTCCTTTCTCTCTATCCAAATTCCAGTTTAATAGAATCCCTTCCCTGCTACAAACCTCATAAAAAAAGAAGCCTCATTTCTTTTAGTTCTGTTTCTCTTTACTTTTTCCCACTTTTGGCTCTTAGATATGGATCTTTTAGAAACTTGGCAGAGGGATTAGTATGCTTGCAGTAGTGAGTCGAAGAAATTCTTTTTCTCTCTATGTTTTCTATATTCTGTTCAGAATTTCTCAGAAGCTTATGGAAAGCTAGGACTCCAAAATAGGACTATAGGAGCCTATTTCTATTGGACATGTCATTAACGTAGTGTTCTTTATCAGTAGAAAATGATGTCCGAAGGTCTCACAAGAAACACACATTTGTTAATATGTTTCGTGATTTATATGGAAATTTCTTTGATATAGCTTTCAAGAAACTAGACATCTTTTACCATGTGCTGTATTAACTAGTAACCAATTATGAGTAAAGGTTTCTCTAGGGATATCACATTTCTCATGTAAATGTCAAGTGCCTACATCTTGGTTTCTTCTTTAGAGTAAGTTTAATTTGAATTGTGCAGGGATTACTGCATTTGAGAAGGAATATGGATACTGGGTTGAAGAGCAAAATAAACAGATTTGTGAACTTAGAAGTGCACTCCAGGCACACATTACTGATGTAGAGCTCTGCATACTGGTAGAAAGTGGCTTGAACCACTATCGCAATCTGTTTCGCATGAAAGCAGATGCTGCAAAGGCAGATGTTGTCTATTTGATCTCAGGCATTTGGAGAACTTCAGCCGAGCGTTTTTTCCACTGGATTGGAGGATTCTGCCCGTCAGAACTTTTAAATGTAATTTTTAGTCTCAAATGACTCTTTTTTTCAAAGACTGCCAATCTGTTATCGGTTACTAATTATATTGATCGTCCTTCTATAGTTGAATATTGTTGAGCATGCTTCATTGTTGAATATTATTTAGCAATTCCATTATAGCATTATCATATAGCTAATTTTAATTGCATGAATAGGGATCTAGATCTTCCTGGCAGTCCGAATAATGTTAGGCCATACCAATAGTGTGTAAAGAGAGATGCAACTCAATTTTCTTCCTGGCCTTTCACTGCAATGAGTAATTCATTCCCAATTCTCTCGTATGATATCTAGACTGCAAACTGGAGAGTAGAAACTTGGAGATCTGTCCATGTAGGAAATATTTTCTTCTGAGCAGCATGTCCAAATCCTAAAAGAAATTATGAGACTTGGTTTGCAGAAGCAATTGCATTTTATTTCACCATTCGAGATCGACTTTTGCTTCACCTTTTATTGCATTAGTAAGAGTAAAGAATAAAGTGGAGACAAGGATGTATACCCGTAATTATCTGAAGTTTTGTTTGGATATTTTATAGTCATTAATTTATTTTGCATGGTCTTTAAACTTTTAAAACAAAAAATGGTCATAGCTGATAAGCTTTACATTATGCTATCATCTTGAGACCCTTTCTGTTCTTGGACATGCCATATGTGTGCTGCCTACTGAGGTCAATAGCTCCTTATGATAACCAACTATTTTAGGGCTGATGCATCAAACATTTAATAAACTTTTCTACCCATGAATTATGAAACTGTGAATTCTGTTTGCCCAGGTTGTCATGTCACAAATTGAGCCCTTGACTGATCAACAACATTTGGAGGTCTGTAACCTTCGACAATTTTCTCAGCAAGCTGAAGATGCTCTTTCCCAGGGAATAGATAAACTCCAGCAGGACTTGGGCCAGAGTGTAGCTGCTGACTTCAGTTCGGGAAACTACAGAGCTCAGGTGGCGTCTGCAATAGATAAACTGGAAGCCCTAGAGGGCTTTGTAAATCAGGTATGACAACGTTTTCATCATCATTTTTTTTTTCCTTTTGTTACATGGAGATAAGCTTGTAGCAAATTGCCAGTTTCCTAATTGGTCTTAGAAAGATAATAATCCACCCCACAGAACGAATTCCTTAGGTCTACATAAAATTATAAAAACAATAATGCAGGTTTATATCTAGCTTTGCTCAAAACTATGATGAGGCTGATGTGCTACTGATGCTTTCAGAACTTGGAGGGAGGAGGGATAATGGGGGTTCTTTGTTTCATGGACATTGGCTTAGAGAACTTTTTTTAAGCTTCACTAAGCTTTAAATTTCAGATGCCATCCCGAAATCACCAGCCACTCGATCACTGCCTCAGACTTTAACAACATCCATTTTCGATATGGAGTCAATCCATCCTCGCCAGGCATCCAGTATATGCTCAATAGAATGCTAATTATCCGTTTAAACTTTTAAAAACTGAGTCTGTAAATACAAATGAACCAAGAGAGAATGTTATTTCCAGGGCAACATTGTCTATAGAAATTTGAATAATTCCCGAGTATATGGTAAAAATATATGAACAAAAAGAGAATCTTATTTCCAAGAAAACATTATCTAGAATGTTGAATAGCACTCGAGTATATGGCCCTAAAATTTACACTTGTTTCCTGGATTTTGCATGTGCTCTTCCCTAAAACAGGCTGATCACCTTCGCCAGCAGACTTTGCAACAGATGGCTCGAATCCTTACAACCCGACAAGCAGCTCGAGGCTTACTTGCCTTGGGGGAATACTTTCATCGTCTACGTGCTCTCAGTTCGCTTTGCTCTGCCCGTCCACTTTGAGCCTGCCTAGTCCACGAACTTAGAGCACCAACAATCTATCCACACTGTAGTCACCAGAAGTTCGTTCTTCAACCAGTAAGAAAGTAGATTTTCGGAGGTCTTGTTGTATGAACTACAATATATAAATATATATATATGCATGCTCATAATTTTTCAGAGAAACTTGTTGACCATAAAACCTGTAAATACGAATCCTTATGCCGTGTATGTCAAGAAGAATTTTAGGTCATTAAAGTTAGATTTACTATTGTTTTATCGTACTATATTGTTTGGAAGCTGGAGAATTATACTAGCAAGCAAGTGATTAACTTATTTTTTTGTCATTTTTTTTTTTTTTGCGTTATTGAAGTTTGTGGGACAAGAAATTTAACGTATTTGATGCATTGAATTTAAAAAACATGATAATAATCATATTTGAAGAGAAATGGGATTTTTCCTTTTTTCCTATATGTTGAGAAAAGTGTTTATTCAAGGAGACATTTTACGATTTGACTTTAGAATTATGATTTTAAAGTTTCTTTTTCAAATTTTGAGATTGAAAGAAGAATTTGAGATGAAAAAAAAATTTTATAGTAATTTTTTCAGTTCAAATTTTAACCAAGTTTATTAAAAAGAATTTTTAAAATGCATTTGGATAGCAATTTCCCAACTGGAAGGAGAAAAATTTAATGGTTCGTTGAATTTTAAAACGTTCGATTGTCTGAAAATCAAAATATTTATCAATTATGACCGTACGAGATAATTCACGATAATAATTTTATCTGAACATAATCTACTGAAATGCACTCTCAAGCAAAAACCAAAAGGGATGGCAGAACCGTTCCATGCCGCGCGCAAATTTTCCGTATATATATAGAAGGCAATTATAATATTACTTTTTATGAATATATTTTTGGACAGAAAAAAAAAATTAACTAAAAAACGAAGATTCAGTCAGATTCAAATGTTCGATGTCAGAACGTTTTCACTTCCTTCACGTCTTCTTTCCTTTTCCAGTTTTCCGAATCAGCCCATGCAAAATCCCCAATTCTCAATAAAACCCTGATTTTTCAACTCTCCTGAAATCTTATTCTTATTTTTCTTGAATTTTAATTTTAATAATTCGAGCTCATAATCAACTCCAAAGAAGAGAAAAAAAAATGAGCAATTTGTGGACAATTTGTAGACCGCACGCGGTCTTTTCTTCGTTGATTTGTTGTAGCAGGCACCACCACCTCCATCAAGCTCGATCTGGAATTAGGGTTTCCTATCGAAATCCTAATTTTAGGCCATCGTCGTTCTCTCCTTGGTTCGATTTGTCCAGAGATTTGGGCAGGAAGGAACCTTTGTTTCGGGTCAATCAAAGGAGAACTGTTGTTAGGGCATCGAATTGGACCCAGCAAAAATCTCCCTATGAAACTCTTGGTAATTATTTTTACCCTTATGCCGTGTTTGCTTGACGAGAAAAGCTCCATTCTTTTACTAGTTTGGTTATATTGCGGAAAAAAATAACTTTCTTTTTTTTGTTTTGATTTGCTAAGTGATAAATTATATTTGAATTTTTATTTCTAAACAACAGAGTTAGAAAGGGATGCTGATGAAGAACAGATAAAGACTGCGTACAGACGCTTGGCCAAATTCTATCATCCTGATGGTATGTGGCTTTTATCTTGATTTCGAAATGTTCAACATGTATTAAGTTTGAAGTGAAACGGATATGTACGAGTTTCAGTATTAGGTTAATTGAGGGCGTCTTGTATCGATCATTTTTAAACATTTTCTCATCATTCCAGTAGCCCTTTGTGTAGTAGCTGCAAATGGCACGTTAGACTGTAAGTTGGTTATGCGGCAATGGGAGATTTTAATCTTGGGAATTATTTGGGGTATCTCTCATGACAGGATGTTTCCCATGTTAAGCGCATCTGACCACATTAAATAAGAAGTCAGCATCTGAGACCATTGAGAGGAGAGTGTAATGATGTTTTGTTATTGTTAAGTTTAACTGGTTCATTTCTCCTTTTGGATGCTATAATAGATGTTTATATCTAGTCCACTGGAAATTTATTGCCACTTCACCAATTTCATGAAAACGTTGGCATCTATTCTTACTAACTGATCAATTTTCAATTTTGAAGTCTATGATGGTAGAGGGGCTCTTGAAGAAGGTGAAACTGCGGAAGCAAGATTCATTAAGATTCAAGCTGCTTATGAATTGCTCATAGATGTGGAGAGGCGTAGGCAATATGATATGGATAACCGAGTCAATCCGATGAAAGTAAGATATTCAATTTTATGTAACTTCGCTTGGGTCTATTTAGATGTTATGCATTTTCTATTTGAGTTGTAATCACACTTATTTTTTAAATTGGTTTTTAACATTATGCACTTTGTTATCATTTTAAGAGTTCAAAGTAATATCAAACTTGAAATTGTTGATGCAAGCTGTGCTGTGAAAGATTTAATATCCTCAATCCAAACTCAATTGATAATTTTAAATTATATAATCTTGCTGTTTTACATTTTAAATACATGGGTTATTAACTTGAGTTCTTAAAGCAACTTGCGGACAGACTTCCTATTAATTTTGTTGCTAAAAACTGTCAATAAGTGCTTTCACTCCCCCCCCCCCCCCTTTTTTTCTTATATTGGTTTTACTTTAAATAAAAAAATGACTTATCAAGTTAATACAAAAAGTGATGTTAGAAGTAATGTATTATTTAAATTGTTTAGTGTGGTGAAATTTCAGTTCTTAAAATTTCTGCCTTAAGCGCATTTTGGATTTTTCAGTCTATCTTTTACTCTTTGTTAGCTACACCCTTAAGAGTGGTATTTCCTCATTTTCTCCTTTCTTCCAGGCATCTCAAGCATGGATGGAGTGGCTTATAAAAAAGCGAAAAGCTTGGGATCAGCGGGGAGATATGGCTGTTGCAGCTTGGGCTGAGCAGCAGCAGCGAGAGTTGAACCTCCGTGTCCGCCGTCTTTCTCGTTCTAAGGTAACTAATTATCTCTAAAACTTCTCTAATAGTGTAAATGTTTTTGGGGAGAATTCTAAACATATTCTTGACTTGCCACTTGCCTCGTTTACCATCCTACTTATGGTAAGTTATCCCAGGGTAGGGCACTGAATCTAATTTAAGTACACCCATGGTTTAGCATTAAAGAAATAGATTTCCATTTTAGAATTTGATGAATTTGGAAAGGCCTCTGTCCTGAGCTTGAAGTTAATTTCAGGAGGTGTCTCAAAAGTCCTCAATACTATTGCTATTACTATTCTTCATTACCCTATACACAATTGACTACATATCATTATTTTATATTTCAATCAAATAGATTGCGAGTCTTTTCAATATAGTTGCTATACATCTCAGAATTTGTATTTGGATGGAATTTCAGATAGATCCTGATGAGGAGAGAAAAATCTTGGCAAAAGAAAAGAAGGCATCAATGGAAAACTTTAGCAATACCCTTAAGCGGCATACCCTTGTGCTAAAGAAAAGGGATTTGATACGAAAGAAAGCAGAGCAGGAAAAGAAAAAGGTTATAAAGGAGCTTTTAGCTGCAGAAGGCCTTGAGCTTGACACAGATGATGAATCACAGTAGAAAATGTTGTATACGGGCCACAACTTAATTCTTTATATATCACTTATTGGACCCCCTATGCATATACATTTTTGTGCTTAAACGAAAGGAAAAAGAGAAACTGTATATAAAATTGTTCCAAATTTAAGAAAGAAAATTGTTATTCTCGATTAGAAGTTTCCTATATCTCCACTTTATGCGTGCGAGTGTATATGTTGTGTTGGATGTCTATGATTGCATGTGCTGGTGCAAACGGTGGTTAAATGGGTAAGACGAGTGAATCTAGAAGGGGACCAGTTCAAAAGCTATTCCTATTGTTTTAGAATTATAGATGAACCAGTGCATTTTCACACCAGCGTCCTAGAATTCTGCAAAATAGATTTACAGTAGACGTTTGAACAAAGTGCATGCTAAACTTAGTAGGAACTGACCGGCTGGCAGGCTTGCTGCTTGGTTTTCTAAGAAACTAGGGCATGCGCTTTAGTTTAAGGGACCAAACGCTCTGAAACATTAGCTTGTGGTTGCCATGCTATATTGTATACAAATAGCTCTTGTGCAAGCAGATAGGCCAGCTTAGACAAATAGTGCAGGCCGGATCTTTGGCATTCGCTGGTTACAAATGTACATTAGCAGTATTTTTAATTGAACTTCAATAATGGAAAGCAAAAACCAAAAAAAAAAGGAACATTACAATTTGGCACAGGAAATTTGCGAGTGACATTCATTATTCCATTTTTCTTTAAGATGGAAAAGAAACAGAAGCTTCGGCTAAGTCTAAGCCATACAGAAATTGTTCAGTTTATCAGTTCCTTGAGTATCGGCAAGCCTTTTAGTTTGAGTACTTGCCGAATGTTGGAACAATTTGTTACAGACTTTGTAACAGTGAAGGAAGGAAAACAATACAGGCTTTGAAACAGCTCATTGGCTACAACTGAATGCATTTGATACTTGTTGAGAGCCAGCACACTGGCCTTCTCTAGGAGAATCTTTGAAGCCCTATAAAGCTGTTGTGCAGAACGGGAAAAATTGGAGCCAATTGACTCACGGTATGTGATACTACAGTTCATTTCAACAACCATTTTTCAATCATTCCTAGCTTCCAAAGAAAACAATAAAGTGCACCACCGTGTCTGACCTTGAATAATATACAGAAAGCCATGGGATTCCATCCCGTCCTTAGCACTGAGAGCATCTTCGGCACTTGCATAAGTCGCATGTCCAGAGGGCCAGATGATGACTGAATCTTGTGCTCTGCCTATGCAATTAATCAGTCCTTATTGCCAAACAATAAAGGGATGGATAAAAGATTATTGAAATGACAATAACATTTCAGTCTACAAAATAGAAGAGGATTTCGTTATATCGAACCACTACCAAGCTTTTCCATGAAACATAAATGTCGGAGAAAGCAGCAGCAAGATAAAACATTGCATGAGGACCAAGGCTTCTCATTGATAGCGCAATCATCCTTAACATCTGCTCTTACAACACAAAAACATTCAGGGAAGCTTCTAATTATAGGTTAACAACTCTGAGAAAAACCTCATCGCAGAATTGTAAATTAGTGGAGTACCCCGTTTCTTTGCAGCTTAAAAAAAAGAAAAAGAACGTTCTATATAATTCTTTTGAGAAAATGAATAAATAGCGCCTGTGGCCTAATGGATAAGGCGTCTGACTTCTAATCAGACGATTGTGGGTTCGAGTCCCACCAGGCGTGTTTACTTGCTAAAAATTGTTTATGTTTATGTTTCATCATATGATTAGATTACAATAATTTTTAGTATTTAATTGCAAAGAAACACTGTCAGATCAATTTTGCTTGGTAAATCAGCTGACAAGTAAGCATTGTTTCTGAAACAGTCTGGTCAGTGGTTACTTTGTCAGCTTTGGATCTCTCATTATTTTTGTTTGTTTTCTTTGTTTCCTCATCTGCTTGTTTAGAGAGAGAATCCTGCTCTTATGTCGTTAACCATCTCATCTAGTAAAAGCATTTAAAACAAAAGTACCAGATAAACAAATGCTTTGTCATTCATATTTTTATACTGAAAAAACAAGACCAAATCCAGGCAGTTGCATGAATTGAAAATCAGAAGCTTCTTTTTTTTTTTTCAACTTTCTTTCTGGATTTTACAGAACATGATTGCAGGCAGCTTTGAACTACAATGGCCGCCCTAAGCTTACCTTAACCATGCCACTAGGCCACCAAGTCGCAATGTTTTTTAAATACAATATTTTTAGTAGTTGTTTTGACACTTTTCATCATAATGTGGGGCTATAGACTTAGCCTGCAGCCCCCATTTTATTTTTTGATTTGATCCAAATATTCGCCTTCAAATTCTGCACAAGTCTGTAACAATCGCCTAGCAATAGGCCAAGAAAGTCACACTGACACTACTGCATTTTTCTTCCCTTCCTTTTGTTTGCTTTTTTTTTTTTTTAAATTACCCCACTTTTTAAAATATCGATAAATTCAAGACTGATGCTTTTCATGTATATATATTCAATGATCAAGAGCCCCACTTTTGGTTTTGAATGGAATTTCGGCTTAGAATTCATGGCTTCACCGGACCGTCGCACCATAGGCCAAAACCATAAATCTTGGACGACGGTCCCTCACCACCTTAAACAACAAATAGTCCACTAATCCTTAAACCTGCATTTTAATCAAACCCAGCAGTCTTAGTAGCACTATATTTCCCTTTCCCTTGTGTATCTAACAGCTGGCTTGTCATTGATGCCAACAGGAACCGTCAAGAGAATTGTCAGCCATGAAAAACCATTCATGGGAGGCCATTTGTCACATAACAGCTCAAGAAAAAAACCAGATCCAGATAGGATATGTATATATGAAACGGGTGTTCATCAAAGTCAATGAGCTGAGATTTTACTGCTTATACATCAAGTGATTCCATTTTTTCCCAAAAATGTTTGGTGGAATGTTTTATACTTTATTACCTTGAGTATTTCATCAACTGCAGAAGAATGACTGAGTGACAACGTTTTGTTTTCAAGGAGGTTGAGTTGGTGAATTGCACTCCTGGTCAGGATCAACAAACATGTAAGCTTTCAAATTTTTATTTTGCTAACATCTCCACAGGACTTTAAGCACCAAATTGAGTGTTGCAACCATTAAAGTTACAACATGTGGCATGTTCCCACTCAGCACATGATGAACGAAGGTCCTTAAATCAATTTGGCATTTGCAAATTAAAAAATTTTCTTCTAAATCAAAAGCACAATCATGAAAAGAGAGTATACCCCCTAAATAGCTTTCATTGGAAGCACTGGTACTACATTAGATTACTATAAATGCTTAGCTGAAGGCTCGAGGAAGGTAGTAAATTTATTTAACTTTGGAGTGCTCCCTCTCTTAGGGAACGAGAAGGGGCTAAAAGGTACTCTATAGTAGGAAGGAATCCTGAAGTGGAGTTTTGGGCTAGTTGAACCAAAAAGCAAAGGGAAGGAAAGGAAAGCAGACTCTTCCCATCCTATCGCCATCAAATGTTGGACAAAGAGGGGAAACTAGGCGTATAAAGTCTATGCCCCTAAAAGAATTAAGCCTATTGGCCTTAAAATTTGATAATTGTATCCTTTCTTCTCAACTCATATCATCATTTCGTCATGTCCTTTCCCCATCTATTTATTCTTTTTCAAAGATATACTAATAGGTTGACTTGACCTCAGCATTTATTTTGATATAAATCAAGTCGTAATCTAAACATAAGTAAAAAATTTATAAATATTGTGATTTAAATTTTAAATTTATTAAATATTATTTATTAAAAATAATTAAATAAATCAATTAAATAAAATTTTAATTTCGATCCTTTTGCATTTTTTCTTTGCTTACTCTCTTTTCATGTGAAAATGTGCATGTTAAACTTGTAAGTTGGAGGAACCCTAAATTTTGCTCTTCCTTTTTGTTTAAGTCAATTGTGCATGCATTAACACCCATGGGCACGTTTTTGATGGAGAACAGAATCGAAGAAATGTGAATTTCATGTCATATAGTTACCAATGCTATTTATGCAATAGAAGAACAAAAGCAAGTTTGCTACCCCATCTCAAGCGTCGGCTTGAAAACCCATATTGAGCTCTTGGTCATGTCAATATAGTGTATTTGTGGCCCATTTTCTTCGGAAAAAGTAGCTCACACTTGCACGACACATTATTAAGGATTTTTCTTTTGTTGCTGTGACCACAGAAAATGAAGGTTTTATTTTGAAATTATTTGGTATGCATAAGTAATAATATACTTACTGCTAAAGAAATTAAATATAAAAAAAAAAAAAAAAATTTTAAATCTTAAATTCAACTCAATTCATATAATTATTTTTAAAAAATAATATTTAATAAATTTAATATTTAAATCTTAACATTTATAATTAATCTTTTTATTCCCAAATTACAACTTATTTTATACCAAAAAATAATTTCCTTGTCGGTTGGCCCATGTATAATTATCTTCAAAGTTCACCTTATCTCGAGGAAAAAACCTTTAAAGAAAAAAAATAAAATAAAACTGACCACCCGCAGATTACATGATGGCTAGTGTACAAAACCAGCAAAATCATCAAAAAGAATCCTTATAATTAAGAAAACTCGTAAAAAGGTTTTAAGAGAACAGAAATTGTTGGTCCAATAATAAAAAATATATATTAAAAATTTTTATTTTTAATTCATATAATTTTAAATAAAATAAATTATGCAAAGGGCCTACTGAAAATTGCATGATGCTATTTCTAAGCCCACTCTTTGGTATGATTGGTTAGAAACAATGTTTTCATTTCGCATAATAGTTTTTTTCTTCATTTTTTTATTTTTTTAGATTAATTTAAATATTTTAATTGTTCCCCAAATCTGAGACTAAGCATTTGAAATTTTGATCGTAAAAAGTTCATATCATGTGGCCCAAAGGAAATGAAAAATCCCACGATAGAAGGTTGAGCAGGGGACTGTAAATCCAGTTGTTTAGTTTTTGGGTTGACACCTGCCCTTGAAATGTTTTAGGTACTAACACTTTTACCTAGCTTTACTTTACTTTTTTTTTTTAAGTTAAATTGGGTCTCTTTTCTAAAACAACTTTAACGTAAAGGTAAAAAAAAAAATTATCTTTAATAGAGTAATGGTTAGATTTTTTTTTGGAAGTTATTAATAAAAAAATTACAATCTATTGCTTTTTTTTTTTGGCCAATATAATTTATTACATTTAATAAGGCTAAAATAATTTTTAAAAAACCCTAAATTTTATCATTTTATTTAAATAAATTTTTATATTTGTATTGCACTCATATAAATTCTTAATTTTTAATTTACATCCAAATAAATATTTAATTTTTAATTTGTACTTATATAACCTTTTAATATAAATTAATTTTTTATTTGAAATAAGGGTTTATATAGATACAAATAAAAGGACTTTGGGTATAATAAAAATATAAAGATTTATTTAAATAAAATAGAATAATTTAATAAATTTTTTAATATTTTAATTTTCATTAGTTGATTTATTTCTTTGATTTAATTTATAAATTTTTTATCAAAGTCACATATGATGAAATTTGGCTGAGCTTAAAATTTAAAAATTTTATGATTTCTCTTTTATCATCGAAACAATGTCTCATTGACAAAATTATTTAAAATACTAACAAATGAAAAACAATGTAACCCATTTCACTTGTATAACGAGGAATTCCCTTTTCACAAAATCCTTAGCACATATATTAGGTAGTCAAAATCTAATCTTATATTAATTTTAAAGTTTAATTCAATTGATTTATACAATTATTTTTAAAAATAAAATTTATTAAGTTTAATATTCAAATTTTAATACATACAATCTTTTCTCTTATTTATAGATCGTAACCCCTTTTATAAAAAAAATGTAACCTTAAATTGAATCTTTCTTAAAAGAAAAATAGTTAATTATTTTTATCTAATCAAAAGTTTAATTGAATGAAAATAATTATTTGAAATTTTAATTGAATGAAAATAGATATTTAAGATTCAATTAATTCAAAATAAAAAATTTAGAATTTGATTGATAGCAATAAAATATTATAAATTTAAATGATTATTAAATTTTTATTTAAAGGCTTTTTAACCCGTATACTTTTTTTTTATGGATGTGACTAAATAGTTCCATTATTTAGGTTTCTTCTCAACTATAAAATTATTAATAAGAAAATTAAACTTAAAATCTTCTCATTAAAATGTCTTTTTACTTAAAATTTATTATTTTATATTTCAACGATAAAATTTTAAATTTGTAAATGAATTTAAACAATTCATTCACTTTCTTTTCTACTTGTACAAGAAAAAAAATTGTATCTTGTACATCTAACACATGAAATTTTTATCAAGATGTGTTTAATTATTCCTTGAAAAATGTGAGATTTGGGTTTTGAGCACTTGTAATTTTTTTTTTCCATTTATACGAAAAAGTTACTATTTGATTACTTAATTAGTTTGGATTAGATTCTAGTTTCAATAACTTTCCACTTGATATTCTTTTTCTTAAAAGGCCAAAAAAAAAAAAAAAAGCTAATGCTAACTCCAAAGTCATGAACCTGGACTTTAATTTGAGGGAAAATAAATCATCTATTTTATCTTAATTAAAACATAACTATATTGAAGATTGAAAAAAAAAAAAAAGTATTGAGTGATCCCCTAAGAAAACCCAAATTTAATTGAGTTGAGCTAATTTGATAAGCAACTTATCAAAATTAGTATCAATGAGTTGTTAATTCAATAATATTGGAGTCTATTTTGAGAATCTCAAATTCAACTTTCATTAGTTATTCAAGATTTAAAAAAAAAAAAAAATTTGCCAAGACTAGCGATATCTTGCTTCTCTATAACTCTTTAATTTCTAGTTTCTAGCCCCCTTTTGAATTTCCATAATGAAACAATTATTCCTTATATCATTTTCATTTGTTGGAGGCTCTGAACCATCCAGTTGAATCCATCTAAGATCATTAAGAAGAAAATGAAACATTACCTTATATATGGGGTTTCTTGATGTGATGACAGGGTTGTGGTTGTACTAATCTAACCGTGTGATGCATTTACTTTTAGTACAATCCATGGACTGATCAAATAAATGAAATTAAATTTAGACCTTGTATCTAACAACTATACGTAATTTGACACATTTTCGCTAAAATATTGTGTAAATTTTTGGCACGATAGATACTATATTTTTCGTAGGAAGTCCTTGTTTTACCATAGAAGAGCAAGCAACTTCTCACCTACCAACCTCCCCACCAGATCCTAAATCCAGAGCTGCCCAAATTTCCTCAGCAAGTTTTGGATTTCCAGAATATGCATGCCTTGTTTTCTTGGCTAACTTGGGAAGTTTGATCGTAATTTTGAGCTGTTTAATGGCATTGACATGTGAGAAAGCTTCTATTTATAAGGGTGAATTATAATTGCATTTGTGCAGATGCTTACCCTTTTAGATATAAAAAACAATGACTTCACTAACTTGTAAGTAATATTCCTGTCAATTATTTTCATGTATAAGCTATAGAGATTAAGAAAGGTTGAATTAGGTCATATTAAAACATTAATTTTTTATAATATGAATATAAATAATGGTTTTAATTCCAAATAATGAATTGAAAAGATTTTTAAGTTGAGGAGTAATAAAAAATATCACTAATTATCAATTAATTCGAGTCTAATTCTCGCTAACAACCGAACATCAATAATTGTCCTTCAAAAGAAAGAGAATATTTCGTTTATAATTATTGTAATACAATTAATCAATCACAGTTCAAAATTATATGAGATTTATTAAAATTTTATATAAAGTCTATTTTTATAAGTGATGAACCCTTATATTTTTTTTCTATGATTGTGATAATAATAAGATTATAACAAAAAATTTGTAAGTTGCTATGCTCCAAGAAAAGAAATTATTTTAAAAACAAAATGAAAGATGAAACTATCTTATTAAAACGAATATTGTTAAGATAAATTCTAATGTTTGACCTCACCCTAATTTAATACCATACTTTAAAAAAAAAAAAAAAAGTTAATAACACAGACAGAGATAAATCTAGGGTGGGTGGCCATGCTCCCCTCCCCAAAAAAAATTTTTTTGAAAATATTAAATAATTTATTATTCCGACCCCTTAATATGAAATTCGGCCTCCTTCCCAACTTGGTTTATTATTCTGACCCTTTTTTTTTTATGATTTTACTGATTTCGTCCCTACCCACAAAGAGAAAAACTATTTAATATCTTTTCATTTGCGTAATTGTTTTAAGCATTAGGCAGGAGAATTTGATTTTGAACCACATTTTCAAGTCAAATTTGCTTTAATTATATGAAAAAAGAAAAAAAAAAAAACTCTTATGATCCTCTTATCTACCTTAACCAATTTTCAAAGAGTTAATAGAACTTTTAAGTTTTAATGTGTATTAGCATTATTCAATGGAATAATTACACTAATCTCTTTTAATTTATAACTTTTTTTATAAGTTTCAAAAATAAAATTCCTAATTATCTTTAATCTATTGATTGTGTGCTGAAATCTTAATTTTATTGATCAGAAAATATCAGATAACTTCAAATATATAAAAAGAAAAAATAGTATTAAAGAAGTAAAGTGGTCAAAGCTTTGTTTGTAATCTCAATAAAGCCTAAATTGAACATATCAACATATTATCAAATAAATATAAAAACCCAAATAATTAATAAGACTGCTCCATAAGACAAACTTATTGGCTGCTATACGGAGGGGTTGATTTGAACCAAATTATGTGACAAGCTCCTTTTAAATATTACTTGAGCCTTTCTCTCTACCAAATGAGTAGCTTAACATTTAAGTTCTAAAAAGTATCAATTTTCAATTATACTTCAAACTAATTTCTTACATAAAAAAATAATAAACAAAAACTTCTTATCTAATGTTATTTTAACAGGTAATCAACAATTCTCCCTTCAGCAAGAAACTCCTAATTTGAAAAGATACAATAATTCCTCTAAGTAACAATAAGATTGGGGAAGGTGGTGTGGTATATTCCATAATTAAAGGGTGTGCTTCTCGTCCTAGATTAAAGATAATTAAAGGGAGGGCGGTTGTATCAATGCCCTTAAACAAAGTTTCTTGGCCTCTTTCTTCTTCACTTTCCAATGAAAATCTCAAAAGACCAACATCCTATTTTAACATGTCTCATTCTCCAAAAACCCACGACCACCCTACTCACCACTATTTTCTTAATATTTTTCGAAACATAATCAAATATAAGTAAGATTTCTGGTCCCCCATCTAGAAAAAGAACATGCATATCATTAAGTAAATTAAAACCCTTTATTTTTTTTTTAATTTGCTTCTCAAGAAAATTATGGTGAGGGAACAAAGGCAAAAAAAAATAAAAAATACATCCCCTTGTACATTCTATTGATTTTGATTAAAAGGAGGGACAATTAAACATTATCACTTTATTTTGGTCAAATGTAATAAATTTTGGGTGATCAAACATCTATAATCCATTACAATATGTTAAAAGTGAATACATTTTTTACTATAGCAATCCATAGATGTTGGGACTTGAGATATTTACATTTGTTATCTTTTTCTTCAAATGAGTATGAATAGGTAGTTTTGAGAAATTTTATTTTTATTTGGGTCTAAAATGCTTCTTGAGAGAAAAAGTAAGAAAGAAAGGAGAGTAGGAGAGAGATCTCTTTTGAAGGGGAAAGAAGAAAAGGAGAGGAATGGCCGACAGATCAGCATTGAAAAATAATCTTACGTTGATTCAATAAATAGGGTAAAAGGAAAAAAAAAATAGCGGAGGTGATGCAATAAGGGATGAGCCGACCACAGAAGGCGCAATCAATTCCTTTATCTTTTTATTTGAGCAATATACAGATGCTCACATTCTGTATACGATCAATTACTTTTAGGTAAGAATGGTTACGGAGAGTGGATATTTATTATTTTTAAAATATTTGTATTAGAATTTGTTTAAAATTTATAATATTCATTTAAATTTAATATCATTATTTAAATTCGAATCTATTTAAATAAGTATTATTCCTTTAAATGTTCAAATCTATTAAATTTTTTGTCAAAGTATAAAATAAATAAGAAGATAATTTAAAATTTAAGTTTACTCTTAATTAATAATAAATAAATATTATTTTTTAAGATCCAAAATTTTCAACAAAGCATAAAATTTTATATATTTTATATATGTTAGTAGATAACGAATTTGAATATCTATTATTATTTATTAAAATTTAAAATAATTTAGATATTAGATAGTCAGGAGATATTATTTATATCTGTTTTAAATTTATCATAAATAATAAATCTCTTATCCAAATTCGTTAATTATTCGTTTATAATTATTTAAATTCAAGATAAACAAATTAGATAATAACAAATATTCTTTTATTTATTATCCATTGATTTAGGGATTTGATTAAATTTTAATTATCTATGTGTTATTATTGCATTAAAACAGATGAAATAACTAGCATACTGTCCATATGGATTTCATGAAAGTTTACTCTAAGATAAATCCATATTATATCTTTATTAAATTTGAATATACGAAAATTTTGTCCAAGAGTATGGGATGAAATTATAATTTGTATAGAACTTGAAACAATAAATGCAAGTGATGTGAATTTTTATGAAGACACCATTAAATCACATTATATATAGCATAATGATCATAATAATAGTAAAACAAATGCTTTCCTCTATAAAATATTTTTATTAATAAAAATATTAAATTAATTTTTTTTTATTTTTCTTTCATAGTATTAGAATTTTTTTTTGGCCAAAAATATTAACATTGATATATGCCTTTAATTTTTTGATTTAGTGATAAAAAAATTCTTAAAAAGATACAAAATTGGGATTCGACCTGAACCTCTCCCCCTTTTCTCCTTGTTATAGGACTCTACCTCCTTCAAACCAAAAAAAAAAAAAATTATTAGCTTTGGTATACTCCGCAGGAAAGGTTAACTCTCTCTGGTTTGTATATTAAGGTAATCAAAGTAAACCAATCGACAAAACAATCTTTTTATTTAGGATCCGCCGTTTGATGTGCCCTAAAGCTGGTGAAAGCGACGGTGTTGATTAGGTCATGAATTTAAAGATATATAATATTCATTGAATTGAAAAAGAAAAAAGAAAAGAAAGAAAATCATCATCCATTTTGTCCAAAAAGGAAAAAAAAAGTGATGAGAATAAAAGTAATATTGGCCTAAAAAGACTGATTTTGCATAGTAGAAGGTTAAATAAAAAGACACAAATACAAAGGAACCTCATCATTTCAATTCCCCCATTCTTTTGAAAAAATCAAAGAAAAAAAATCTAGGAAAAATAAAACCCACAAATTTCAATAGAATGGAGGGTGACGTGAAGGACCAAAGTCAGTTGCTCGAGGAAGAAAGAAAGAAAGAAAACAAAGAAGGGAAGCAGCCAAAGGGAGCACTCAATTCAACCATCTGAATTCTAAAATGGGAAGAAACTGAGAAAGAATGGATTAGAAGTTGGAAGGGATGGGCAGCACAATCTGAGTCAATCAGTCAAACTTTTTATAACCCAATAAACTCATATAGTCTATCATCCTAGAAAATTGCCAAACTTCATTTATTATTCAAATTGCAAAATACCCTCTTCTTTCTCTCTCTTTGAATAGGAACATATCAACTTTAGAAAGCTGGAAATTTTGGGGAGATAACAAACTGAAAAAAGGAAGAAACTGGAAGGGAGTTTGTGAAAAATTCATGTCGGGTGGGGGCTATCAGTTATGGGGCATTGGCCCCAACCTTTTTTTTTTTTTTTTCTTTTCTCTATCATTATTTTGTTTTCCTCTTTGAGAGTTTCTTTCCTCCTGTTTTAATATATTTCTTAACTCTTCAAATTTCTTTATAATAATTTTTTTTCCTTTCTTTTCCTTTCTGCCCATTAAACAATGAAAATGGCGTATTACCAATCATCCTTTCCCCTCTATAGGAAACACCCATCATTTCTCCCAATAGTACTTTTCAACCTTAGAAACCCGAGCTTCTAAGATATTCTCTCCCTTCCATTCCATTTTTCCTTTCCTCCATCCTCCTTCCTATTAAAAAAAAATCTTATTAATTAAACATAAAAAAAATAAAAACATGATTAATCAATTATATAAATAATAATAATTTAATGTAATTTATTGTAATTTATTTATATTTATGAATAAAAAAATTTTATTAGTTATAAAAAATTATAAATATAACAACAAATCAATTTTAATTACAATCACTATTTATGAATCTTTTTATTTTTTTATCTCAATTTCAATCAATATCTATAAATTTGAATTTATCCAATAAAATTTTATAATTTTTTAAAATATTATTTTCACACTTAATTTTATAGAAATTTTACTTATTTAAAAATATATAACCTTATCTATTATAATTTTTTTTAAAAAAAATTTATTAATCTTTTTATTTATCACCTAATATCTAAATAATTTTACATAAATCTTATATAAGATTTGAGATATTATTCCAAATAACCTTGTTATACCTATTTCCTCTCCATTTAAATATCCTACTCTTTATAACCTTTTCAACTCCCCTTAGCCTCACTTTTAAAACTCTTCCCTTTTTCTTTCTTTTGCAATGGATCAATCTTCCACCAGCTCAGTCAGTGGATTCTACACCTTCCTTACTCGTGGCATAGATGATCTTGAACGTGTCTATCTCTCTAATAACTTCATGTCAATCCAATTCCTTCAAAGGGTGCTTTCCCTTCTCCGATCCTTCCATTCCCATCTACTCCTCCTTGTCCAAAAACTCCACCTTCCTGTTGGTGATAAGTGGCTTGATGAATACATGGATGAAAGTTCAAAACTTTGGGAAGCTTGTCATGTCCTTAAATCAGGCATCTCTGGCATGGAAAATTATTATTCTGCTGGATTTAACATCATTTCTTCTCTTGGTAATCATCGCCATCTTAGTCTGCAGCTCTCCAGACAGGTCATTAATTCCCAAAGCTTACAACTTTACTGCCCAAGTTAAGTCCCTTTTTTTAATTGTAAAGCATTGAATTCGTGTTCTGATTTTTCTTTAACGACTGAAAACAGGTCATCCGGGCAATTTCAGGGTGCCATAGAGAAGCTGTGGGATTGGAAGAAGAGAACAGGGCGTTGATGGAAACAAGAATCCAACCACTGTCATTAAGGTTTGACGAGAAGGTTCCTATCGAATCAAAGCTGAATGGATTCAGTGGTTTCCGAGGAGCTTTATATGCAATGAGGAATGTCAGCTCATTGCTGTTAATGATCTTGCTGTACGGGCTGGTTTATTGCTGGCCAGAATCAAGTTTCTTAAGAGGAGGATACGAAGGGTGTCTTTTTTTTGGATCAGCTTTCATGATCTCAACAGCAAGATTGCAGCAAAGAGTGGCAGCAGAGATCAACCAGATCAATGGGAGGCCAGGGATATTGCTTTACGAGTTTAGGAGATCAAAGTTGGCCATGGAAGAGCTGAGAGGGGAACTGGAGAGGAGGTGTGGACAAGGAGGCGTGCAGGAGTGGGAAACAGAGGTGGGAGAGACAAGGGAAAGAGTGGAGAATTTGAAAGGGTGTTTTGGGGTGTTGAGATCTGGTGTTGAGAATATTGTTGGACAACTTGATGATTTCTTTGATGAGATTGTTGAAGGGAGGAAGAAGCTCTTGGACTTTTGCAGTCATAGGTAGAGAGAGAGTAGGATGGTTGAAAAAAAAAGAAAAAAAAGCTAGGTAGAGGAATCAGTGTTGGGGGTTGTTGTACCTTTTAACCCTTCTCTTCCTTCTAATTTTCCTTTTTTTTTCCGCTTAAAAAATTTTCTTTATTTTTTCTCTTCATGCATTCATTGTTTCTACTGTGGACATAGTAGTTTGTTTTCCCCAAAACCCAGAGACGGAAGGGGGCGGGCAAAACAGAGTAATTTTCTCAGGCAGGGCAAACCAGCCTCCAATTCCTCTTCGTTGTTTTTTACCCTGCAAGGAAAAAAGGGCATAGAAGCTTCCTGTGTGTTAGTATTTTTTTTTTTAAATGAGGAAAATATCAGAGTCAAATCCTGAATTGTTGTTAAATATTCAGTAGGTATTTTATTTTATTTTGAAAGTGTCTTTCCCTCTTGATCCGATGGTATTTTATACACATGTAAAAGACTAAAAGAGGGGTGCTCTCTAGTCGTTATAGTAAATGACTAATCATTTTAGAGGTGAAAAAAAATGAAAAAAGGGGGGGCTTAGGATTGTAGGCGAGGACTGTGAGATTCTTGGGTTAGCTTTAATTTTAAAAGCAGCAGCAGCAGCTTCATTGCTCTTAGGAAGCTTTTGTCTGATTCGGGTTTCAACTTTGAAAGCAATGGAGTTGACGATGAAAGCTTCCAACCACATTCCCTCTTTCTGACACGTCCCTTCGTCCCTCTCTCGTTCTTTCTTTCTTTCTCCCAAGTTTATTTTTATTCTGTTGTCGCCAATTTCTTTCTTTTGGCTTTTTGCCCTTTTTTTGGGGGGTCAGTGGGATTGTAAAACTAAAGAAAAATATCGGGGTGTCACTTTCTCACTTGTAACCGTATCTCATGCCTTTTGTCCCTGCCGGAAATTCATGCCTTGCCTCCCTTCAAGGGTTCCATGATAGGAGGTTGAATAAATTTAATTAAAAACAAAATAAAATAAAAGCATAAAATAATGGGGGGAACATAGAAAAAACATCACAGACAAAAATCAGAGTTTTAGCCGTGCCAGCACGAAGTTTTGCCAACAGTAGCAGTAGCAGAAAATTATGTTTTTCGAAGTGTGCTATGGGCTACGTACTGAGCAAAGATCATTACCCATTTCAACGACACCCAAGCCCCACGTTATCACCCCAAATCATGTTTCTTCATTTACTTTATTAAGCAACTTTTTTTTAGGTTTTCAGCTTTTGTTTCCTCTTTGCACCGCTTACTAAAATTAGACATTAACAACAGCTACTACAAAAATAAAAATCCCAAGAACAACAGGAACTATTTTAAGTAAATGCAGAGACAATTTCATGGTATGCAGGGAAAAGTATGAACTATTATAGAAAAAAAAATTAAAACCAACAGATAGCTAAAGTGGTTGTTTACCTTGTTCCAAATGTCAACTAATTCAGTAGGCAAAATATAACTAGACAATCCACATAGCAAACATGGTTGGATTTGTTGCTAAGGTTGTTGCCATATTGAAAATCAGCTGTTTGAGCAAAGTGATTTCTATAAAATTTATCCAGAACCATTGACCTATTTTCTGTAATTTACACAAGTTCAATGGGAAAACATGGATAGATAAGAACAACTGGATTGCCAAGAAGTATGGGTATGCCAGAGCAGTAAAGGAAATGATGTCAGTTAGCATGCAGGCCATTATAAATCTTCAAGTATCAAATCCTGGCATTGCAATACCTCAACCCAATTCCGGAGATCAACAACATCTTTATTATTGTAAAGATCCTTGAGAAACTCTTTCTGCAATTTTCCATCATCTCTCTGAACAGCCCTCGTAATCTGAGCTGCTCTATAAAGAAAATCAGCGAAAGCTGGTATCGATTTGGAGCGAAATCGAATCGTCTGCAATGGAAATTTTACTAAAACTCAGAGACAGACCCGATTGAGAATGAAATAAATGCATTGAAACCCTAAAAAAAGGGGGAAATTTTGAAATTTTGGAATGTATGGGGGGAAACATTTTCAGGGTGTGGGAGAAGAGCTTTCAGCCCTAAGAACAGGTGGAAAGCAACAGAAACAACGGCAACAGTTTCTGGAGCAATTACAACGGAAATAACGAATCCTTGGTTGATTCGATCTTGAAGCAAAAACAGAACTTTCCATTAAAAAAAAAGTGTTCTTTTTTTCAATTGAGTCCCTGAAACCTTGAAAATGATAATGTATTGAAGCAAATTACACATAAAAAAGAATTTAAAACGTTTTAAGCTTGGAAAAACACGTATAATTTTATAATTTTGTTTTTCTTTTCTTTGCTTCCAAGTTTCAGCTAATGTAAATGGGCTGACCGGCCTGAAAAATTGAAGCCCAGCCCAGAATCAGCATAAATACAGAAACGGTTTTCTCCTTGCATAGGTCCGTCAATTCGAATTCGATGCTTCTCCTTTTCTCGTCCATGGAGTCTTCGTCATCGTCGACTCCCTCGAATTTTCTTTTTTATTGGAATTATCTCAATTTTATATTATTCCGTCCGGTTCTAGCTATTCTTTTCGTCCTCTCCTTCATTATACTCTGTAATTTTTTAATCTCAAAATCGCTTTTTTTTTAATATATTCGTAATTTAAGGATTTTCTTGGCTGATAATTATCTTTTTCCTTTTTTTTTAATTTATGTATAAATTTAAATTTATAGGGTGGTTGCTGGCATGGAAGTTGGTTCTGGTTCACGTGCCACTGGTTCAAGAAATTTTCGGTCTGAGGAAAAAACCGGCTAAAGCAAAGCCGCCGCCTCGTCGATTTTCCAGATATTATAACAGCATCAACGCTCATAATTCTACTTCTCAATAGGTAATTTCTTTATTTATTTTTATTTATCTTCTGATTAATCTCAATTAACTCTTTGTCTAATCAATTTGTTTAATTTCAAACTTGTTAAAGATTGTATTTTGATTGAATTGTTTAGGTTTAGATTTATGATTTCAACGACGGTTAAAAGCATTTAGCTCATGTTTCAGCTTTAGACCTTGGAAGATGTAATTTGGTAAATGGGGATTTAATGTTACATTGGGGGTTGTCGGCTTCATTCCTTTTGCAACTGTATGGGATGCATTGAAAGAGGAATTTTGTCAAATAAAGAAAACGCCATTATCCCATGTTGAAGGGAAGAGTCAGAGTTTAATATTCTTTTATGTTTTCTTATGCAGACCCTTCACAATTGATTAGTTAAAAAAAAAAAAAAAAAACCAAGCTTGTATAATGGTTGAAATTGTGTTCTTTTGTAGTAGTTTGCTTTTATAGGTTTTTATTTTGACAAAAAAAATCGCAGTCTGAGAATAAGAAAAGAGATTATAGGCACCAAAATAGTAGATGCCATCTCTTGAAGATAGCTACATGAATCATATGAATTAAGCTTGGGGTTCTATAGGTTTTCTTTTGTTCTTTGGTTTGTTTTACTTGCGTTACTTTAGGAGTTTCCTATGGGCACTCTCACTGTTTGAATTATCTAAAGGTGTGGTTAAATGTTAGAGGAGAAAAGGGAGAAAATATGTTGAAGTAGTCAAAGTGGCTTGGAGTTCAGTCAGTTTTTCTTTCACATGTGCCCGTAGTTAGCAATGGCATCTCTAACCTGTGTGGGCCATGATCTTGGCAATTCTTATATTGAAAATAGATGAATGAATCTTTCCATGAATTGGTTTGTGAAATACAATGTGTTAATACAATTCTCATCCACAATATGAGTACACCTCCATGCAGATGATAGCAGCCATAAAGCTCTGTTTTCAAATGATGGAACCTAAATCGATTCTGGCAGTTTAAAATGCAAAAAAAGACAGTCCGGAGCCTCAGGAGATTGAAATTCTTCAATCCTTCATGCTTCACGGACGGGAAAGGGATATCAGTTGTCAAATAGCAAAATGCTAATTCGTTAATCATTTGATGTAAATGAAGGAATTGACATTATACTTCATTGCCTTCTGTAAATAAATTTTCAGCAGTTGTAAAGAATTCGGTTATTGAAAATGAATAATGATCATCAAAAGTTTACCCATCTCATGTTCCATTTGAATTGGAGTTATGACCTCAATTTTAGTACAGTGACAGTATACATTTATGCCATTGAGATTAGCTTTCCTGTGAAAGTGAAAAATTAAGAGATTTGGTAGTTCAGATTAGCCGTTGGCAGCCAGAAAGTGGATACAGAACCTTATTATGAAGTGATGTCTGAAGGTTTTGAACAATGCTCGATTACATTTAATGTAATTCTCCCTGGCATGTGCTGACTGACATTGGAACTCTAAGACTATGAAGACAGCTACATAACTGTTATCACTAATTGTGAGCTTTTTGAATGCAACGTCTAACTTGCAAGTGCTTTTGATAGGCATGTAAGCTAAATGTCAAACTTGGTAAAACAAGGAGGGTAAGGCCAGTATTAGTCTCATCAACTCTGAAGTTAAAAGAAGATGCTACTGTGGAATGCTATCACCTTTGCTCATTGCATTCATGGAGTGGCAATGGCATCAAAGGAAAAATACCTTTCTTGAGCTTCTTCGTACGTGTGCTTGTGATGGATGCAAACATTTCAGTTAAAGAGGAATGACCTGCAGATAAATGCAGTATCAGGAACATAGGGACTAGTGTATGTGCGCATATGTGTAGTGAAAAGCAAGTTCGAGGACATCTAAAGGACATGAGATAAAACAAATTTTCAGATCCATCCCCTGCCTGACGAAGGAAATTTTCTCATTTCAGCCCGCTGACTTGCTTGGTGAAACTATGGCTTTTCAGCTAAGGGGTTGATAAACATCAAATCACCTTTCGAAGTAAACCCATCCAATATCATTCGGATGGCAAAAAGTGAAAAGATAAAGAGATTCCACTTTAACAAATCAATTAATGAGAATACTCTTAGTTGTACAAGTGTTTTTCCCTTTCAAAAACAGAAATGTCTGACAGTAATAATTTTGGCCCATGAAAACTGAATTTGACAACATTAAAATCAAGGGATCATATTTCAAAGGCAAAATAGCAAAGGATATATTCAACAGCAAAAGCCTTCACATACTGATGAGATGGTCAGTACTGTTCCTGTGAAACATCATCATTCATCCACTCCAGTTGTTGCAGGTTGCCCAGAAGATTTTTCAGAGGCCACAGTTGTTTGCTTACTACCTGGCCCGAAGAAACTTTAACCATAGCTGGTCTGAGAAGCCGGTTCCCAAGGAGAAATCCGTGACGAAATTCTTTGGTGATAATCCCTTCTTTGAACTCTTGAGATTCCTCACGAGCTATTGCTTCATGTAGCTGTAACAGACAAGTGGAAACCAAGTGAAACAGTAACAAAATCACTGGGAATATCAAGTGGCTAAATCTCAGTTTGCTAATGACCATCACTCCAAAGTCTACAAGTTTATGTTTCAACCAAACTTCTGAATGGTATATTTCCATTTTGGGCTCAATGGAAGGAAAATATTCAATCTGATATACTGGAGTGGATATGCCTAAATCAAGAATGTTTACACTAACTTGTGCAAACTGGTCCAGACATGAAAACTAAACTGCATGATAGAAAAATATAGCTAGTAGGTATATGCACCTAGCTTCTTAATGTTCTCATTCAAGATCTACAATGTCCCTAATTTAGCTTAAATCCCTCAATTCTAAATAGGCATTCTTTGGATGCTGGACTTGCATGACATCCAACTCTGGGGGTCAAAAGCAAGTTTCAGCGGATCATATGTACCCTAAACTTGCATGATCTTTCCTAATCTGGCATTACTCACTTGACATCCCATCACACGCAAGCATAAAAAATGATCAGGCTATCACGTGGAGTTTGAAACAGAAACTAAGCCCGAAACGCAAACTGAACCAAGAAAAATTGAACAGAGACAAAACACAAAACAGATTGAACCAAAGTGTTTACTTGACTGAAGATTTGAATACTACACTACAGTACCATACTAAAAAACTTGAGCAGATAGGCAACTAACTGAACCATGTAATATATATCCAACACTTACAGTATATTTTTCCAATATGACTGAACCAAACAAAACCCTACAATGACTAACAAGAAGAAAACAAATATCATGCATAAGCATTTAAACACTAAAAAAAAAAAAAAAAAAATCTCTTACAGAAGGATCAAAGGGCTTTCCAACAGTTGGTACAACAGCCACTTGCAAACTCCTCATAATCTCCACAAATTGCTTGTATATACCCCGATAACTCGTGTCTATTTTCTTTTGCTTCTCTGTTTCCGGTTTTATTTGTTGCTTGGCTCTCTCAAAACTGTCCACCATGGGCAAAAGATTCTCAATCACTTCTCCTTGGGCATCAGACCTAGTCGTAAGTATCTCCTTCTCTGTTCGTTTCCGAAAATTATCAAAATCAGCTTGCAAACGGATAAACTTCTCTTTCCCTGAGGTTATCTCTGCTGACAATTCCAAAACTTTCTTTTCCAATCCATTCTTCTCATCTTCTAGAATGCTTATTCTATTCTCTATATCAGATACAATCCTATCATCTCCATTGAGAAGAGCCTCCTTGTAAACTCTAATCATGGCCTTTAAACTGGGCAAACTTTTTCCTCCTGATATTTTTACATCGTCCTGATAAAAGTACTTTATAAAATTAATAATACCATAAACAATTAAACAATGATAAGAATTTGTTATCAATTCAAATTGCCATCTTCAGCTATTTTTTCTATACAATGATGATAATAAAGAGTGGGAAACTCAATGAATCTTTGGTTTTGTTCTAATGCAACAGCACCTTCAATCATGGACAACTTAATAATAGATAAATTAAAGAAAAAAAAAAGAATTCAATAACCCAAGAGAAGAAAAAAAAAACTTACAGTGTGAGCAGATTCTTGGGCTGATAGAGAAGCCTTGAAAGTAGGCCTTTTGGGATTCTTGTTGCTGTTCAAAGGGAATGAAACGTTAGATGGAGAAAACCCAGGAATGGGTTTTGAAAAAGGAGCTTTTTGATAGAGAGATAGGAGGGGTAACAAAGGTAGCTTTGTCTGGAGATTGAAGTGAGTTTGACTGACTAATTTACCCTTGGCTGTCGGGATGAACATGGACTTGGGTCTGGTTATTTTTGGACAGAAGGCCCATAAAAATTATCCTTTCTCAACCCAATTTTTTTCTTTTTCTTTCGTTTTCACCTAAAAAACAAACCCAACTATTTGGATAAGGTCAGCATGAAGAAGGGAAGGGGAAATTATATGGTTTTTTCTTTTTTTTCTTGCATGACTACAACACATTGATCAAAACATTACAATGATAACAAATCCAATAGTTTAGACGGCAGGCACAAAACCCAGATTACAGCGCATCTTCTCTGTCGAGTCATCCTAGCTACTCAATCTGCTGCACAATTAACTTCCTCATGACCATCGCGGAGCATGGAAGTCTGCTTGTCTGCTCTGAGTACCTTTATTTCCTCTTTAATCGTCATAGTTTCCCAGCTTCCTTGGTTCAAACCATAGTTCAAACGTCGGACAAGCTTTTCATTGTCAGATTCAAGAATCACATTTCTCCATCCCCTGTTATCAACAAGAACGCAACCTAGCCTTAGAGCTAAGGCTTCAGCCACCGGTGCAGATCCTGCATTTACTAGTGCGTTGGTTCCATCAATAGCACAGCCATTATCATCTCTGGCAATCGTGGCAATACCTTCCTTTTTGAGAAGGGGGTCAAATAAGGCATCGCAATGGACCTTATCCACGAGAAGGGTGGTTTTTGCCATTGAGGAGGGATTGTTGTGCTGAAAGACAGACGAGCAGGAAGAGCATGCTCCTCATAATACAGAAGAAAGTCCCAGAGTGCAGCTTGCCAAGTAACAATCGGATTGCCCATAAAGGCTAAAGCCCTGGAAGAGAAAATCATTCCTCGCTTTCCAGATATACCAGCGTAAGCAAGCTAACAGCCATGACGCACAAAAAGAGCCAAACTCAGGGAGGTCGCACACCACGCCATTCCACCATTTAAGGAAACCCACAAAACCTTCCTTTCTTGGCCTATAGTTGAAAGATGAGGCACCCCAGACAGCTTCAGCAAACGGGCAAAAGAAAGGAATATGCTCAAGGGATTCAGTCTCTTTATCACACCTGCAGCAGGCATTGGACACTGGAATCATCCTTCATACCAAATTCTTCCTCGTGGCTAAGGCATTATGGCACGCTCTCCATACAAAATTTCTCACTTTTGGTGTAACAGGCAGTTCCCACACTCTCCTCCAAAAGCTATGAGCAAGCTGTCACCATTCACTCGAGCTTCCGGTGCAGCCAAGAGAGGAATAGCTTTGGAGAAACTTAAAACCAGATTCGACAGAATAATTCCCATCCTTTGAGAAGTGCCAGACTAGAAAGTCACTCCCATTAGGGTGGCCTATGGGAATAATCTTGATTGCTTTGACCTCTTTCTTACTAAACCACTCTTTCAATAAACCAATGTTCCATGCCCTCCTAGCAGGATCAATCAAGTGATGAACTAGTGTAGGACCATTCTCCAAAGTTCTGGTCGAAGAGATTTGGAAAGATCGAAGAGTCGGAACCCATTTATCTTGCCAGATAAAAATGTCTCATCCATTACACACATTCCAGTGGGTTCCCTTCCTTAAGACATCAATCCTTTCGTATAAACTTCTCCATGGCCACGAGGATCCACGATATCTTTTTGATTCTCAAGGAGGGACGAATGAGGGAAATAAATCCCTTTCAAAATCTTTGCCCATAAAGCATCAGGGTTTTTTTAGCAATCTCCATGCTTGTTTAGCCAAAAGAGCTTTGTTGAAAATTATATGTTTATGTCTAGATAAGGAGAGGAAAAGAAATTAATGGATCCATAACTTTTACTCTTACAACCACGCCCTTTTTAGTGCATCAAGTGTTCCGAAAATAATGAATGAATAAAAGTGTAAATGCCATTCACATGGAAAATTTGATATCCTTTCCTTTCCCCCAATTTGGGGAACAAGAAAATTGAGGTTGAGGCAAAGGGAGGAATGATTGAATCGCTTTCTTTTATGATTCATAACCAAGAAAAGGAAAAGTAAAGGGTGTTTCCATTCCTTTCTCCCTACTCTCCTTAAGATAACAACTCACAAGAAAGCAACAGAATCAAGAATTTTAGGTATTCAACGTCGATGATATCATAACCATCACTGCTACCATACTTTAATTCCAAAACATTACTCTCAACCAGCCACTGAATCCCAGTATGTCGGACATACTGAAACTGGAATATACTCATGCACAGTTCAATACGTAACAAGATCCATATGTAAGTCACATGACATGGAATAATGAAGGTCTAAAAGACATCTACAGCAACAGATAAGTGCTCCAATAATTTACATTCCAACATGAAATATTGCACCGAAAACTGCTCCAACATCTAACTTTTCTATCTTCTGAAAAACAAGGACTCCTTAAAGACATAGGAAGTAGCTAGCTAGGAAACCAACTTTATTTTTTTCACAAAGAAGGTTAGAGCCAGGGAATAGGAGAAAGGATTACAAGTGCTGAAATTCAAATCCCAAACTTGTTAAATGCAACTGAGTTAAGTTTGGGTTCAGCTAGATGACAAACTTTATTAACATATAAAAACACCACGCTTTATTAATACAGATCAGTAACAAGAGGTTCGAGAATTATTAAGGAAATAACTCAATGAGAGACCTTAGGCCTAAAATATGATGTATCTTATAGTCGCTATAGCCAGCATAAACAAAGAGCCTACTCCATTCTTGTTCGTTTCTTTCTTGACCTTCCGGAACAACCATCATTTGCATGTCAAAAAAGAGTTTTGTTTCGATAGCCTCTTCATCCACTTCTTGGTTTCCCATTATCATGTCTATAATGATTACTTTCCCTCCCTCGTCTTTGCTACCAATTGCCTCTTTACATTTCTTAAGTATTTTTATACAGTCGTCGTCGCTCCAATCATGCAATATCCACTGCAAATTATTATTAGATTTAACAGAATAAGGTTAGGATTTAATTTTAAGGACTACGCCAATTAAGAATTTTCACTTAGTAATATGCATATACATATACCTTCAACATGACTGCATCTCCAGGAGGAACTTTCTCAAACATGTTTCCTCCAAGATACTTCAAGTTTTCACTTCCTTGCAAGCCAGCGACAACATGGGGAAGATCAAAAACAGTGCAGTTCATTTGTGGGAATGCCTCGGCAAGGACCTTGGTTATGGTTCCAGTGCCACCCCCAACATCAACCAGTGACTTCAACCCTTCAAAAACTCCCTTGCACTTACCAAGTACCACGCTCGCCGCCAGAAGACCATCACTGGCCATGGCTGCATTAAAGAAATTGTTCAGCCTTGGTTCAACCGCTGTATAATCCCACATGGTACTACCATGAGCTGTGCTGAACACTGTATGGTCATTATCACTTTGGAACCAAGCATTTACATATTGCCATGGTTTCATCAAAATTGGATCAAGCATTGCAAGTAAGAAAGGTCTTGCACTCAAGGGATTGTCCTTGAGGAGAAGACGAGAAGCAAGGGTGAGGACGTAACCATTTTCTTTGCCACTTTGGCCAGCTTTTTCAGCAAAGAATCCAGAATGAACAAGGATTCGCATAAGGCGGTAGACACAGTGTACTTTTGAAGGCTGTATAGAAAGAGCCAAAGCCAGCTCTGAAATAGTCATGGGTTGGCCATGATTGTGGATGATATCTGGTATTTCTAGTTGAACAGCACACTTGAGTGACATGGAGCTTATGAATCTTAATGAATGATTCCAAACATGAGCCTGAGCCTGAAGCAACTCATGTATATTTTCATCTCCTTTTATCAAATCCATTTTTTTTTAACAGGTAAATGGTGTTGCTAGTCCTGAAAATTTTGATCTCTTTTTATAGTACTGGTAGCCTATATTATGGAAATTCAAATATTTTACTAGATCTTGGGATATTGAAAATAATTAACATGGCTGATGAGCACCGACAAAGGCGGCGTTTTATTTTCATTATTATTATTTTTAGATACGATAATTCATATCATCATATCATATAAAATATTATATTCATATCATATTTTACATGAAAATTATATGTCATAATTTATATTAACATAAAAATATAAAATATAATTTTTTAATTTTATTAAATTTATTTATAAATTTTTTAAAATTTTAAGTGATATTATCTTTATATCTTTTATTCGTATTATTTTTTAATTATATTTTAAATTATTAAATTTAATTTTTTTTATTTTCACCGACATCTAGTATTCACAGAACTATAAAATTAAAAACACTGTCCGTTCCAATTTTAAAATGTGTGCCGTTTTCTTTGACAATTACGTAACTTCTCAAATCATTGTGTAGTATTAAAAAAAAAAAAAATCTTATTGATAAAGTTGATATCCTAAGAGACTGCAAGTGAATGGCAAATGGACTTGCAAAGGCTAGAGTGAATCACAAATAAAATTTTTTTTTTTTTTTTTACAAAATTATTGATCTGTCAAAAGTTTAAAAAATTATAAAAAATAATAAGTAATTTAAGTAAACAAAAATACATAAAGAAAGTGAAACGGAAGAAGTATTAACTTATAAAATGAAATCAAAATAAAATTAGTTGTTGTTATATTATTTTTTTCCCAAATCAAATTTAAATAAATTTTTATTTATGTTTATTCAAACGTGATTCAAAACTGTGTCGTAAAATATTCATGTTATAAATTTTATAACTTCATTTTTCTCACTTTCTGGGGACAACTCTTTGTGCTTTTATTGTTTTATATAAAGAAAACAAAAACAGATTCACCCGAAAGATTGAATGATTATGGGGAAAAGAACTTCTTCTTTTCATATTGTTTATATATATATATATATATATATATATATATATATATATAATCTCTTTAATACTTTTGTGGGAGTAAGTAGAGCTCGTGATTAGTGTGATATTAGTTTTGATTTTGGATTATCCCACCCTAATACTATAAAATACACCGAGTCAATAGGTTTGTCTAAATATTAGTTTTTTTTTTTTTTCTTTTATAGATAATAAATTAAATGAATTGGATTATAACATGCTTTTAACATGTTGCTCAAATGAAAAGAAGATAATAATTTAATCTTTTTTTTTCCGACAATCACATTATTTGTTTGTAAAATATTTAATTTTTAATTTTAATAATTAAGATTTAATCTCTAACAATCTCAAATATAAAAAGAAAAATCTTTTTTTATATATAAAGAAAATAATTAAAGAATTAATGGGATCCTTTCAATAATTCGTCAATCAAAACGATTATAGGAAATATGGCCATTGCTTTAACACAACTAGTTTTGCCTTCTTATGATAACCTTTTAATAAAAGGTTGATCAAATAATTCAAGATTTGTTTATTAAAGCAAATATTTTTCATACATAATAAAATCTTTGCAAATCTCCTTATTTTACTAGCTAATTTGGATGGACCAGAAAATAAAATGCAGTTGTCAATGATCACTCGTGATTTATTAATAAAACTTTGAATTTTTTAATTTTAATAATCAAAATTTTAATTTTAATAACTTTAACTATAAAAAAGAAAAATGAAATGCAGTTACTTATAAATTCCCCCAACTAAGTTTCAGTTTTGAGAACTTCCCCCTCGGATTGAAAATTTCAAAGTACTCTTGATTGTTTCTTTGTTTGACCTATATAACCTTTTTGCAAGAGGGTGAAGGAAAAGCTCAGGTAAATTTTTGTAACTTCAGTTACGGGACTTTAAACTTTTGTAGGATGGAGAGGTAAAGGTAAAGCCGAAGCCAACTGTGAAAGAGTCATGGGTTGGCCATGGATGTAGATGATGTTTGGTATTTCTAGTGACATGGAATTTATGAATCTGAAAATATGATTCCATATACGTGCTATAGGTTCTTGCAGCTCATCTACAGCTACAATTTTTCTCCCCATGTCCCAAATCCATCTTTTTTACCAGTAATTAATGGTGAATGTGTTTTCTATGGGTGCGATGCAGTTATAGGTACACTAATCTAGAAAGATTGATCTCCATATATATAATAATATTGGCATAAAACTATTGTGGAAATTTAGATAGGCTTTGTTATGGATTCCTGAAGAATTTTTTTTTCCAAAAAAAGTAAAATATACATTCATATTGTAATGTTGGCCCATTGCAAGAAAATTATGGCATATTTGGATACAGAGATTTGATCGAAGTAAACTTTTAAACTTGTTAAAATTTTAAACATATGTTAAACAAACTATGGACATAAATTGAACTTTGAGATGTTGCTAAAAGATGATTTCATTCTCAAAAATAATAATAATAATAATAATAATAAAAGGAAAATGAAATTTGGATGGATATATCATCATTCATCAAATTCACAGTTTAATAAAGATTTAATAAATCTGTAAAATCGAATAAACCTTGATTTCAAGAATTATAAGATGACCTGTAATTGACAAAATTGAAGATTTACTCCAAAGAGCCAAGCGTATTTATACCAGTGCCTAATAAAATTGCTATCAGAAAGTATGTGGGTTAGGATATAAGGCTACGAAAATCATATTAGCAAAACACCAAATCAAAGAAAATATGAAACTTGTATATCAGCAAGTCAACTGATTTGCTCCAATCATCCAGAGTTTGATGCAAGCTCAAACAAAATGAACTCTCTAATGTAATAAAATGCGATACACAATGCGATACACGTCAACAATTTTAACAGTCCAAAGTCTCCAACAGCACAAACTAAAATGTAAACTATTACTGACAAAGTCATTTATTTTTAGCCAATACTGACAAAGTCATTTAGGTGTCAGCTTCCTGCCTGCCTAAATCACCTACAAAAAAAAAAAGGCTTAAGCAGAACAAATCATTATAGGTGATCTAAGGGTCATACAGACAACAAAAGCACCTCAAGCCAGTACTGAACAAGAAAAGGATATAAAGATATGCATCAAAATATTACATAATAATATCTTAAAACAAACTGATGGAGCTCAAATTCAATAAATGATGTTTAGGTAAAGAATATATGTTTAACAGCCCAGAACTATGATAGAAGACCACAATGGATGACCAGTAGACTTAAATAATCATCAACTTTGCTTATTAAGCACCCTCATGGCAGTTTCTGGAACCATTCTCTCCCCAGAAAAAAGCTCACAAAATAAACTGGTTTTCTCAAATCCTGACCACAATGCTTTTTGGAACAGATCCTTCCCACCAAGGCTTTTTCGGTGTACCACAAATCATGAGCATTTGGGGTGATTTTTGGAGAACTTGGCTTTTATGACTCTAACCAAAGCCACTTCAAGCCTTCAACCAAATCCTGGCTCAACTCTTAAGTCTGGTTTTGATAATGTTGCTAAAAGATACTTAATGGCAAACACATCCTTTGGAAATTGGGAAATTATTTGTTTTGATGCTCATTCTTGACAGGCAGTCAGCAGAGGCCAGCAAGTATTAAGAATAGTTATGCATTCCAGTGTTCATTTTGAGAAGATGCAGGTATGAGTCTAGTCAAAATTGATCACAACTTTTTTGCACAACCTTCATAATTCTAAACATCAATGTACAAGTTTAAAACATGGCCAACCATATCAAATGCATGACAAGAACCTAAGAGCGCATAATAACACAAAATAGAGCATTTCTAGAGGAACAGGATGCCCAATAGATAAAGCTTTATAAAACCCAGGCCACACAAAAGGAAAGTATATCATGTAAAACCAATTATATATTATAAAAAGCAACAAAATCACTGTTACTTTGACAAAAGAAACATAACACTTAAGCATAAAATTGCAAGAGTAGCATGATAAACTTGTGAAATCCAATAAGAGAAACCATACCTAAACAGTTACTCATCTTCATGATGTGGACACAGATTCATTCACAAGGAAAACCCTTCGAAAGCTGAGGCTCTTTGGCATTGGACATCTAGCCTGTCAAGTAGCTTCGAATAGCTGTAAGTCATTGAAAGATCTAATGAGTTTTTTAGACTCACAGCTTCATCATATCTTTTACCATCATCATCTTCCATGCAACCAACCTCCTCAAATCTACTTACCATTGGCTCTTTCATATGAATTATCTTGCCAAACAGTTGAAACGAACTAACACCCACTTTGCTCGAGTTGCAGCCCCCATTTTCAGTAAGTTCTGTGCCAAAGGAAACCATGCTGCTCTGACTATCTGGTGACAAGTTGTCAGACTGTGAACTGCCAATGTTGAGCTCAGTGGATATCCTATCCAACTTGGGCATCACATAGTTGCCAGAGAAATTATCAATGGACATCATTGGGGTATTCTCACTCACAGAGTTGCTTTGCAAGTGAAAATGATTTTGCCTGGCTCCCTGCATGCCAGCAGGAAAACAATAGTATTTCAACAGTGATGGATTTATGTAACCCATTATTGAATTGGTCAACCCTGTAGTAGGGAAGAAGATTTCTCCCTCTGCATCAGTCGGTCCAGAATCCTGAGAAAACTTGAACCTTTTTGCCAAGGGGAATGAGGAATGAAGTGGCGAGGAGGAAACAATTTCAACTTGCCATGGGCTCACTCTGCTTGCATTCTGGAGAACTTCAGGTTCATCCCATGCAACCTAATGATACAAAGATAATGAAATCATGAATCAGCAAATTTAAAGTGGAAGAAATTCTATAAGTAGAAAAATGAATGAAAACTTCATCTTAATACATCTTGAAAACTTAAATGTAGATTGTAGATTAAACAAACCACATCCAACCACAAACCCAATCCCCAAAATGCTGTCTTTGAAAGAAGAAATTAACATAAAGCAAGGAAGAAACTATTCTCCCACAATTACCAGTCATAGACACATGGATAAAAGGGCAGATTAAACTAGACCAAGCACCAAAAGGTCAACTATTCTCCACTAAGAGGATAGAATGACATAGTTAGGAGTATCATAAGATATATTTCACTTAAGCATCAAATTTAAAATTTAGGAATGTACCAATTTGATGGGATTCGAATTTGACACGAGTAAACTGCATTTTCCTTGTTAGTCAAGTGGCTCGAAATTGAACACATAAGCACTTTATTATTTTCACAAATATAAAGTAATTGACTTTAGATTTACCCACAATCAATATCAAGTCAATATAAGAATTTTGATTATTTTACAAATGCAACAGACAGAAAATACAACACCAATATTGCTTGGAATGAGGAACAATAATTTAACAAGCCACTAAAAATCCAAACACAGGCTAGAAGAAAAGAATAAAAAATGGTGCAAAATCATTCTTAATCTAAATCAAATTCTAAAGAAATCCTACAAATCCATAATCTGAACTGCACGACCTTGGCCGACCTCCCAGGGAGAGTAACTCCATGATTTGTTTCACTTTGACATCTTCCACTTTCTGTTACTCCAATCTCATTAAAATGTTAGAGGATTTTAAGCCTAATAAAGGGCACTGATTTTAGGGGAAAATATGCAAAAATAGATATACACGAAAGTAAAATGCAGCCAACTGCTACAATTGTGAAATCTCATTTCAACCTCAATTCCTCCAATCTATCAGTCTATCATCAGAACTTATTATGTATAAGCATTTCGCACTGATTCACTTTTAAATGCACCTAATTTAATAATGTTGAAAATTAGTACGTACTTCTTGATTAATAGGGATAAAGTTGTTAACATTGAAGTCAATAGTAAACCACTTTCAATATGATCACAATGAATAACCACAATTCAAACAATTGAGCCCGAAGCATTTTTACCTGAAGCATTCGCCAAGGAGAGCCAATCCAGGGGCCAGAATCCGCTACAGCAGCAGACATAACAGTCCCTTGCAACCACGTCATTCGTGACGAATCCTCCGTCTCAACCGCCATCTTCACTCTTGTCCCTTCAGCCCAGAATGTATTTAGTCCAGCCTCCACCAACTGCGCCCTCACCACGAAATCAGCCCAACCGTCCCGAGGATAGTACACAACCTCGAATGGCAATCCACTCGCCGCCCTCTCCGCCGATTCTGCGACCGCTTCCAACGTCATCCTCCCCCTTCCTTCCCCTTTCATTGCTCCTCCATCATTTGGCTCTCTCCACCTCCCAGAATACCCGCGGGCTTCTCCTCGCTTCATCGCTCGCCGGACTCCAATAAACATTTTCCCATTACAGTCCCTCATGAAGACAACAGAATCGCCAGCGATGAGCTTCTTTTGATTAACGAACTTGCTCCATCCTGTGGTGAGCAGATGCCGACGTGGCGTTCCTCGGTAAATGTGGCGAAACTCCCAGACGCCGCCGCGGACGTCGGTGATCGAAAGAGTCTGAACCGGGGGCTCAGCATTGTAGTCAAGAGGCGGGAAAATAGAGTCAGCGCAAAACCGCGGGACGGAGAAGCCACCGCCATTGTTGGCATCGGACGGCGTTAAAATCTTCGCAAACGACACGACCTTATCAGAACCTTCATCTTCACCGTTGATATCTAGAAATTGATTGGGAAGTCTAGAAGGTTCGACAGGGACGAGGATGAGTTTAGCGAAGGCTTCGTCGGTTTTTGCATCGGCGAGGCAATGAACTTCGGAGATAATGCAAGGAATAAGAGGTCTAGAGAGTAGGAGAGAAGGGAGTAACTGAGTGGAACCGCAGGCCTGTTCCATGTGGCCTTGAGGAAAGTAGTAAACCCTAGAATTAACGGTGGGGATTTGAACGGAAGAGCCGGCGCAAGCTTGCCAGATCCTGGAATCGACGTGGCAGAGCTCCGGTCGCGTAGGAGGCTGTGGGGGAGGCATTGGCCCGCTTAGGGTTTTGAGAAAAGGAAGAGGAAATTCAAAAGGGACAAGAAAAAAAAAAGATCAGGGCATGTTGAAAAAGGGCATAGTCTGAGTCTTTCTGACTTTGTTTTCTGTTTTTATAGTGTTTTTAGGTGTGTCTGAGGTGAGTGTGAAAGGAAATTGAGAGTTCCGTTGAGAACCTGGCACGAAGCCAAATTGTGTTGGCATTAGGAGAAAAAGGAGAGAAAAAGCCAAAAAAGCCATATTTGACTGGTTAGAAATTTACAGTTTTAGCCCACGACCAACATAACCGCCTCTACGTCACTGTTGTCAGGCTCAGTTTTTCGGAGCGTGGACTTCAATCGCCTTCATCTAGTAATGTTAATTAAGTTGTGGTATTAACAGGTAACTAGAATTCTAACGCGAAATAAACATGAACTGTCTTTGGGGTAAAGTACGAAAACGCCTTTGATGATGATTCGGGGGGTTATTAAGTCAATAAATCAGATGGTTGGGAATTTTTAAGGAAGTCAACATGAAAGCACTGTTTGTTTCGAACGTAGGAGTGAGACAGTGAGTCTGTTCTGGTTTGGGTTGGGAGAGAGAAATGCGGAAATTGATGTGACGAATGCCGCTAAGAGAGACTTCCGGAGAGAAGAATAAACCGGGCAGGTGATTTCTTGTTTCGTTGTACGCCTAGAGAAAGAGAGAGAGCAATCCGACTGAACGACCCGATTCGGATGCTCTGCTCTTGCGATTTACATTTACTGTGCGCCGACTTTTTTTTTTCCGTAATCGGTAGTATTAAAATAAGTTATATATACCAAAAACAAAACTGACAATATGGTCATAATCTGGACCGTCAAATTGTTATTGTAGTAAATTTGTAGTAATTTTGTAATTTAGTAATCTTATAGTAAAAAAAGCAATTTTATTCTTTTATCTTACAATAACCATTCGTCTCATCACCGATGCATGTTAATCTGAGTAACAAAAAATTTGATTTTTTTAAAGTAAAATTTTGATTTCAAATTTTATGAATAAAAAATAAATAAATTCAAAAGAATTTATTCTCTTTATGAAATTTAATCCAACTTAATTTTAAATTAATCCAAATCTAAAATAATTATCGAACGATCAAGACATCCAGACAAAAAAAAACCATTGGTCTCGTCTTATTGCGGAAAATCTTTAATTAATGTTTGCACCAACATTCCCTCCCTATATTTTCCCTACCACCATTTATCATCATGCAAGTGCCTATGCAGGCTTAAATATTGGACCAGCCTATATTAGCTTTCTTGTTAATCTCGTTTGGGACATTCTATTAGCATTAAAACTTGGAAGAAAACAAAAGAAACGCAAAAAATTCAAAGTAGCAAACTAAATTCAACTCATTGTTTTAAGCACACAAAAACAAAGACAGATGAAGCATATCATAAAACCAGGACTCAAACAGACAACAAAAGAACCTAGTAATCACAACACAACAGAGAGCATGTAGGACCTAGCTCACTGTTCTTTATTTTAACGAACTATACTGTTGCCAAATACTGAAATCTATAGCCACGTTAGTGGAACTTATTGTATTAAAAGTTGCACGTCTGTGCTATAAGCATAATAAATGCAACTATACCATGAGTTTCAGAATCACTCCTCTTCTGACTCGGACTCGGCATTCTGGAGCCACTCCACGAAGGGCTTGACATTCTTCCAAATCTCACAACTCTTATTGCTACCAGCAATACCCTTTTGGTACCACTCCATGACAAACTCTTCTTCCAAAATGTCATTGTCATACAGCACTTTAAGAACCAGAGCCACCTCCTTTGCTGCCTCGGAGCTTGCCTTGCCACAAAAAGACTCAATAGAATGGAGAAGCACAATTTGCCCTCCCTCTTCTTGGGCTGCCACTGCCAGGTAGTTCTTTTTTTTGGTTACTTCCTTTGCAAACCCCTTCCCAACATCATGAAAGAATGCTGTAAAAAGGGCATCCATGACTTCTTGGGAGGTTCCAGAGAGTGAACCTAGGAAGGATTTAAGCTGAGTTGCAGAGCACCCCTTCTTGAGGTATTCCTTTATCTCATCAACAAGTTTCTCATGGGCACTGATACCATTCTCATGTTCCTTAACCTCACACTCCGGAGACTTCCTCACTGACTTTTTCTTCTCTTCATTGGTAGAAAGCATAACCATATCTGCAGTAACAGCACTCAACTGCTCTTGGATACGTTGTTGAGCAGCTTCCAGTGAAGTATCCGTTTGCCACTGGACATCATCATTATCACTGGCCACCTGTTCATTCTCATCAGCCTGACTGTGTGCAGGGGAGTGATCCTCATCAGAATGTCTGCTTTTCTTCTTGGTTACTGCACCTTTGGAGGCAGCAACCTTTGAAGTAGTAGAGGAACCTTTCTTCTTTACCTCTTTTTTAATCTTCTTCAGCTCTTCATCAGCAGCCTCACCCTCCTTGAGTCTTTCCTTTTCAGCCCTCCTCATCGCCTTCTTGTCTTTTGATGACTTCTTCGCCTCAGGTGGGTTCTTAAGAATGAAAGTTGTAAGCTTATCCCTCATGTCAACATCAGAAACAAACCCACATGCAGCACATTTCAGGGTAATCATCTGTGTCTTGGTAATAATTATCTCAGTTTCAGGGTTCCCACAACCATAGCACTGAACATACTTCTTAATGAAGTTCTCAAGAAGCCCTGCAAGCTTGGCAGTGTCATGGGCCCCATTTACAAGTGAAGTTCCAGTCTTCTCGTCAAACTTGGATTGGGCTCCCAGTTCACAACCAAAATATTTTGTAGTGTAAGAAGCAGGTCTAGCCAAAGCCTTGGCAATTTCTACCATGTTAATCACGTTAGTCTTGATGCCATTTCCCCTCCCTTCAATCTTACTTATCATTTTGGGCATCTTATACCTATAAAAGGCATCATCACTGTTTGAAGCACCAATATTTTGCAAAGCCATCTAGATCAAACTGTGGGACAGAGTTAATTAAAGGACAGATCAGATGCTGGTGTTCTCGATTGTGGTGAGAAATCCTTTACCAGTCAGCTTCCTTGCACTGGAAAGAGGTTGCATAAAATGGAAATCCAGACAATATGTGTTATTGGCCTCAACATGCATGCAGATAACTTCAGAAGAGGAACTTCTATTCTTTTTTCTAGGCGTGGGACAGTACTCTCCGAGCAATCCAATTGATGACAAAAAGAGAGAGGCCCGTTCAGACATAAAAGAAGATTCAAAAGTAACACCCTCCACTTTGACAAACTGCAGACACAGCAGACCAAACAGCCAACTTCCTGAAGACAATAATAGAATATTCCAGGCAAAGGTTAATAGCCAAGAAAACACTAAATCAACAAATTAATATGTTATAGTAAAATGAAATATTGAAGCATAATGATACAATTTTAACAATACATATATATACATCAAAAATATATACAAAATAAACATATGTCAAATTCCAAATGCCTATAAAGCATCAGAATTAACAAATATCCGTTTCTTAAACGCCTAAAGATTCCAATATAGATCTTCCAAATTCGGGTTATTTACTCACATAGGTTATAAAGATACTATCAAAATCAAGAGTAAAAGGATACCAAACCATTAATATGAAAAAAAAAAATTTGAAAAATTAAAAGTGAATTAAAAGAAAGAAAATGTAAATCCCAATTTTAAAACCTCCTAGTCATACAGAAAATAATTATAAAAAATGAGGTAAATTTAATGAAAAATTAAAATAAATAATTATTAAGAACTACAAACTCGTAATAAATAATCTAACCATTCCATTCAATGTTAAATGATGAAAAATTAAAAGAAAATATATATATATAGGATTTGATATCTGCATTGTAATAATCTAAAGGCGAAAATACATATCCACAAATTAGAGAAACTTTAGAATATAATCGCTCTGGTCAGAACCAAAACTACATCGATCCGATCGTCAACAATAATCCAAATTCAAAGCTAAATCAAAACAAATAAGCTCCTAAAACAAAAAAAACAAAAACAGATCTGCAACGATTCAATAACAGAAAACATAAATCTAGTTATGGGACAAATACATGAAAGATAAAAATAAACGGTAGAAAAATAATAAATTAAATCGAACGGATTCATCAAGAAAATAAGAATAAAATAGGTAACTGAAGAATCATACCTTTGATGGGATGAAGAGAAAGAGGGACTGGTTATTTGGGATGAGAAGCTGAGATTGGAGTTTTTTAGATGGCAGATGTTAGGATTTTGGTGCGGGGAAAATGGCGAGGACGTAGCATTATATAGGGCAACACAGGGAAAAGTGAAAGGCTAGGGCAAACTCAGCTCTACGATATTCGTATTATATTATTGCCCTTAATTCCATTCTTCCTTTTGGCAAAAAAAAAATCCCCTTTTTTATTTACGATTTTTTTAAATGTGAATTCCATAAATCAAAATATCATTCTCTCATTAGTAGTTGCTTATCTAATTTGGGATGTCTTACGGTTTTCACCATCGATTTTAATATGATTATTCTGCTATCTGCATTTCGTTATAATTAAATTTGATAATTTAAAATATATTATATTATATTATAAATATAATTCAAATAATTGATATAAAAATAAAATAATTTAATAATAATTATATATAAATTTAATAAAATTAAAAAAATTATTTTATATTTTTATATTTACACATATACATAATTTTTGTATAAAATAAAATATAAATATATAATTTAATATTTTATATGACATTGATATATAAATTGTCAACCATCAAATCTAGCTTCAACTAATTATAAAAAAATAAAAACATTTATTATTTTATTTATTTTTGTAACAATTTTTTTTTTGTTTTCAAATTAAAATTCTAAAGCTTTTAATTGGTTATAAAGCATATATATATAAATAAGCAATAAAAATTTTATTAAATAAATATCTTTATTTATGCTTAAAATTAACAATAAAAATATTTTTATAATAGTATAAAATCACTTTTACACAAAAAGAATGTAATGTTGAATAAATTGTAGTCCTCTTTTCTTCCACTCTGCTTCTACTACTTCTCATCCTTAAGGACTCTCTTATCGATGCATCGAACCTACAAACCCTAAAATCCAAGATTAACTTGTTTTTTTCAGTTAGTCAGGTACAGAGATTTTGGTGAGAAAAAAAAAAAAAAGAACCAGACCAATTGTCAAAGCAAATGGCTTTGAGATTTTGATTTAAGTGTTTGTAAAGTGGGTTTTTTTTTCGTTAATTCCGAAGTTAATCAAATCACGCCAGACACGGTCTTTAAAAACGACAAATGGCTTTAACTTTTAAGCTCAATTTAGGAAAAGTTGATGACATGTCACCATTAATATGCTAAAGAACGAAATAAAAAATATCTAGAAAAAGGGAATATCAAGAGAAACATTCAAATTTAGTTTTCTCGTAATGATATTAGAGATAAATATGATTTGAATATATTCTAATAATTACGTGATGTTAGAGATATAATAAAAAAATATTGAAAAAAATATGTAATATGAGTGTCATTAGAAATGTAAAAATGCATAAATATTATTAATAGCATGAAAAAAAAAATTTTAAATGAGTTATTATAATTAGAGTTGAAAAGGTGAAAATTATGTAAAAAAATGAAATAATATAAATGTTGACATATTATTTTTAAAAATCCACCTTTTTAAAAAGGAAGTTGAGTCATCTAATATCCCTCTTTCAAATTTAAAATTTTTTTATAATTTAATTTTTATTTTATCAAATAAAAAAAATTTATTTTAAAATATTTTTTATTTAAATGCACTTTTAGATTTTTCTTGTCAATTCTCACTATCAAATTTAATCATAGCTATAAAATTTTAAATTTCACGATTCATATATTTATATCATATAAAATATTGAAATTCATATATTCATACAATATTTTACATAAAAATTACATGTCATAATTAATATTAATATGAAATATGAAATATATTTTTTGATTTTATTAAACACATATAAAATTATTATTAAAATTTAAACTGAGTCACTTTTATATTTTTTTTATATCGTATTCGTATCATATTGCTATACCATATTTTAAATTATTAAGGTTACGAAATTTCATTTGAAATCATATTTATAAATAAAAGTTCATATTTATCTAATTGAAATATTTAAAATAAATTTTATTAATATTTTTTTACAAAGGAAACTATAATTTGGTTTAAAAAATGATTGTAAATACTAAAATTTAAATTTCAGATAAATTAAATGTCACGTTTTAAGAATAATTATATAAATCAATTTAATTAAAATTTGAGTTTAAAATTTTTAATATTTTATTATTATAGTTAAACCACATTAAAATTACTTGAAACCAAAACTCTACTACATTACTTTTTCCTAGTCCAAGCAAGTATATTCCAAAAATAGTGGATTGTATGTCTCTAATTGAGTGCTTATAATTCTTAATTTTTTGAGATGTCTTAAGTTATATTTTATCTTTTAGTATTTCTTATCTTTGTAATATGCCATATTAATATTTTATAATATTATTTTTTTAATATTAAAATCTACTAATATAAATAATATAGATTATTTCTAATTTTCAATATGCAAATAATACTATAGTATTTTTCTTAACCTTCATTTTAAATCAAATTGAATATTCAACTTTAAACTAAGATAATTTTTTCTTTTTGATACTTAAAACTATGAATTATAATCACCTAAATGAAAAAAAAATCTAACTCAATGTTGATAAATCACAAGTGAGCAAGAAAATATTTGCTTTTACCTAAAACAAACTATTATATCTCGGATGCCTAAAACAATCTCTTATATTATGCCAAAATGTAAACCTTTTTTTTTTTTTACAAAAACAATGCAAACATTTTAACCTATTTTTTTTGTTCAAAAAACAATGCAATCTTTTTGTTTACCAAGTAAAAGAAGATATATAATTTAAAACTTTTCCTTTTGGGAAAGAGTCACCTTCAACACCAAACAAAACTATTGAAATTGTTTAATATTTTATTTATCAATAAAGGCTCCTAATTACTTTTTTTTTTTAAGTTGTCATCATAATTAAATATTATATTTATATAATTTATTAAATAATTAATTACTATATTATAATTAAATTATAATAACTAAATAATTAATTAACAAACTATAATATAATTAAACAAATCAAACTTAATTTTAAAATTTCAAAATTCTAAAATCTATTTTTTATCACTAAACTAAAAGTTCATTACATCATAATTACCTTATTTAAATGATGGTGGAGCATTTTTTTTTCTTTTTATAATTTTTTTACATAAATTATGAAAAAAATTTTCTATTGATGCATTAAAATAAAGAAATTATAAAATATACTGATAATGAATTTTTTAATTTCATAAATAAAATTAAGATTATAAAATTTGTTTTTATATATTAAAAAAAATAAAAATAAAATAAGTATAATTATCATAACTTTAATTATAAAATTAAAAAAATTTTACTACCAATATCTCAAATAATTTCTCTTAAAAGAAAGATCAAGTGGTAATATTAGAAACGAAAGAAGGAAAGAAGAAAAATCATCATCAAAAATCGAAAAGACAAACGTAGCTTACGTGGCACCCAGGCGATGCAAGTCAAGTCGGTTTCAAGCATCCAAATTTGCGTTTCGAATTATACTTCCTACATTAAATATGCACCGTTGATTCCTTCTCTCGAAACGATGAATACACACATCCAAAATAGCATCAGCGCACCAGATTATTGCTTTGTACATATATTATTGGACTGTCAGAATCTAATTAAAAAAAAATCCAAACTCCAAATTTCTTTGAAATTTTTAAGAAAATCATCAAATTAAGAAAGAAAATTCAATAAAAATTTTATATTTATCATGTATATATATATGTCAATATATCAATAATCTATCAATAAAATATTAAATTTTAAAATTTAAAATTCAATATCTCAAACATAAAAAAAATTAAACGAAAGTATAAAAGGTCAGCACATAAGTGAAATGATTTAAATTTTACAGGCAATGAGCAAAATATTACAGGTTAAATATAAAAATAACCTCTGAAGTGCATTTTTTTTATCAATTTTATATTTTAAAAAATAAAATTATTATATTGATATTTTAACTTTTATTTCATTATCATATTTTTATTCCATTATCACATTAGTATTTAGAGTAACGCTCTTAAAATTTTATTGTTGACGTGATATAAACATTTAATGTGATGCTAACGTAGTATCTTAGACAAACATCATCAATGCCACATCAATATAAAAAATTTATTAAAAAAATTCTGAAATTTAAAAAAAAAAATTTTAATTTCAAAACAAATCTAAAAAAATTCTAAAGGAATTCTAAAAGTTTAAAAATTCTAAAAATTTTTTAAACATTATAACAAATTAAAAAATATGAAATATTTTAAATTTATAAAATTAAGATAATTTTAAAAATTCAAAAAAAAAATTTTTATTAAAAAATTCAAACAAATTAAATTTTTAATAAAAATTAAATTTTCTTAAAATAAAAAAAAAAAACTTATAAACTAAAAATTAACAAACTCTAAAATTTTTTAAAATATTGGAAATTATAAAAAATATAAATTTTTTTAAAAAATTCTGGAAATTTTTTTAAATTTTGAAAAATACAAAGTAAAAAAACTTAAAATTTTCAAAAAAAAAATCCAAAAAATTTTGAAATTTCAAAAATAAAAAAAATAAAACTATAAGATTAAAAAATAAATTTTTATAATTTTTTAAAAATTTTTAGATTTTTTTCAAAAAATTTTATTTTTTATTTTAAATATTTTTATGTTTTTGTATTTATTTAATTTTAAGAAAATTTTATTTCTATTAAAAATTTCACTTTTTTGAATTTGTAGAATTTAAAATTTTTTTGATTTGTTTATTAAAATTTTAAGATTTTTAAAAATATTTAAGTTTCCTTAATTTTTTAAAAATATTTCTATTTTGTAATTTTTATAAATTTTAAAATTTTTCAGATTTTCAAAAAAAAAAGTTTTAGAATTATTTAGGATTTTTTGAAATTTTTTGAAATTTCTTTTAATACCTACATAGCATTAATAATGTGATATTGATTACATTTTTTTGACACATGTCAACATCTTATTCTATATTAATGTAACGTTCGCAAATTAACTAATGGGTTAGTCTCAAGTATCAAAATAAATGATAAAATGAAAATTTGAATACCAATTTGATAAAAATATATATAATTGAGGGATATTTTTATATTTAACCATAATATTATTAAATATTAATATTTTTAATATGAGAATATAATGACCAATCTCAACAATTTTCAATCAAAATACTGTGTGTGTGACAACATATGCACTTTTCAAGTTTTCAACCAAACAATCAAAAGCCACTAAATCATGAAAGGGTTTGTTTGCCCCAATTGGAGTTTGTATAAAGAAATTGTTAGAGTAGAGTTATTGTTAAAAGAAGTTAAAATAATTTTTGACAAATTTAATATAAAAAAATAATAGAATGTTGAAAAAACTATTTAATAGTATTTTTGTCTATTTTTTCAAAAAATAAAATATAAAATAATCAACTTTAATAAATTAAATCACAAGTTTTTAGCAGAAAAATAAATAAATTTTTTTGTTAATTATAATAAAAACAAATGAATTTAAAAAAATAGATAAAATAAAATAATATAATATAACTCTTTTTATAATTTTGTGGATTATTGAAGAGTAAAGTGAGAATGTAACAATTTTCATTAAATACTTGTTTTTAAATTAACATTTTTGGAAGAAATTTTAATTTATAACTTGGTTTAAAAGCTCAAATTACTTTCGTATAAGCTTAAATTCTTAAAATTTTAAAAGAGTCACACTTGATATTTGCTTTTACAATAAATAAGTGTTTTCATAATTTGAGTCAAATATTCACAAAAGGTCAATTTGAATAGATAATAAAATTAATTTTGATGTATTTAAAAGATTGATAGAGGTGATGTTAATTAATGTATTAGTAAAATTAATTATTATAAGGATAAGTTTAAAATCAATAATAAAAATATGCATTTAGATACAATAAGTCGATTTTTAAAAATAGATGTTCAAAAATTTTTAAAAAATTTTAAAATCTTATTTTTAAAATTTTTCGGACATCTATTTTTAAAATTTTTTAAAAGTTTATTGAAATTCATTTTTAAAAATTTTTATTTTCATAAGCTTTTAAAAGTTTTTAAATATCTATTTTCAAAAATTTTTAGGAGTTTTTAAAATTTTGTTTTGGAAAATTTTGAATCAAGCAGTAATTTACTGAAGTGTGTTGAGCAAAAAGTAGTGTTAAAAGGAGTGAGGAATATTGAGTAAATGTTACGCTACAAATAACAACCATCCAATCGAAAGGACAAACTTCGCTTACGTGGCACCCATGCGATGCAAGTAAAGTCGGTTTCAAGCTCCTAAATTTGCGTTTCAAACCATACTTCCTACATTAAATATGCACCGTTGATTCCTTTTCCCGAAACGATGAATACACACATCCAAAAAAACATCACCGCACCAGATTATTGCTTTCTACATATGTTATTGTTCTGTCAGAATTTAAAAAAAAAAATCCAAACTCCAAAATTTCTTTGAAAATTTTTAAGAAAATCATCAAATTAAGAAAGAAAAATCAATAAAAATTATATATTTATTGTGTGTGTATATATATATATGTCAATATATCAATAATCTATTGACAAAATAATAAAATTTTAATTTTAATAATTATAATTTAAAATTTAGCATCTCAAACATAAAAAAATTAAACAAAAATATAAAATGTCAGCACCTATGTGACATGAATGATTTGAATTTTAATGGTAAGTAGCATATATTATGAGTTAAATATAAAAATAGTTCCTTACATTTTATATTTTCTGTTAGTTTAATTTTAAAAATTAAAATTATTAGATTAATGTTTTAATTTTCATTCCGTTATTACATTTCTATCTTAGATTAATGTCATTAATGTTAATGTGGTATAAACATTTAATAAGTTGCTGAAACGTGTTAAAAACCTCAATCAATGTCATAATATTAATGTTATATCAGTATAAAATGAAAATTTTTTAAAAATTTAAAAACATAAAAAAATTTCTAAAAGAATCCTAAATTTAAAAAAAAAATTATAAAAAACTTTCAAAAATTCTAAAAAAATTCTAAAAAATTCTAAAATTTTTTTAAAATTTCTAAAAAATTTCTAAACTTCTTTAAAAATATTTAAAATATTAAATATTTAAAAATTATAAAATTAATATAACTTTAAAAATTAATAAAAATATAAAAAATTAAAAAAAAAATGTAATAAAAATTCAATTTTCTTAAAATTTAAAAAAACTTAAAAAATTGAAAATTAAAAAAAAATCTTAAATTTAAAATATTTGAAAATATTAAAATATATAAAAAGCTTTCAAAAAATTTTAAAATATAAAAAATCTGCAAAATTTTAAAATTTTTTAGAAAGTTAAATAATTTTAAAATTGTAAAACTTTTAAAACATTAAAATATTCTTTAAAAAACTTAAAAATTCATAAAAATAAAAAATTTCAAAATTTTTTGAAAATTTCAAAAAATATATAAAAAATTAAAATTGTAAGATTCAAAAAATGAAAATTTTTTGGCATTAAAAAAAATTTAGATTTTTTTTATTTTAAATATTTTTAAATTTTAAGATTTTTTAAATTTTTAAAAATTATATTTTGATTAAATTTTATATATTTTTTAATTTTTTTAGAATTTTTGAAATTGTTTTGGTTTCTATTAAAATTTTAAGATTTTTTTTTTAATTTTAAGTTTCCTTATTTTTTGAAAATTTTTAAAAATATTTTCGTTTTGTAATTTTTTATAAAATTTAAAATATTTTATTTTTATTTATTTTTTGTATTTTTTTAAATTTTTTGAAATTTTTTTAATACTTACATGGCATTCATGATGTGATACTAATTGGATTTGTTTTACACTAATAACATCTTATTGGATGTTAATGTCACATTTGCAAGTTAATTCACAATGTTAATTTCAAATATCAAAGTAAATAATGAAATGAAAGTTGAAATACCAAACTAACAAAAAATATATAATGTAAGGGCCATTTTTATATTTAACCCTAATATTATTAAATATTAATATATTTAACAGGAGGATATAATGATCAATTTCAATAATTTTCATGGAAATACATTGTGTGACAACATATGCACTTTTCAAGTTTTCAACCAAACAATCAAAAGCCACTAAATCATCAAGGGGTCTCTTTTGCCTCAATTGGAGTTTATATAAAGAAATTGTTAGAGTAGAGTTATTGTTAAAAGAAGGTAAAATAATTTTTGGCAAATTTACTATAAAAGAATTATGAAATGTTAAAAAAACTATTTGATAGTATTTGTGTATATTTTAAAAAATAAAAATAAAAAATCAACTTTAATAGATTAAATCACAAGTTTTTAGGTGAAAAATAAATAAAATAAAATAATTTAATTATAATAAAAACAAATGAATTCAATAAAAAATAGATAATATAATATAATATAAATTTCTTTATAATTTTGTGGATTATTAAAGAATAAAGTGAGAATTTAACAATTTTCATTAAATGCTTGTTATTAAATTAACATTTCTAGAAGAACTTTTAATTTATATTTTCGTTTAAAAGTAGAAATTTACCATCCTATAAGCTAAACTTTTTAAAATTTTGAGAGTCACATTTGGTTTTTGCTTTTAAAATAAATAAGTCTTTCCATAAGTTGAAATAAATACCCACAAAAGGGCTCGTTTGAATAGATAATAAAATTAGTTTCGGTGAGATCTAAAATAATAATAAAAATAAAATTAATTATTATAACAATAAGATTAATTATTACAAGAATGAATTTAAAATTAATAGTGAAAATACGTGTTTGAATGTAAATATAGTGTTGATGAAAATGGTTAGGTGAATTATAATAAGAAAAAATAATCATTAAGGGTATTAGACTAAAATTTGTATGTATTAAAAATTTAAAATTATAAATTAATAATATTTTTTTATTATTTTATTATTTTATTATGTAATAAAAAAAATTATTTGTCATAGAAAATTTAAGAAAATATTTTATAATTTCTTAAATTAAAAAAATAAAAGAATTAACTGATGTATAAGAGCACTAAAAATAAAAGTGAGAAAAAATAACACCTTCAGTTGGTCACTATAGGGTTATTTCTTCAATTGGCCACTGAAGATGCGAGCCGGTAAAGTGCCCCAACTATGCCATATTGAAAAAGAGCCCAACGGATGCCCAATATGATTGAAACCTTAAAATAACCCTAACCGAGCCGAATTGACCGTCCAATGACTTTCTAATGAGGCCTAACTTGTTGACCACCATCCAATTACTGCCCTTACAAATTGTGGGATGAGACGAAAATTTCCAAACTAACCAATTGAAACAGTTACCAATCTTGCCTTGACTAAATTTTCAATCTCATTTTATATGCCAACTAATAAAGAATATACATTAAAAAATAAAACATGTTAATCCAGCTGGTAAAAGAAAAGTTTTTTTATTCGATGTGTGGAAAGTATTTCGAAAATAAAATTTTAAATGTATTAAACCGATGTAAGAAATTTATTTTTAATATTATCCAAAAAAATTAAATCCGAACAAAACAGGAATGATACCTATGATAATACTAAACAGAAAAAACTGAACAAAGCCCTGATTTTGGGATTACTGTAATTTTCTTATTATGAGCTTGTTTTCTTCATTTAGATTTATTTCAAACTTCAATTTTGTCTATAAACGAACATACTGCAATTAAAGCTTAATTAGACTTTGGCTTCATTTAGTTTCTATTTAAGCGCCAATGAGATTCAGTTGAAGTATATTATTGGATTGATAAAGTGTTTGGAAAATACATTTCATGCTTTTTGATTACACTAGAAGCTTAAAAACTGACTGGACTTTAGGGGTCCAGTGGAAATATTTCACTCCCACCGTAACATTCTTTTTATTTTTGAAAGCGATTAAATGTACCCTATTTTTTGTCCTTTCTACATCCCTTTTTTTAAAATTTTTTATAAATAAAATTACTTAAATACATTTTCCTCAAGTGTTTAAATATTAATATTCGGTAAATTTTATAATTTTTTAAAAATATATTTATGAAAAGTCTTATAACTTTTTAGAAATAGATTGTTGAAAAATCATAATATTTCTCGAAAATATATTTCTGAAAAGTTATAACACTTTTCGAAAATATATTTTCGAGGATGTAAGGATTGAAAGTTTCTGAAAAATTACAAAAAAAAATTTATTAAAATTTTTATGAATTAGTATAATGAAAAAGTTATTATTAGAAAAATCTTATATTTTAAAATTAAGAAAAAAATTATATTTATTATTTTGATCTTAGAGAAAGAACAAAATCTTATAAGTCCCTAATTAAATTAAAGATAAAATAATATATATAATTTTTTTATAAATTTAAAATTTATCATTTTTTTAAATATTTTTTATATCAATTATTAAAATTTTATAGTAGCTCTAACTAAACTTAATTTTTTGGAATAGTTTCTCCATCTACTTATCACGATAGATTTCCTCAATTAACATATTATATTTTGATAAAATTATATAGTATTCAAAAGTATTACTTATACAGTTTTAAGCAATTATCAACTCTTATATTGACAAAATTTGATAATTTTTTCATCATTCTTTGTAATATAAGGAGATGAAATATTTAATTAAGATCTCATAAGATTTTTTTCTTTCTCTTAAATCAAAATAATAAAAGTAATTTTTTTATTAATTTTAAAATTTATGATTTTTCTAGTAATAACTTTTTCATTATACTAATTCATAAAAATTTTAACAAGATTTCTTTTTTTGTAATTTTTTAAAAACTTTCATTCCTTCCACTATCAAAAATACTTTGCCAGTAAGTGTTATAACTTTTTATAAATATATTTTCAGAAGTGTTATGATTTTTTTGACAATTCATTTTCAAAAAGTCATAGTACTTTGGCAGAAATATATTTTTGAAAAGTTATAAAATTTATTGAATATGAATATTGAATACTTGTGAAAATGATATCTAAGCAATTTTACTTATAAAAAAATTTGAAAAAAAAAAAAAGGATGTAGAGATAAAAAATGGATGCATTTCGACTTTCCCTTTATGATTATTCATGCTTCCTATTCTTTCTTCATTTTTACCATTAAGATTGCAGTGTAGGGACAAAAATGTCCCTATCACTTATAGCCTTTGTTTTTGTCTCTTTTATTATTTATTTGTTTTTTGATTATTTTAGTTGTTTTTATTTAAATGTTTTCAAATAACATCATTATAATTATTTAATAAATCATTTATATAATTATTTAATAAATTAATTAATAAATAGCTAAAAATCATAAACAAATAATCAATTTTTAATTGTAAAACATTATTATTAATTTTTAATAAAATTATTATTTGTTATAAAAATTAACTTATAAATGCAAAAATATTCTGAAATTTTCATTATATATAAGTTTTAATATAATGTCTATAATAATCATTTATTATTCTCACTATATTTTATTTCATTGCTATAACTATATTTGTATCTAACACATATCTCATTATTTAATCTCACTATTATAATAATTAATCTCATAATTACGTTAACTAATATTAATTTCATTGTTATTTTTAACCTCATCGAAATCAATTTTACTGTTCATTTAAATGAATCATCTATCTTGAAAGTTATATTCGAAGCTTATAAAATGGACCAAGTGAGATTTATAAGATGAAAAAAGGTTACCTCCTATTGTGTATATACTTATATTAGTGTAAGTATTATACACTTTTTTTATCATTAGATAAAAATTAAATCTATGGAACGTTTAGTTATTGGAAAAGTTATATTATCCTTTTAAATATTATTTTTTGTAATTTGAGTCCGATGTTTGGTTTATGGTATCTGATTCTTAAAAATATTATAAGATTTTTAAAAGTGTCCAAAATTTTCAAAATCAAAAATTTAACTTTTCATATGGTTTTTTAAGATTCCGAAAAAAAAAAACTAATTTTGTTTCACATTTGACCTTAATAATAAATTTTTTTAATTTGTTTTACCTTTAAAAATTAACATAATTATATAATAAATGAAAACTCATTATGACATGGAAATGTACATTCATAGCCACGATTGGACAAAGGTGCAATCTTAGCCGTAGATTGGACACTTGGCACATAATTAGATATGTGATATATTACATATAATAAAAATAACAAAATAGTAGATAACTACAATTTTATGTTTTTTTCTTTTAATTTTAGAAAGCAATATGTTTTTTATATTTGAAATGTAATAAATCAATTAAAATAATAACAAAATAAAATAGATTTTTTCATATCAACGACGTTTCTTATGTAAAAATGTAGTAATCGATACAATATTAAAAAAATATGTATAATATTTAAAAATATAATTTTTGCTAACAAATATCATGTTTATTTGTTTGAAAATATGGTTGATAATCTATCAAAAATCATTTTTTTTTCAAAGCTTAGTTTTTGAACATATTACAAAAATCACTTTTCTAAAATAAAAAACATGATTGATAATGAATAAAAAATTATATTTAAAAAATTGTTTCAACTAATTTTTTAAGGTAAAAAATGTAGTTTTTGGAATTATTAATTACTTTTTCCAACACGCAAATGTAGTGATTGTAAATAGAAAAAAGTAAAATAAGACTACGTTTTTACTTTTTTTTTTTAATGAAAAATGATTATTTTCAACACTTTTCAATAAAAGAAAAAGGTCAACATAGTGGTCATTTTCTTTGAATAAAAAAAGTAAACCTTATGTCATAAAAAGAAAAAAAGTGTCGAAAATGGCCACTTTTCAACAAGATAAAAAGATAAAAAAGTAAAGTAAGATTACATTTCTACATAAAAAGATAGTGATTATAAATTTTATTTTTAATCAAAGATTATGTTTTTATTTTTATAAATATAATGATTATAAAATATTTTTAATTAAAGATTATGTTTCTACTTTCATAAATGTAATGATTGTTATTATTTTTTTCAATCAAAAATTATATTTTTACTTTCATGAACGTAGTATTTATTTTTATAGAAACATATTATTTATTATAAACATTGCGTATATGTCTAATAAAACGTAATTTTTTACTATATATTTTGGTCAGGACTACATTTAGATTTTAAAAAGGTGGTATTTGATTTTATTATATATATTTTGTTCATAATAAATTATCTTAATTTTAATATTATAAAAATAAAACTTTTCTTTATTTTGATTATTTAATGGTTGTCACAAGTTTAATTTTAATAACATAATTAATAATTGAAATGTTGGTTACGTGTTATTCACTAGTAACGAAGATATTAGAGTAAAAAGCTTTTATTATGTAATATAGTTTTTTTTCGAACCAAACACCAAAATCTAATATTTATATAAAATGAAGAATCATCTATTGACAAAAATCTATACTTATCCAAAGATCATTTTTTCTCTCACAATCTAAGTTTTCACGAGCCAAACGCCTACTTACACTTAATCATTTTGATTAGGTCAAAACAAATGAAAAAACTTATATTAATGTAAATAGATCCCTTGTAATAGCTATATTGAATTCTTTTAGTTTATGTATGGATTAAAATTTGTAAAGAAAAAGAAAGGAAAATTAAAGAAAAGGTTTTAAAGAAAAAGAAATAATAGTTCATTCATTTGTTTGGATAATTAAAATGAGTTAAGGAAAGGAAATGAATGAATTGATCACAACCTTTACTTGGTTAAGTTATGAAAAGGAAAGGAAATGAGATATTTTATTATATTGCTCCAATTATAACTTTTTAAAATAAATTATTTTTCTATCATACGAATAATCTCAATATTAACTATTTTAAATAATTTTAAAAATTAATAAAAATAATTTCAATTAAAGAGAATATTATTAATACTTAATTCATAAAAAATGTATGTTTGGAATTATTTTTATACTAAAATATTTTTTTTTCAAAATTAATCCATAAATGATAAAATTAAAAATTTATTATTTATTATTAAGATAAAATTAACCATAAATTTGTTTAAGTATTAACATTTTCTTACTGTTGTATATGTTTTATCATTTTTTTTTTGTTTTTGTTATTTAGAATTTGTGAAGTGATAATAAAATAAAATAAAAAGACCTAAGCATAAATTAAAAATATATAGAATTTGAAATTATTGGCAAAAAAAAGTTGAGTAACGACTTGCAAAAGATTTAAAGGCAGCATCAACGGTTAAGCTTGAATTTTATAATAATATTTTTTGAAAAATAATAAAATATAACAAAAACATAAAAGTTATTTTATATTTAAAAAGTTTTAATCCTTTCTTTTCCTTTTTGTTTATCCTAATTTGAGGTAGTTATAACTTAGAGCTTTTTAAGGGAAAGGGAGGCACGCTCAATTTCTTTTTCAAATTATAAACCAAACAAAAGAAAAGATTTTTTTATTTCTCCAACTTTTCTTTCCTTTCCTTTCCTTTTCTCATCTTCTCTTAACCTTAAGTCAGGTCCATGAGTTATGGCATGAACGACTGAGGAGAAGGGAAGTCTATGATGTTTAAACTAACCATGAAAAACTTCTGACATGAGCTTGACTTTGATCAGAAATGGTTCAGAAAAACAATCAGTTCTGCTGATCCAAGTCATGGATAGAGAAAAGAAGAAGCCCTCCTTTTCTTCCTATAGTCAAAAGTTCAAAAAGCACTATTTTGAAATACGTTAACCCTTTGAAAAACAAGATTTAAACTTAAGGCTAACAAATCAGAAAAGAAGAAGAAACAAAACTACAAGTACCAGACAACCCCACTTCCCTTGGGTAATATTAATCAACAAGAGAGAATTTCTGGGTCCCAAACCATAGACCAAAACGACAACAATTAGGCCAAATGATAAGCAAAGTCATCTGATCTGATCTAATTGCTAGAAATCTGCTTTTGAGGATATGTAACAAGTCATTTCAAGCTTCTGCCCCTGTCAAAGATAAGCTCTGAAAAAACTTGACCTTAGGTTATGCAACAAGTTGTTTAAATCCAAAATGAAACAAAGGATTTAGTTAAAGATAAACAATTGAAGAGTCAGGTTTGGATCAAGATTCAAAATCATATCACTTGGGATCATAACATTTTGAATGTTATGAATTTGGATTCTTAATCATTAACGTTGATCCTTTTATTTAATTATGTCCTTTTTTTTTTTTTTGTATAAAGAAAGTCAAAATCTTAGGTAAGGGGAATTTATAATTGCAAGTGCTTGTTGGAAAATCCAACTTTCTTGGAACCATTTTGCTTGAATCCCAACCATTACTGTTTTAAAAGTAACAAGTTAGTTCATTAAAATTAGGCATGACTTTTCAATGTGGTAAAGAAGGGTTCTAAGAAATCCCAAAGAAAATGTTCTAGGCTATACAGTTTCTCTAAGTTGACAAAGTCTTAGAAATATCTCACCTTGTTCAAGCTTTTCATCATGAGTAATTAGAACTTCTAGACCTCCTAAGTGTTTCAACTCATGTGATATAATTGTTTCTTTTAACAAGGAAGTTTCCACAAAGCTCGATACTCAATTGAAGTTTTATTTAATTCATTCCACTAATATGAATAACAAAATATTTTTCAAATATATTTTAAATCATTTGATTGCAACTTATTTCTTTTTTAGATAAATGAAAAAAATTTTGGTTGCCTTGACTTGAACTTGGTTCTCCGTACTGAAAGTCGAATACCCTAATCAACATTGCAACTTACTAGAGACGTTAATTTCATCCAAATCTGATGTAAAATCTAATTTTTTATTTTAATAAAAATAAAAATGGATATTAAATTTTGGTGATGGAAATAAGAATATAATGATTTTAAATTTTTTATTGGATACGAATATATAGATGAATAATAAAGTATCTTGTATTTTTCTTGTACTCGTATCTTATATATTTAATAAATTAATTTTTTATTAAATAATATAAATTTTATTTTGAATTTATTAGAACTATTATATTTATAAAAAAATTATTTAAATATATAAGATAAAAATTTTAAAAACTAAAAAATAATTTTTTTTTATTTTTTAAAAACAATAACTATCGATACTCATTAAATATGCACGAAAATAAAGATGAAGATAAATTTAAAATATTCATTGAATATGAACATAAAAATAGATATAACATAAAAAATCAAGAATAAAGATAAAAAATATTTTACCTTACTTATATTCTACCGATTGACATCCTACAACTTCACTTTCATTATTAAAAATTTGAATTTTTACATTGATCTAGTATTTCTTTTTATCTGGAGATCTAAAAAAAATTTGAACCTACTTTTGGAACAGAAAAATCATGTACCGAGTGCTTAGGTGTCCATTAATATGATATTTTAGATATAAAGATATATATATAAAAAATTACGTCTTAAAGGTTTATTTATTAATATTAAGCCTTGGAATGTCATATTTATTAATTAACTTATTGTATATCATTTTTTTTTTCATTCTAAATTCATATATGAAAATATTTTTCTGTTCAAAAACTATAATGAAATCATGGAGGTTCATTTAATCAATTATAAAATGTCTGTATAAATAGAACAAATAATGGAGAAATAAGTAGTTATGCAACTCAATATTAGCTAGTATACTACCCATGTGATGTTTGTACATAAGGCAAATTTAAGTTACATTATTATGCTTTAATGTAACCAAAAAAAAAAAATCAAAAGGTACATTTCATCAATAAATTATTGGTATTATAAGTTTTTTGAACAAATTCTTCACATTATACTATAATACTAAAATTAACGGTGAATTAAATCCGAAAAAAGAGATAACATTTAGTAGGTTTGAAATTTAAATCATAATATTTATAATCTTTTCTCTTCTTTTTTTTCTAAATTACGATATCTTTTGTATAAAAAATAAAATAAATTAATATGATATTATTATTTTACAAAGTCAAAATGAAGTCACTGTACATATATATTAACTCATTCATAAAAGTTTAGGTATAACAATTAAAGTTAAAAATGATCGGATTGTTTTCTTAATCGAAAAATAATTCAACTCGATCGTATTCGATCCAATTTGTCACCTTTGGGTATAAGTACATTTGTTGATTTAAATTATTAATTAAACATAAAAATGTTAGAACTAGAGGGTTTTAGTAGATTTATACTTTAATTAGTAACTTTACAAATACATGTTTTTTCAATAAAAATTTTAAATATATATTAAAAACTTTACTTCTTTTTTTTTTTATATAAATTACAAGAATAAGGAAAAGTTACAATTAACATAAAATAGTATATGGCATATTAAAATTAATAAATTAAAGTAAATGAACAAATCAATCGACGAACCAACACATAGATAAATTAATCATAAAATTGAATCAAAGTGAACTAGAGGTTTAACTCAATTGATCTTTATAATTATTATTAAAAAATAACATTAGATATATTTAAAATTTAAATATCAAATTTTATAATTTTTTTTGTTCATATTGCTGACTTATTTTATATAAAAAATAAAATAATTTACGCATGATAAAATTTAAATATAAATCTTTATGATTTCAGATTTTTTTTTATTATTAAAATAATATCTCATTGACAACTTTACTTTTATTTTGTTTGCCTAAAAATTCAAAGTGCAAGTTATAATATATATCTCTAAATGGAAAAGTAGAAAAAAAAGTGAATGTTACCAACAAAAAAAAAAGGTCGGGTTAACCAAACCGGCCAAAAACAGTGTTTGGTTCATGACAAGGTGGCGTGACTGGCGTGGACGTGAGTTACACGAAGTTGGGGGGCCAAAAAACGACAGAAAGTCAAAACGTTAATGCTACCTACCAATCGGTCCAACGCGCGTAATTTTCATCAAAATTTCTTCATCCCTATAAAACTTTACGTCGAAAATCACAAAACGCGAAATAAAAAAAAAGTTTAAAGTTCTTCTTTTCATATTCTTCCCTTTTATCACATCGCCAGCTCCGCCTGCGCCTGGCTCCTTTCCTCCTCCTCATTTCATTAGATTCTCTCGGCCATGAAGCAACGTAGCCCCAAGAAAATCTCCCTTAAATGGATCCCATTCCTCTGCATCTCCTTCTTCACTCTCGGAATTCTCTTCAGTAACAGGTCTCTCTCTCTCGCTTTGAATCCTTTTGATTTGTCAATTCTTTCTTTGCCTTTTTCTTTTATTTTGGATTGATTGATGAACTGGGTCAGTGTTGTGCATTTTCTTTTTCTTTCATTCTTGGGGTGGAGTTTGTTTTGATATCTTGATAGCCATTCTATTTTGTCTACAGACTGTGGGTCCCACCTGAATCCAACGGTCAGCTCTTGTCACAACATCGACGAGAACAGGAGTTGCAGATTGTCTCCGAGGATTGCGATACTAAGAAAGTATGTTATCTATTATTTTCACTATCACAGTTTAACTTCATTTTTTAAATTTTCTTTTTCTTTAAAACAATTTTTTGGTTTCTAAAGGAAAGTTTCAATATGTTACAGAAGCCTGCACAAGATAATGATGTAATGGGTGAAGTTTTGAAAACCCACGAAGCAATTCAGTGAGTATCAGTTTGGGTTCTTATTGTTTTAGTTAAAAATTTATTTTTCATTTTGGAAAAGTCTTGGCTAATAATTTCTTTGTAATTTTGATCTTTGATGAGGCCTCACAGTACACTAGACAAGTCAGTTGCAATGCTTCAGATGCAGATAGCTGCCTCACATAGTTCTCAGGAAATGGAGGACTTGAATGCCTCCAGTGCTGTCTCAGCCTTGGATGATGGCCCACCGAAGAAGAAAGTGTTTATGGTCATTGGGATTAACACTGCTTTTAGTAGTAGGAGGCGGCGTGATTCTGTCAGAGAGACTTGGATGCCACAAGGTTTTGTAGTTTCCATAGCTTTTTGAGGTTTTTATATTTGATTAGTTTGTTAGTATTTAATATCCCAAATGAATTCTTATGTTTATGTTTGGCCAGGGGAAAAGCTTTTTCAGTTGGAGCACGAGAAGGGGATTGTCATTCGTTTCATGATTGGCCATAGGTAGATCATCTTTATGCTCTTTGTTCAGTGCATACTTTTGAAAGCAAGGCTTGAGCAAGAGAAAACTTTAGTTTGAATTTAAAAATTTTGATTAATATTCACTATTCTTGGCACAAACGCTGAGTTTGAAGTAGGTATTGGAATGATTGGCAATGTTAAGCAAGTGACACTTGTTACAATGTGATGAATATGGGATAAATGTACTTGCTTCAGTATGATTTGAACTGACATAAGTTGTATCTGCATTGTTTGACCTAGTGCAACATCCAACAGCATTTTAGATAGAGCTATTGATTCAGAGGATGCTCAGCATAAGGACTTCCTTAGACTGGTTAGACAGCACTGCCGCAATAATTTTGGATATTCTTATGAGATATTATGGCATTTCATACCAATAGCTGGTTTCAATCTTATAATACAGGAGCATGTTGAAGGATATCACGAATTATCTGCAAAAACAAAAATTTTCTTTTCTACTGCAGTTGCACAATGGGATGCTGAGTTCTATGTCAAGGTGGATGATGATGTCCATGTAAATCTTGGTACGTTTGTCATCTCCTATTTCATTTTGTTTTTGTTATCGAAGATATTTAACACCCTACATAAATGTGAAGAAAAATTTTTGAGTGTTTCATGAGTTGAATTTCTTATGCATATTTTCTCAAAGGTATGCTAGCTGCAACTCTTGCCCATCACCGTTCCAAACCCAGAGTCTATATTGGGTGCATGAAATCTGGACCTGTTCTTTCGCAAAAGTAATATCCTGGTGATCTTTTATTGTTGATACTGTTACTGTTCAATTTGCTTTGCTCCCTGCTGCAAATTTGTTATGTAACTTTTGTTGAATTCCTTTACATTCTTTAGGAATGTCAAGTACCATGAACCAGAGTACTGGAAATTTGGAGAAGAGGGGAACAAATACTTTCGACATGCAACTGGGCAGATATATGCAATTTCAAAGCATCTAGCAACCTACATCTCCATAAACCAGTGAGAACTTTGATTTTTGTCTGAAAGTAGCCTGTTTTATGTTTCTATATTGCTTTGCCTTATTAAGGATTCTGATTTCATCTTCATGGCCCTTGTTTGTGTGGGCATTTGGCAGTGCCTTTACAATCATCCCCTTCCTTGACTTCAGTTTTCTTGTTGTTTTCATTTTTCTCCAAGTTTAATCACTTAGCTATTTTTTATTACTTCGAGCATAGCAGTACTCAAAACATTGAAAATCTTTCTTCATATTGCATAAATTCTGTTAAAATTGGGAACCATTCAAGTCCTTAAATAAGTGTAAATCCAAATGAAAATGCCTAAGAACATTGAAATGCTGATCAAATTTATATCCTTAGCCTATATGGCCAAATCAGATTAGATGTTGTAAATTTGCATCTTTGAACTTCTGCACCCGATAATATTCTGCCTTAAAAGAGGCATGGCTAATATTCAGAGTGATACTGATTGATTGCAGGCCTATATTGCATAAGTATGCTAATGAAGATGTGTCCCTTGGTTCATGGTTTATTGGCCTTGAGGTTGAGCACATAGATGATAGGAGTATGTGCTGTGGGACTCCACCAGGTAATCTTCTTGAAGAATATAAATAATTTAATCTTGTGCCAAACTTTATATGAAATAGAGTTAGTTCAAGCTACCATGAGGACCAATAAATGGAAAAAAGGAAGTAAGGATGATGGATTACATGTTTATACAATGGTAACAGATGATTAGATGGGTTGCATTTGCACTCAAGGGCTTCTTGCTGTCGAAGTCTAGCAATTGTAATATATTTTTTTTGGATTTGTTTTATCAAGTGTTTGAGTTTGTGTTATGCATAGCAAAGTATGCAACCCATATTCATCCAAAGTTGTTACAACTTATTAGGTTGAACCTTATTAGTGTTGCTCTGAATAAGGAAGTTAACATTCTTTTCTAGTTTGGTCTTCCCTCTAACTCATGTTTGTTTCCTGCACCACAGATTGTGAGTGGAAGGCACAAGCAGGTAATGTCTGTGTTGCATCATTTGATTGGAGTTGCAGCGGAATCTGCAAATCAGTGGAGAAGATCAAAATTGTTCATGAAAGGTGTGGCGAAGGGGACGATGCAGTTTGGAACAATTTATTCTAAATTAATTTGGATAGGAAGGTTTTCGTGGCCAAACAAGATTAAGCATTTGTGGTTGATGATCAAGGAGAAGCAGTTTTCGCCAGTTAGGTAGGAGAAAACAGTGCATCTGGTTTCGGTACATATCTACAAACACATTTTCCCAACATTTAGGGGAAATCAATACGAAAATGGTAAACAAAGATAGGAGCTGATTTCCAGAAAAGCTTATAGTAGCATTCAACATATCTTTCAATTCTTTTGTTGGGGTTTAAGAGGATATGATGGTATGTTTGTACTCAAAAATTGCTATAGTTTTTTTTTTTTTTTGTCTCATTTTGCATAGAAATTAGATATGATGTGTAAGGGAGGTGAATAGAATGGTGGTCCAAAACTCCAAAAGCTAATGTATGGCCACATTTATAGAAGCTTGTAAAAGGTTGCTGCTGCTACAATTTTTGAATGCTTTTATGAGAATGGTAAACGTGATGAAGACCAAATAAATCTGTAATCAGTTCCCCACTGGAATCAATCATCCCTTTCCAGGGAAAGCCAATGTTTTTATTTTATAATTTTATTAGTAGTAATTGCTAAATGCTTTTTTGAAAATTATGAAATTCTGGTGATAATTATTAGTAGTAACTTTTTTTAATATTGCTGATTTTTTAATCATCAAATATAAAAATTATTATATTATAATTTATATTTATACATAAATATAAAATATATTTCTTATTAAAATTTTAAACTATAGTTTTATTAAAATTATATAAATTTTATTAAAATTTTAAATTATATGACAGAAGAGAGACTAGAAAAAAAATATAAGAACCCAACAAAAATCACATTACAACTTACTCAATTTAAATCCCATTTTATTTATAAATTTCCAATTATTTTTTTAAAAAATTTTGTAACTTTTCAATCCTCTGCAACCGCACCTGCACCTGCACCTTCTATCGCGCACTCCTGAATAGAAGACTTCTCTTCTAAGCAAAAGTTCTCTCTGGTTCTCTCGTCTCTGATCAACCTGAGCTCAGAAATTGTCAAATATTTGGACGGTGGTTAGCAAAAAATGGAGAACGCCGACATTTTCTTAGGATTGCAAGATTTTCTAGAGCGTATGCGCCAGCCTTCCGCTGCTGAGTTCGTCAAATCCATTAAAAGGTCCTCTAAATCTTTGATTATTTACTCTTTCTTTTTCTTTCCAGTGGTCATAGTTAAATGTATATAAAGACTTAAGTTAGAACGTGATTTCTGACGAATTGGAAGTGATTCTTAAATGTTGGTTTCATCGATGATTTTATCGTTGATGGCTTGAAATTCAAGTAAAATTCCCGATATGGAAGCTGTTTTTTTGTAAATTAATTGCCAAATAAAGCCTAATTTTACTTTCAGAAGGATTGGTATGTTTCCTGTCTGGCAATCATCATTTCTGTATTTTGACTTTTGAGTTGGACGTGTCGCCATATTGCAGTTTCATAGTTTCGTTCTCCATCCATGCTCCTGAGCCCGAAAGGGATAGTACTGCCGCACAGGCGTTCTTTGCCAAGACGGAAGCTGCTTTTCGAGCTCATCCGCTTTGGGCTGGATGTTCAGAGGAGGAGCTGGACAGTGCTGGTGAAGTAAGTTGCTGATACTAATTGTACTTCTATATGCTTAGGTCATGTTTGGTGCATTAAATTACTGAACTTTTTTTATGTTTAGGCAACTTCTTTTATGAAAGGGAAAATTCTTTGCCTGGGGTTGATGTATTTACTTTTTTTTTTTTTTTTAAATACAGGGATTGGAGAAGTATGTTATGACAAAGCTATTTACCCGTGTGTTTGCTTCACTTCCAGATGATGTGAAACATGATGAGCAACTTTCTGAGAAGATGGCTCTTCTTCAGCAATTTGTTCAGCCTGAGAATTTGGATATTAAGCCAACCTTTCAGAATGAGACATCATGGCTGGTAAGTGGTGGAATTCATGTTTCAAGTGATTTCCTCTTGCAGTATGTAGTAACTTCGCCTTCTGCGTTTGCTGTTTCTGTGAAGTATTTATGTTTTTGCTGTGTTTGACATTCTATTGTTTTGAGAACCCTTTTAACATTTTGTAGAGTATACTTCTAGATATCTTCCATGCAAATAATGAAATGATTTTAGTATTGACTGGAAATAACAAAACATTTCAAGGTGTTGACTCCTTTGAAGTTAAGAATTGATGGTTTTATCTAGAAATCAGGAGTGAACTCCTAGTTAATAAGAAGCTGCTAGGGGTTATCAAAAGTCCATCATGTTGAAGCCAACAAAAATAATAACATGTTTGTTAGATGCGTCCAAGGACAGAATGTTGATAGGTACCAATTGTAATACCCTAGCCCAAATGATAATTGAGCTGGACTATTACCAAAATGCATTAGTTTATTTTAGAGATTAATTACTAAAAAAAAAAAGTGATTGAGATATTTTATGAGAGAAAATCTAGCCATTTTTGTTTAATGTGAAACAGGAAAGAAAATGAGAGTTATTCCTCCTCGTCTTCTTTAGGGTTAGGGAGTTTGAAAAATCAAGTTGGTATTTGAAATCAAAGGCTACAATCGTATTAATCACCTAAAGGTGAGTATACACCCTTTTTTTATTTAAGAAAAATATCACGTTGATTATTGTTATTTGGAGTTGAAGTTTATAAGGGAAAAACCTAGAAAATTTATAAAATCTCTCATTAATCTTCATAATCTATTTGGGTAAATTATTAGGTTTTGTTTACTTCATGTTATTAAGATTTAATGATGATTACTGAGTGGATTTTAAAGGCTGAAAGTGGGGATTTGAGTTTTTAAAGATTGAAAAAGAAATTTTCTTTTGGATGAGATGCTATTATTTACAACAGTGAATTAAAATGAAATTCTGTATTAATTGATAAATTATTACGAAAAGTATTATATATCGTTGGAAAGCTTGTTAAATCTACTTTCTAATGAAATAAACAAAAGTCAATTCCGAGTTTTCTATGAAGAGTTGTTTGATTTTTACTTCAGGATGTGTAGGCTGCTTAACAGAAATAGCAGCAGGGAGGAATTACAGAAATTCTTTATTTTTATAAAATGAATTACGAATGGAGCCATATATCTTTAGAAAGCATATTGAGTCTACTTTCCAACAAAACAAGCAGAACCGAATTCCGAGACTCCTATGAATGAATATTAAATTTTTACTAAAACGTATACATGCTGTCTGTCAGCAGCATATAACATGAATTGCAAAAATTATTACAACTAATCTATAAGGAATTACGAGGTAGGCCATATATAGTTAGAAACCTTATCAAGTCTAGTTTCCAATGCACTAAAAAGATCTTAATTCCGATTTGTATATTTTGAGATATGGTCTTTCTAATGAAAGAAGTGCAGGCAACCAGCATTAATTAGTTGAGTTAACTCTTGTATTATTTAGTTGTTTTAATATAAATTACCTCTAAAAGGGTTGATTCATTTATGATATGTTGAAATGACTTTGAATAGGCCGTTAATTATTTTGGAAAAAAAACTAAGTAGTGGAATCTAAAGAAGGTAATTAGAATCTCACACACTTTGCTTATTTTTGAACTTATATATATATATATGCATGTTTCTAAATCAGTGAAGATTTTTTTTTTTTTATGTTTTCAATACATAAAAATAGGATCAAGCGTATGATTATTTTGCATTTTGCTATATAATTGATGAATCATGCTTATGAATGAAATTTGAAATTGGATTATGTTTAAATAATGATTTTATGATAGCTACAATTTTTCATCCTTAGGAAGTGGGATTATCAACACCTAAACTAGTTTTATGACTGTGGCTAATGGATTATAGTAGTTAGCATAGCCATTATCATATGGCCCAAGCTAATAGGTTATAGTAGTTAGCATAAGGCCTTGGCTGGTAGGATATAATAGCTAGCAATGATAATGAGGATGAAATTATCGATACGGCCATTATCACGGGTTATAGCCATGACTATAGCAAATGATGAACTAACAATAATGATAATTTGTGAGGATGAATTTATGATTTTAAAGATTGATCCATGATTTGTATAAACAAAGATTATGAAAAGAATTGATGATGATTTATGATGATTCTAAAGATTGATTAATGGTTTGGTTTGATTACAATATTTGTATGACAACATATGTTGCAATGATTTACGAATTGATTGTTTTAATCTGTAGTATGTATGAAAATGATGCTTGATCATATAAAGGGTGTGAGCCTATACTTGCTAAGTTGCGGTTTGCTCATTCCCCCTTTACTTTCTCTTTACAGATGATTAAAATGATAAGTATGGTTAGTATTGTGGGAAGCTAGAAGAATCTATTCATTGGAGACATTATTTGGCGAATAAGATTTTATGAAAGAATGTTTTTTTGAGTTGTATTAGACGACATTAACTTTTTGGAGACTTTTTATTTAGTTGGTTTATAGATATTAAATTTACTTGAGCACATTATTTTATTTGAGAATTTTTCAATGATTATGGAAAAGGTTTCGTATTGCTTTGGGGTTTTACTTCAAGATAATATGGCCGTCATGTTTTAGTCTTAGAGTGTGACACCAATGGTATCATCATGTCCTTAATTTCTTTAGGGCCAGGAAGATGGAACATCTAAGTGCAAAAATTCTCATGAAGGAAGGAAAGTTCATCTTATTGGTAGGAATGTCTCTTTGTAGAGAATCTATTTTCCTTAATGGATCCCTGGTTTGAGCCCAAAAGAGCTTCTGATAATTTATCTTACATGGTAGATTCTTGCATGCCTTAATCCCAGCTTAAGATAGAAGTCTAAATTTGTCTTGAACTCATTGTAGAGCACTCCCATGGCATGACCAAATGAGGGCTGTGCACTCATGAAGTGGTTTTCTAATGCTACGAGGCCTTGTGCCTTGATAACATGGCAAGACATTGCTGATATCTATACTTAGAAGGCAGCTGATAAGTTTCATGTCCTTTTGAACATATGCTTATTTACATTTTAGATATTCTACAGAAGCAAAACCATAACCATTGACACATATGTGCATACTTGAAGATGCATAATATATAACCATATATAGCTGTTATTTTATCTTGTTTGATACCTCTATTTTTTTTGTTTTTCAGTTTTGCTCCTTATTATATAAAATATTCACCATTTTTGGGGATCTTCATGCCTCACTAATTTTTATTTCTCTATAAACTCTACATCTGATCGATGATATCATCTTGAGCAACAGTGAATTTATTTGATCATGTAGCTCACTCTGACACAGTACTTGTAGCTCCAATAGTTTTATGGCTAATTTTTTGTTGTACTGACAATTAAATAAATGCTATCAAAGTAATGTATCAGTTGAAAGCTGAAGGTCCAGGCTTATTTGGCTGCATTTATAGAATGTTGTCCTTAGAAATATTTTCAGCATGAGAACAGCCACGGGTATTTAGTTTTGGGTGCAAGATACGTTGGAAGTTGATTGATAAGTTTTTCTCTTTTACTCGAAGTAGGTTTGTTAGATTTGCTGAATTTTATCAACAAGAGAGGCTGATAGTAATGTAGATATAGGATTCTGTTTTCTATAAATGACTATTCTTGGTCTGAACCAGTTACTTATTGCAAGTTGTCTACAATCTCTTCCCCCACCAAAAAAATCAATGTCCATCAATACTTTGTCTTGCATTTAACTTATGATCTACTAACTATTGGGCAGTTGATCCTATCATATTTTCTGCCTCTACTTTTTCTTGTTTCAAGAACATATATTTATCACGTGCAAATAATGTCCCAACATTTGAGTACTGTTTGATTATAGATCTGGTTTATTTCTGAAAAAGTTTTTAATCAATGAAGCTTGTATATTCTATCTTGTAGTCTCGATCCTAAATCTATACTTTATGTTGCCAGCTTGCACAGAAAGAGTTACAAAAAATCAATATGTACAAGGCTCCAAGAGACAAGCTTGTGTGTATCCTCAATTGTTGCAAGGTTATCAATAATTTATTGCTGAATGCTTCAATTGCTTCAAACGAGAATCCTCCTGGAGCTGATGAATTTCTTCCTGTTTTGATTTATGTTACCATAAAGGTAAGATCAGTATTTATGCAGGATTGGTTTGTTTAGTTGATTATCCTTCCATTTAGAAAATGATTAATAATGTATCCTTCTCGTGGCATACGTTATGTAGGCAAATCCACCACACCTACACTCAAATTTGTTGTATATACAATGCTATAGACGTCAATCTCGATTAGTTTCTGAAGCAGCCTATTTTTTCACTAACATGCTCTCTGCCGAGTCTTTCATCTCAAATATTGATGCAAAAGCCCTTTCAATGGAGGAAACTGAGTTTGAGAAAAACATGGAGTTTGCTCGAGCTCTTTTATCTGGCCTTTCAACAGATTTGGATGGTTTGTCCAGTCAAATTGACCAAATTGCTGGACATGATCCCCCGGAACCTGCTGAACCCAGATGTCAAACTCTTGAGGACCATGCTATACGACCCAAATCTTCTGAAATAAAACCTTCAAGTATAGAAGATCAGTCGTCAATCACTAAAATTCCATCAATATCAGACTTGGAGAATAGAGGGGCAATTATGCTTCTGAAGGAGGCTCAGGCGAGCAAAGTGTTTCGAGAGCACCCATACATGTTTGCTCACGCTGGTGACTTGACTATCAATGATGTTGAAGACCTGCTAAGTAACTATAAACAACTCGTGTTCAAGTATGTTTGTCTTTTGAAAGGATCGGCTGGTGGTTCTGCAACTTTTCCTTTGTCCGGTTCACAAGCTCAAGCTGAACAACATGTTGGAATAGTGAAGGAAACTGAAGGTAATAGAATGATAGAACAAAATATTGGGTTGCAAAACGATACCAACAGGGTGGATGATGATCCAAATGGAGTTTCTAATCAAGAAAATATCAAATCCAACTTCCCAAAGGAAGAGGCCATTGCATCCTCAGAGGGCAACCATGATGACACCTCTGAACAATAGCTGATTGGAAAATATTTTTTCTGGATCATGTTGGTCCTTTCAATGTAGCTGTAACCAATCCACTAGGGTTTTTTGTTTCCAATTGATGCCGTGAATGGAATGATGTCGTAAGTTGAAATCAAAAGGCAATGGCGGACCATCTTTTTAACCTTGAACTTAAATGACAGAACATTTAGCTGTCTAAAGAGAGAGAACCCAGGAAAGGTGGTGAGGTTAGCATTTGGTTTGAGAATTCATCATGCCTTATAAATGTAAAATTTTTTTTGCAGTAAGTGCCTTGGTCCAACTCAGCAAGGCGTTGTTCCAGCACAAATACATGATAGGTGCGATTCCTGTATCATCTTTGTACACTATGTTTTTGTTTCTGAAAAGTAGGAAGATTTAAACTTGGAACTTATGTTGTGAAGCAAGGTGTGGCAACCTTTTGAATTATAGACCAATAATGCCCTTTTTTGTCCTTTACTATAAAATGATTATATATAATCATTTCTTTATTATCCAATTTACCTCTTTTTCTAATTTGACGAGGATTTGCTACTCTTCTACAAGCAAATACTAATACATCTTTGAATAGAAGTGATTGCACGTATCACTTCTATTTTTTATGTTTTTGAAAAATTCGATGTCGGGGATAAAAATGTCATTAAAATTTACAGATCTTTACTTTACCCAATTTGTATTTCTGATCAACATGGTATTCCTTGATGTTTTTAAAAAAGTGTACAACTATAACAATATATTTTTGGATCATGGTTTTTGTCTACCGTTGATGTCAGACTACAGAGAAGAAAGGGGTTCCATGTTGATCATACAACAACATACACTGTCAAACAATCAATTAGAAGTTAGAAACTTATATATGAATTGAATCAATTTAGGACCACATGGATTGGAGACATGGTGGATAGGACAAAGGATTGGTCAAGGAATCTTTCTAATGCTAATTTCTGTTATTCCTAATTCCTCTAGCTATTCCATTTCAACTTTCCATTTCAGGTCACTCACTATATATTATCTTTACACTTCTATATTTGATGGAAAATTGTATCTTAAACTTAAACATGTATGACATAAATAATGCCTTTCAATTATTAAAATATCACAGATGATTAGCTCAGAATAATCTTTAAAATATACTAAAAGGAAAAAATGCTAAAAGGTGTCTAATTACACTTGCTTTTTTTTTTTAGATAGTCTAATCACACTTGTTAACTATACCCTTTGTTAGGAAATGTTTTTACATGCATGCACTGTTTTCCTCAAATTGAAAAAGAGATAATAAATTTATGAGTTTATATTTGATGCATTGTTAGTATATAAAATTTATATACTAGTAGTAATTGATATCACCTTATTAATTAGTAATTATTAATTCTTAAAATAAATATATAAAAATTTATTTATTAATGAGATGATATAATCTAATTTATTTATGATATTATGTGATTTATTAATAATATATAAAATTTATGTACTGATAGTTTATCAAATATAAATATTAAACTTATTACAAATTTATTTCTTTAAAAATATTATTTTAATTTGTAGCACTAATCACCCTTAACATAAGTTAAATATATTCTTCTGATCGATGCATTAAAATTGATCATATTAATTACTAATTATTGTGTTTAATAGAGGAATATAATGCTAAGCAAAGAAGGCACTAGGAAGATAAGAGGATGGAATGGCGGAAGCTCGTAAAAATGAACTATTACTTCTACTACGAAGCAAAGCCCAACTTTCACGTGCTCTCCACATTTTGAAGTACATGGTCTGTCGGCTGAGCTGTAAGCAAGGATCTTCGTATTGGAAAAAAAAAATTAGAAAAAATTGATTTAAAATGGTAGTTGTTCGATTGATTTGAATCGATTTTTTTATTTGATTTAAATTAAATTTAAATATTTAATATATATAATTTAGATTAAAATATAAATTAAATTAAATTAAATTATATGTTTTAAATTTTTATAAAATAAAATAATTATTTTATATTTAAATTTATTTAAATATATAAAAAATTATATTAAAATAATATATAAAATAAAAAATTAATTTTAAAAATTAATTAATTTAACTGATAAAATAAAATAAAATATAAATTGGTTTCAAAAAATTTAATTTATATTCAAATTAAAATTATTCATTATTTCTAATTTAAACCGTTTTCATCCCTATTTTCTTATGAATTTTTTATTTTTTATATCCTTATCTCTCCACGTTTACGGCTCCCCATTCTTTAGCCTCTCCTAATCTGATACTCCACGTGGATTAATTTGCCTTTGATTGATCAGATTCACTGCATGTCAACGGCTACGATTAGTCTTTAGTTCTTTCTAATCGACGGTAGTGATAAATATTCAAAAAGGTCTATGACGTGGAACCGTCTCAGTGTTTTGCGTAGGCTTGTTAGCAGGTAAACCGCCGCCATTTTGAAAGTTGAGAGAAATTAATTAAGAAATAGAACCCAAAAAAAGAGATTTATTTTTTTAAAAAATGAAATTTACTTTTGGGGCAAATTTCATTTATATATACAAAAACATAAATAAACTTAAATAATGTATTTATTTAGGACAAATATATTTCTTCAATCTTATGTTAAGATGTAAATATTGAAAATATCTCCCTCAATAACAATGTTACTTAAGAGTAAACTCCATGATATATAATTTTAAAAAACAGAAAAATAAATATAATTTACAGTTAATTTCAAAAATTAAAATATATTTAAATAACAATATTACTCAATATATGAAAACGACAAACATAAATGCCATGTCGACTAATTTTTAATGTTATGTTGCATTTTTGCTGGTGGACTTTTTGACTCCATGTTTAATGTTTATTCTAAAATTTCTAAACAAAAACGAACGTTCCATGAGTTTCACATGAATTTGCAAACAAACAACCTGGTATGATGCGGGGAAATACGACAGACATTTTGAGAATCTTGACCACCAATTCAATCCATTTCTATTTGAATTCAAATTTGAATGCTTTTATTTTTTTTTTCCTTTTTTCTTTTGGAAAATACGATGATTTTTGAAATTATTAAAAAATGCTAAGAAGTTCATAGATAAAAAGAGATGGGAATAAAAATAAAGAAAAATATCTTTGAAATTATTTTTCTATAAACATTTTATCATCGGATCACTTTAAATTGATTTTTTTTCAAATCAAAGTCTATAACAAGCATAATCTAGACCAATTTACTGAGTGAAACCGGCAAATTTTTTTTTTTTTTTTTGCATACATAATTACAAGAGTAAAAGAAGGAATGCAAAGAATTATGGCTTCAACTTGAAATGGCAAATTGACAACACTATGGATCTCAATCAAAGGAAACAGAGGAGGGGTCAGCATTATGATTTACAATCAGTAGCGTGTAAACATGGCAGAATTGGATTGGTGATTGGGGTATTTTCCTTTAGAAGAAGAAACTTCAATGCAAGTTGGGGGACCTAAAATAAATAATTGTGGGCAGTAGCTTTCATTAATTTTACAGCATGCTTTACTTACCAGTCTTCAAGAAACCAAAATAATGGTCCTGTTCACGCCTCTCAAACTTATGTAACCAAACAAAGAAAGCTTCAAGTTATTACATCTAAGTAATAGTAAGTAGAAACTCACTTCTATTTGTCCCTTCTGTTTTTTAATAACAATTTTGAAGACTAAAACAAGAAAATTTATAGTTATAATAATGGGAACTTCGCAAAAAGTACAATACTTTGTTCATATTTGACAGACTCAACACGACTTTGACAAACTCAACCTCTCCTTAACAACTACTTGAAAGCCTTCTCTATTCATCTTCCCCCCTTAACTCCCAATCTCTCCCTTTCTCTCTTCATTTCTTTTCTGTTTGGTTGTTGTTAGCCATATCTGTTCTACTTTCTTAAGAGAAAATCAGGAGATGGGAAATGGATATAACCATCATCTTCACCACCAGAATCTGCAGCTTAATCACAAGGGAACTTTTTTGCCAAAGTTGTGCTCAAAGCCATCCATTAAAGATGTGACCGTTCCAACATGGCATGACAGGTCTGCCTCCTTCTCTGATGACCCTTTGTCTCCAAAGATTAGTTGCATGGGACAAGTCAAGAGGAACAACAGGATTGTTGGGTTTCCTGCTTCTCACAATATCACCACCAGGAATAGCTGCAACAATAGTAGTATCAAGTATTTCAAGCTCAAGAAGCTGTTTTCTGGCAAGAATCTAGCCAGCAGCCCTGCCACCACCATCACAAATACTACCACCAGTGGCAGAAGAAAAGAAGTGTTAGTAAATGGTACAAGCAGGCCCAAGAATGGTGATGGAAAAGAGAATTCTGCTTCAATCAACATTGAAAATATGGATCCCCCTTTGCCTGTGATCAAGAGAGTGCCTAAACAAGGTGATAAAGGAAATGGAGATACTCTTTGGCAGAGGAGATCAGGTGGGGTTACATTGAAAAGCTTACAGCTTCAACAGATTCAACCTAGCAAACATCAAGAACCAACCACTTTTTGATAAGAAAAAGTAGGAAAAGAAAAAACACTACAAGGTGAGACAATGCAATAGCTAATGTATATGATTTGTTTTTGTTCTTAAAATTCATATTTGATGATTGCTGTTTTCACTTCTGTATTTCAAGAGAGGCATCAAATTATGGTGATGCTAATCAAGATGTATATGAATGAATTATTCATCAATGTTCAAAGGTTTAGGCTTTAATCTCTCAAAATTACTGATAGACCCCACCGCTATATTTTCTTGCCGGTTGTTATATTAATGCCAAAATCAACGGACCATCCATTAGGGGTGTCAGATCAAGTTTCTATTCCAGATAACTTTGTCAGATAAATCATTCTGATAGCATAATGTTGCCAATGTAAAGAAGGGGCGGTGGGGGGAAGAGGGTGGTTAATGAATTCTAAAGCATAAGGCTTTGACCACTACAAACATTTGGATAACAATGATAGGGAGGACAGAACAATGTGAAATGGTTTTGTGAATGAAGCTTAATAGTCAAGAGTGATGTACGTACCAAACCAAACATTCACAACCAGACACAAGCTGTCTCAATAAAATACATTTTCCAATGTGGAAACTGAAAACTGGAAAGTTTACTGACAAGGAAAAGGCATGGGTGGTTTCTGGGCAATTTCCACATTTGTGATAAGTTCCCCAACCTTTACTTAACAAAACGTAAATAATAGTTTAGATTTGAAATGAATTCTGAAAGTGAAAGTAGATATTTTTCTGGAGAGAGTTTTGTCTTTTTTTTTTTCCATTTTAAAATGATCTTACTTTACTTTTGAAGAAAATCCTATAGAATGAGAAGGCATTTTCATGTGCAGTACGATCCAGTGGCAGCACAAGTATGGATTAAATCTTGGCCTGTTTATTATCTGAAGACTGCTAAATGGCAGAGAAAGCTCTTATTAGGCTCCTTAACCAACACAACTCATGCATTTATGTTTTGTCCAACAAATCCCCATTTTTGCAGGCAATAAAGCGGCAGTCTGGCACAACAAAAGCTTGAAAAATTAACGTTGGTTTACATGTAATATTACATGGACAAGAGGAATCAAACCTTTATCCCTAGTGTTAAAATTGCAATTAAACTGATAAGAACAGTACAATTAATTCATATTTATAGACTATTACTATATAAAATAAATAATAAAGGGCATTGATTGTTAGGCTAATGACCAAGCATAAATCTATGGTCAGCAGTCACTTTAATAGATTAAATAATCTAACATCGATTACCATGCTAGGGTTAGGATTGCATAACATCAACCCCTTTGATTATTGCCGAAGGATATTAAAGCTTGCTTAAACCCAGTGATATTTTCTAGACAAACAAAGTAGAAAATTGGAGATTTGAGTTTCAAATGTCTAACCAAATAAGGGTACCTGAAAATCTCTGTGAAAAAATATACAATGTTTGGATTAGATGGTTTGGTACTCCTTGATTCAGAAGGTCATGAGGATAGTTCTTTTAATATTCTAACCATAGATTGCTTGCACGCCAGAGTTTCAATAATAGTTTTGCTTCGGCTATAGCTTTCTAAGTCTGTTAGGACTTAATTTGTAGTTTGATGGTTGACTTCGTGGCTTCCTAGTTGCTACCTCGTCGGCACCCACATCCACCTCCACATCCCAAAAATTAATAAATAATATCAATACCATTAACAAGTAAGGGGAAGAAAAATACCCTCTGGCCTGGACAAAATTAGATCCAACTAGTAACAGGCTAAGAGCAACAAACATCCACTTCAAAAAAACTTTCCTGTGAGATTAAAACAAATGGTTATAAGAGCATTCTCAGAAGTAAAAATGATGAGATACAACTCAAAATGCAGGTGAAGAACCGGATCCGATCTCATACATAAGAGGAAAAGGGTCATTATATTGTACCCCATTCACGATGTAAAACAACATACAGGATAACTAATAAGACAAACGGATTTTAGTGCAACTCATATCTGTTTTTTTTTTTTTTTTTTTATTTATTTTTTATAAAGAATATTATAGTTAAAGACAGGGGAAGGAATTTTAAATAGAATTAATTACATTTTTTATTTGACTTTTGAAAAAATTGTATAAATTGATATTTAAAATATATATATATATAATTTACACCATAAACTTTTAAATAATGTATAATTTGGACTCTGAACGTTTAAACTTTTAAATTATATATCATATTAATTAAAACTCTATATGAATTTATATATGTGATGTTTAATAAATTATCAAATTACGTGTTTACTACATATATTATCAACATATTTTTAATATAAATTAAAGCATATACTTTTTAATTTACCGTAAAAATATTTAGGAATAATTTTTTTTTCATGTGTATTTATATAAAGGTTTGTACAAGTTGTTTAATATTTTTATTTAACAAATAACATACATATAATAAAATTATATTAAATAGATATCATATAGGCAAAAAATTAACAAATTTAAATTAAAATGATATATTATTTGAAAATCAAGAGTACAAATTGTACATTTTATTTCTTTAAATATTAATTTTTATATTTTCTCAAAGTTCAGATAACAAAAATATAATTAACTTTTTAAAATATTAAAATTTGAATCCAAAACATATCACCTCTTAAAATTAATTACATGAATGAATTAACTTTTATGCTGTGTCCAGATTAATTTGCTAACATCAACCTTGAGACCACAACCACCAGCAGCTTTTAGATGACGATCCAAGACCTTGGATCTGTTTTCTAGCAGTTTTTTTCTTTTGTGATAATGATAGATTCACAGTTTAATTTACTATATTAATTTCCAAATAAGACCTTTTTCTTCGTCCGAAACTAAAATACTAGTAAATATAAGAAATAATAATAATGAATTTTCTTCTTATAATTATACAAGCATAAGAAAATTTATCTTTTGAACACTTAAATAAAATAGTCATCTCTCGTTTTCGTTAATCATTAAGATTTTAATAATTTTTTTTTTCAACATAAAAACTCTTACAAGATGACGCGACAATAACACCTCAATGCATTATTAAAGATTAACATCTGATCAATAAAGAAACACTTATTAAAATTTTAATGAACAAAATAAAAAATTTAATAATTAACTGATTATTTTTAAAACATTACTACGGTGGGTGAGTGAGCAATAGTGAATTTGATGTCAAATTTCGAAAGCGAAGATAAAAGGGGAATTCAGATAACGGTATCAATCTCTTGTTGAGCAAAGATTTCTTTGAAGATTAGTAAAGTTGAAAAGAATATGTACACTAACTGACTATACAGAGCACGCACAGCAGGCAACACCTTTTTTTCTAATTTCCTCATTCACATAAAGAGTTACAGTAAGCAAATCTTCTTCATCTCCGGAACCGACTCATAAGACCTTTCAAGACTGAATTTTCTAGCCCAAAACATGATGGAATAAACCCTCACCCACTGTACAATTACTCTCACAAACAATATACAACAATATGATATGCCAAAACTTCCCAACCCCAGCCACAATGTGGCTCCTATGGATATCATCAAGGCGGCAATGGCCCCATCAACATCTAGGCAATGATTCTGCCGCTGTACTGCCTCCATAATCAGATAAACAAGGCACCTCCGCGCGGAAAGCAGTTATAAAAGGGCACAGATGGCCGTTACCCTTCATCAGGCAATTGAACCACCCGGCTACTGACTCGAGCCTATCCATTGTGCTCCAATTGTCCATCAGAAGAAGAAACCTGTGTGAATTGCTTCTCCTTTGGAAGACAATCGACAGGAACGTAACAATATCCTTTCGGTAACCGTGAATTCTTCATAGATGCTTCATCTGATGTCATTACCAGCTCTTTTTCAAATGTTTCAATAGGCTGAGATTCACGACATGGCAAGCATCAGCCAAGATTCCTTTTAGGTTGAGACATGAGAGAGAGAAAGAATGCAAGTAAAACTAATGACACAAAATAGAATTATACCTTTCTTGATTTTGAGTTCCATTCTGCATTATCCAAACCATTACGAGATGCAAGCGAATATCTATGAGGGATTTGCTTCCCAGAGAATGGCACCCTCTCTGTTTGCTTCTGGACAAAAAGGCTCTGGGAAGTAGAGCTGTCATCAGTCCTTTGATCATTGTCCATAGGCACAGGAACCTTCACTCGGTGCTTAACTGAAAGAGTACTGTCCACAGTCACATCATCTGATCGCAGCACTTCACTGCATGATTTGAAACTATCTGTATGGCCTTTGAGAGAAGTTGTTGCAGATTCTGAGCTAACATCCGGATGGAAAAAAGGACTATGAACAAGCACAGAACGAGTGACTTGATTTCTTTTGCTAGCAAGTATTTCATGTGAGCAAAGAACCAACTCCCGCTGCAAACATTCACAACCGCATTCACACATTTACTCATATAAAACAGAAAAACTACCTACCAGTAGTGGTTGCATCCAAAAAACAAGAGAAAAGTCAACCATTAGAAGAACTACCTTCAACTTTTCACGTTTGATGATTCTTTCACAAAGAAGGCGTAACCTCTCTAGTTCAACCTGTAGAAGAGAATCAACAGACAAAACTCAATGATCATCCAATTACAATAATCTACTTTATAACACCAAAGTTAGTAAATAGCACAGAATCTAAGCAATCCAAAACTTGGCAAGAATGCCCTTACTCGAATTTGCTTCATGTGTTTCAACTCCTCAATTCCATGTTTCTGAGTTTCAGCCTACATAAATTATTATTCAACAGATAAATAACACAGGACAAATAACTGGCAACAAAACAATTCAGTAATTTTATAAACAAAAAATCAAAGATTTCAAACCTTTGCTCTCTGCTCCACACTGTGCTTTTCACAATAAGCCTTGTGCTGCAATTTGCCACCACTATGCTTCACATTCATATAGAAGCCAGCACTTCTAGCACAGGAGGGATGAAAAGTGGTCTGACAGTGACCATAACTACACTGAAAAAAATAAAACTGTAGCTGCTTAGCCACAAAGTATCTTCATTGCAACAACTCCTAGTTAAGAACCTGAAGTATAAAACACAATTATTTTTTAAAGAAGCAATTATAAAGCTCACCTTAATGCACCCACCATGCTTGCGATGGCAGATACAACACATGTCAACCCCCCTTGAAATCATCTCCTGATATTCCATTACCACATAACAAATTAAAATCAGATCTATAAAGCTTTCTCCAACTAGTAATTATCTAATGCCATAACATGCACACATACCATTCCATCCACAGCATTTACTTGTCCCCGTCGGAATGTTGATTCAAGAACCCACTAAAAAGTAGTAGGAAAAAATCAATCATTTTTAATTGGAAAGAGATTAAACATTAATAAACAAACAGGAAAGACAAAATCACCTCAGCACAGAAAGCATGTACCCATTGGCCATCCATACATTTCCTAAAAGCACCTGTAGTGCCACCACATAAACCACATTCAGCAGCAGGATAAGATTTCTCCCAAAAATTTAGAGATGAAGCTCCAGAGGATCTAGATGAAAACAATTCTTCACATAATTCACAGCACCAAGGACCCGTAGATTTTTTAACATTGCAATAGCAATCCAAGTGAACTGCAACCTGTAAGCAGGACTAAATCAAAATTCCAAACAGATAGAAGTAAAATATTACATGAAGGAAAGAAAAACTCATGGTTTCAGTCTGGAAAACCTTGCAGCTGGAACAGACTAAAATTGGATTCAGTACTGTCTCAGATCGTCTGCAGATGTCACATGACCTAGGGTGTTCTTTAGAAAAATCTGATAATGATTGAACAATATCGGAGTACTTTTCAGATGTAATCCTTGAGACAGCATTCCTAGAAAGTGCATCTTTCTTTCTCGGTTGAGAGCTAGTGCCAGCCCTCCCACCAGATGTATTCAGCTTCAATACATTCTGCAAAGGGAATGGCATGAAATTTGATCCTTATTCGGAGGCAACAGAAAATTTCATAGAAAAAAGGATCCATGAGAACAACCTCTTGCAGACTGGAGTCTTCCAAGCCATCTTTCCTTAATGATGAAATCCTGGAAGAAGCAGCTGCTGCAGCAGTTGCAGCGGCCAGAACAGCCTGTGCCTCCATATACCTTCTCTCTTTCCGGCCCTGCTTCTTTGCTTCTCTTAGCTTATAAAGATATTGATTAACAAACACAGCATCCCATCTTTGTGTCCTCACTGCTTCAACCTCCTGTGGTAGACTTTTAGCAACCCTAGAAATTAAATTATCTGCTAGGAGAAAATAGCACAAAATGCAGGTCTTACAGTTATATATATATCAATGTGAAACAACACAGACACGCGCACACACAAAAGAACCCGAGTCAAAAAAGTGAATACCAGTAAAATGATTTCTTGCAACTGCATTGCCCAGTAATCTATGCTGATAATAAATAATTTCACCTTCCACTTCATCTTCCGGAGACAATTTGAGAGCTCCCAATTTACTAGCCTTATCCAACTGCTCTAAATCATCAGATGTACAACTCTTTTCATTGCACTTTGAATGTTCGCTTTGGTGACTACAGCAAACAATGGCGTTAGAAGATGCCACCAAGCAAGAGAGATCTCCTTCTGTTGCACCTGCAAAGTGGAACTTGTAAGACCTGCCCAAAACGACAAGCAGAAAGAAGAAACTGCAGCCTAAATAATGACAACAAAATTACCGTCAAACTCATTTAATGTGTCCTTTCTGCCTTCAAACTCACCTACTCTATTCTTACAAAGCATCCCATTGTGCATCTGCTGCAATTTCTTGTGTAGGTAGGGGTGAATGTAAAAATTAGAAAATTCTTCAGCTCTTCTGCAATACAAAATTATCAAAGAATCAGAAATATCTCATTGGAATAGATGGAAAAGGTCCTCTAAGCTACAAATAGAACACCAACAAGAAGAACAAAAGATATAGCTTTAATGAATAAAGAAGAGTTCTTTCAATAAAGCTTACATGAGATTAGGGATAATTGGATTGACAATTGGGCAAAAGCAATGTTCTTGATCTAAAATTGCTGCAGTATTCTCCTCAAGAGTGGTTGCCCTCTCTGATTGACTCCTTTCAGAGAGGCTGTCATTTAAGAGGTCAGTTGAATTTCCTGTCCAATCATAAAATTTTAAGTTATAGATACAATACCCATCAGAATCATAATAGACAAGTAAATTATTTGATGAGCTGAGTCCATAGAAAGAAAACAGAAAAAAGGACAATATAATAACAGAAATTTCATGGCAAATAAAAAAAAAAGATGCCAGCATTTGATATTTCATACTCTACAAAAACCCATTGACCATATTGCCTAATTATAATTCCCCCACATTTCAAGAAAACATGCACTTGAATTCACCTTCAGGAGTCATTTTAGTTCAAAATTAACTTCTAAACTAATTTCAGGAGGTAAATGTATATTTTTAAGATGAATTAAGGAGAAAGTGTATGTCTTACAAATGTGAAAAATGAAGTCTTTTCAAGGAATTTTTTCGAATTTATCTTTTCCAAACTGATGCCAGAGTGACACTTTCAACAGACAATTAGGACAGCAAAAACATCCTCAGATTCTAGCCCTACCACTTGTTATTAACTGGCTCAATGAATTACCAGCCTCGGCATGTCAATTATTCTAAATGATGAATGAACAGCATGCAATACTAACAATATTTATTAATATTGTCCTAGCATAAGCTGCCAACCGTGTTACAATCAGCTCAAACCAAATTATGGAAAAAGGAATATTGGTGGTAAGCCATATCACCTAAATAAAGTAGTGCCCCACAGTAAAATCCAAAACCATTTGGCATGTTTTAATCCATTAGAACTAAAACCTAAAACAGCTCCGCAAAAGAACAATGACGAATAAACTTTAAAAAAAATATGAGGATAAAGTTAGAAAATATAACTCCATTTGACTAGCGTTGGGTAACATATGCAGGAAAGAAACATTTCATAAAGCAAGCAAAACATTAGTTACTTCAATGTAAAATAAGAAATGTCCAGACCCACTTTGACTGACAGAGAAGTAAAATAAAAAAGGAAAATTTTTGGGCCATCATAAACATCTTTGACACAACAAAACTATCACCCTTGTTACTCACCATGCATTTCAGTACCAAAAGAACCAAAAAAAGGGAAAAGAAAATTGATCCTTTTTCTGCAAATACTTCTTGGAAACCAAAAACTTGCACGACAAACATTTTCTTTTTCTTTCGCTAATACCTCACTTTGTGCTGGAAATTGTTCTCCAACACAACTTTCACAAACAAAAATGCAAGATTAACAGGAATTGCGTACACTAAAGTGCAAATCATTAAATTCAATATGACAAGGGGCACCAAAGCTAAGCCTTCATTTCCTAAAAGGTATAAGCATAATGCATAGCAGTGAAATTAGAAAAGAGAAAGGGAGCTTCCTGAGCGACAACCTTGCTCCCTCTTCCAATGGGAAATTCAGAACAATAAAGCTTGAACCCCCCTTGATCTTACTTCAGAATAATAACATAGTTACTTCAATATATATGCATAATAGAATCAGTTATATGCAACCAACCAGAATATAGTTCCTAACAAACTTCCATTTATTCTTCAAAGAAAAGGCTTAGTTGAATGAAAACAGATAGTAGAAGAAAGCACAAAGGCAAACATATATATTAGAAGGATTGAAATATCAAAATACCAGTGCTAGAAACAACCAAGGCTACATTACTTAACCACAAAAATGACCCAGATCAAGAATATGACTTGACCAACGTAAAGGGTATTGTAGAAGGAAAATAATTCAACAAAGAGTACCTTCAGATGTGGACAAATGCCTCTGTGAAGAGGCCTGGGAACCATCAGGCTTAGTTGAATTCTGCATGGAAAAGAAAAAATCACTTAAGGTAAGGAAAAGAAAACAAAAGGAAAAAGAGGAACCAAATAATGTAAGGTCATAAATTGAAGTAAAACCAACAAAAGAATATATTAAAGACAAAATGCACAGAAGCACACTCCTCCCAAAGCAGTTTCTTCTATTAAATCTTGAGACATTAAAAGTTACCCAAAGATATTCAAAAGTTACTAATAATAAAAGCAAAGATCAGTAAGAAGCACTTGAGCACTGTCTTACACATTTCAAGCTCATGTTTTGCACTTCTTGGTTCATTAATGATATTTCCTTAATTATGCATTTAATATTTACATGAATGCATCTTAAAATAAAGGCAAAAAACGTTAGAACCATTCTCACAGGATTTATATTGCGGTCACGGCCTCGGTCGCGTCGCATTTATTGCGGTAGCAAACATAACGGATAAAATAGCATTAGTTGCACTCACTACGGTCATGGATTTTTTTCTATTCTACACAATTTATCATAAATGAACTAAATAATTATTATAATCACAATAACATTTATTTCTGATATTTAAAGTAATTTATAACATTTTAATTCTTTCATTTATATGTTAAAATAAAATTTTTAGTTACAACTCATAAATTAATAAGTATATCTAACATATTCGTTAATATATTCATGAATTTTATGGACACAAATGTTATAAATACATATTTAATCTTATTGGGAAGAATGATGATGAACATTAAATTTTCTTTTATATGCTATGATTATCAGGGTAAGGGATTAAAATATAATTCCTTGAACATAGGTACTCATATCTTACCATTAAATCAAATACACAAGTGCAATATTTTAAGTAATTAATTAACATTTATTAAACTATAATTAAAATTTCACTTAAATCACTAAAAATTTCCCAAATTTTTATTTCCCATCCATATTTACTTTTCTCTCCAATCATTTCACCTAAACCCAAAAATAAAATATCAATTTTAGTTTTTAAAACCACGTGAAATCAGTATCAGCCTTCACTTTGTAAACCAAATTCTATTCCAAACCTGTTTTCTTCCCTTCTCGCCAATAGTAGAGCATGGTCTTCAGCCTTCCAAATCCCCATCCCATTTTCCCATGTTTCTTGTTCCTCCTCTGTCTCTACCTTTCTTCCCCATCTTGCAACAAAGTCACCAAACACAACCAACCACCCTCTAGTCTTGCTCAGATCTCACTGCCTCTCCTTTAAGAGATTTTAAACTGCCATGTCTCATTTATCTATCCCTCTCAAGAGTCAAAATTGGAGAAGACAACACAGAGCACAGCCTAAAGTCAACGGGTGTGGAGGCTAGATGAGAGCTCTATCTTCAAACCAACTGCTACTCAAATTTCAAAAATTGGGTATTTGTTTTTTACCATGAATTAATTTCATTTTTTAGTTTGATTGAGGCTTAAATTTGTTGGATTTTGACTTAACTGTTTGAAGTTAGGGTGGGTTTTCTTCTCTGGTTTGATTTTGTTTATTGTGTGATTTGATTTGGAAAATATGGAAAGCGGCTGTAACATCCCGTTACAACCGCTATTGGCCGTTATGCCACTATTTGAAGCCGCAAAGCTCCGTTATGAGTGTGATTGCCGTTCACAACCCCATTGCGGGAGAATAGCGGTGGCGATAGGTGCCACTACTGCTAAATAGTGGCCACTACACCACAACGCTGGCGCTATTTGAATCCAACTCACAACATGAAAAAGAAAATCTAAACATCACCTTCATTGAAGACAAAGCAAACATAAATCTAACCTCTCCAATATATATCTTTTTAATTCACTATTCAATGTTAATACTAATATCATAGATTAAAATAATAGTTATATATACATCAAAAAAGAAACACTTCACTTTCAAATTTTCACAACTTAACAGGCGTTAGAGTAGATCAACTCTCTGCACAATTTGTACTCCCACAAATATTGGTGGACAAAAAGAATTTTGAAGGGCAGAAAAGATTCATGGTCAGGAACAAATCTGACCAAAAGCAGTTCCAAGGAACCAACTTTCCAGAGACATAATATAAACTACAACTACAATGTTCCTGGCATACACAACCAGGACATATTTAGTTGGGGAGATAAGATGTTACAGAAAAGGAATATCTAACTAAGATTTTACAGAAAAGGAATATCTAAATACTATGGAAATTCAAAGCATTAGGAAGAAGAGGCCTTTAAACTAGACAACTGAATCTGGAAAACAGAGAATCACTTTTGCAACCTCACCTAAACCCTTACCATAAAACCCCATCCTACCCCATCAAAGGGAAAGACATGCACCATTATAATATATATATAAAAGTTATTAATGGCTGATGGAAGCATAAAACATAAAGCAACACGCACAACAGTAGCATTGCTTCAAAATGATCAATTTTAATGATTAAAAATATCTAGTTAACTGGAAAAGCTACAACAGCACAGAACATGGGCGCCAAAAATAAAGAAACCAAACTTGAAAATCACCTGAAAGGCTACTAGTCAGCAAGCAACAATATACCAGATTAGGGATATGATGTCAAGACACCAATCATCAAGAAATATTCACGGCGTTAACATATCCAAAAATTATTAGGAAAGACAAATAAACAGAACGTGTAAATACAAACTCAAAGACAACATTTTAACACAATAATCAATTAAAATTTTAAAAGTTAACTTGCCAAAAATCCTTTGAAGTGAATACTAATGATTGATACTTTACCTCTCCCGTGGCATCATGAATGGATGCTTTGCTTGAATCATTTGTTTCTTCCTTAGCAAGTCGATCAACCCTAACTTCATCCATCACTACCCCATTATCATTAATAATTTCATCAGATGAGCATATTACTTTGTTATCCCTCAAAATCCTTACATTACTCTTGGTTCTTCTCCGAGGGGGCACAGACTTAACGGTAACAGGATCTCTTATATCAGATTCTGATACCATTATATCATCAGAACTATCAGTTGCTCCGGTCACATCCTTCGGTGAAATCAAAGACTTTATCTTAAATTTGAAATTATTTTGGGAAGAGCCCATATAAGCATGATTTCTAAGCCATTTCACTAATTTGCATCCCAAGCCAGGTGCCAAGCTATCATCCTGAAGAAAGAAAGACCAAAGGTAATATTAAAGAAAATTAAAGAAAGATGAAAGCAAAAACCAACAACTAAAACTGCTTTCAGAAAACAATTACAAGATAAGGAAGCACAAGATTGCAGGTATTACATCTAATGTAGCACTCAAAGAATCAGGCGAGAGTCCAATCTCCAATGCTAAATCTTTTACATTGACTTTCCCTTGGTCAATTAGCTGCATAATTTGTAGATTGTAAGGCAAAGAACAATCCGGATTACAGAGCTTTAAAAACATTGAGAAAATATTGTCAAGCCCTTAATGTCTGAATCTCATACCTTCTTTAAAATCAGTACAAAATTAAGGGAGTCAGATGGGCTATGGTCATCACCATTACTCCTCTCCAACAAACCCACATCAACCAGCTGCTGTACATCGCCACATTCTGATGCAACTAGGGCATTTAATATGGTATCAGGAAAGCATATCTCTTGCAATTCACCATCACCAGATTTATCAGAGTTATCATCTGGAGCTTCCATGCGCACTGCAATTTTATCTCCATTTTTTAGGCCAATTTTTAAATTTTGAGATTTATCCATTGATGTTGGAGAAAGTTGGTTGGTGATAGAAGTGTCACTGCCAGCTACACAAAGTTCCCCAAGTTGTAGGGAACTGCTGTTATCATGGATGTCTGAATGCTTAGAGCAAAAAGCCCGTAACTCAATCTGTAGAAACATTTACAATAACTGAGCCTTTATAATAAGAAAGTCTCAAAATAAGAACAAAGTCACCGCTAATAAATAGTAACAACAAAAAAATTATGAGACTAACATTATCACACCCATGTCTTCCCCAAACTTCCATTCTATGTTTGGCTTCTCTAGCACATATAGGGTGGAATGAGGTTCTGCAAGTTCCTGTAAAAACCACCCAAATAAATATCCTTCACAAACAAAAGCATTACAAACATGTTCAGAATTTCAAGAAGATTATAAACAACAGAAAACAAAACATCTCAAGACAACAAATATTTCAGCATTAAAGCAGAACTGTAATGACGTTAACAAAACTTGCATTGCAGCAAGAATTCTGATATCGTGGAATGTGGAAACTCACTGATCATTTATTTCAAGAACATTTTAGACTCTTCTCAAAAATAGCATCATTTGATGAACAATTATCTGTAGTATGAGCTACATACAATATTAACATCAAAAAGTTAAAAGAAAAACAGATGTTAAGGGCAAAAAAGGCAAATAAACAATCCAATCAACTATCATTTTCCCATTACATAACATATGATAATAAAAAAACCTTGCAATTTGAATGTACTAGCAGAGTTGCCTTCAGAAAGTTCTTTCAGCAGAAGAGACTGATAGCGGTTCTATGAGAAGACAAATAGGTGAAGTCACTGGAATCCATTTCAAACTCAAAAGCATCAGTTTGGGCTTCCAACAAAAGAAAATGTCATAATTGGGCTCCAGCCAGAATGAGGGCATCATTGACACTCCTTACTACCTATTTCCTTTTCCTCAAATTACTGATAATAGTTTTGCTTACCCACAGTAAAATAACTGGTGTATGGCACCCAAGCAATTTTTCACGGGGTAAGAAGCCAAAAACTACTCAGCCAGTTATGATCACAAACATTAAACTTCCTTACTAACTCAAGCTGGGCGTAGATATGGTGATAACCTTTCATTCCCTTCCTATGTAAACATACCAAATGATCTTCAACAAAAGACAACACTTAAAGTCAATATATCCAGTACATTCCAATCTCTAATCCAAAAATGTTAATCCAGAAGACAGATCATACGAAAGAAAGCCTAATCTCATAAACTGTGAAGTAACAAGTATGTGAAACAAAAAGACTAGAATAATATTTTCATGATAACTTCCTTTCCCTGCAATTCAAACTTTGATGAACTACAACCATCACTATAACTTCATATTCAATGACTTACAAGGTCCAAGCAAACCATTATCACAAGGGTAGGGGAATCACCCGGGGTTCTCTCAAGGACTTCTACATAACAGTCTTCCTAACCAATATCTCATCAAAAAATCCAAAAAAATTATCAGCATAAGCTGTTCCTAGAGTTTGTTTTTCTGTATAAAGTTTATTTTTCTCTACAAAGAGTTCATAACTGTCCTCTCAGTTTCTTCATTAAAACTTGCAAAAGGCACAAATTCAAATTTAAGAACACCTTCTCTAAACGAATTAGTACCCTATGATACCAAAATATGCTCTTGGACAAACCTGTTATCTCCAAGATAGCAATATTACAGGATGAGGAACTTTTCTATAAAGTTTTTCTGACCAAAGATGGAATCTCACACTACCTTGCTTCCACCTTCATAATACTCTCATTAAATTCTCGGACCAAACAATTTTTTAGAGAGAGATAGGAAGAGTTATAAAACTGATAGTGAGGTTGATACTCAAGGAAGTTGATGAATATTTTCCATCAAGCATGCTACTTTTACAAGCTCCCTTCCAAGTAATTTAAGACCAAAAAATATATAATTAACATATTGGGGAACAAACCTGCAATTTCACACCAAATAAGTTGCTTATCCGTTACCTCCCATTGAAAAAGAAAATGGAAAACAAACTTTCAATAAACAATAAGGATTCCAAAAATAACTAATCTTAGTCAACTTTGCCAACTTCTGTACCCTATGGGAAACCAACCATAAACCTAAAAGCTGCCAACAACCACGAAAAGCTGAAAGCTGAAATTTAACAACCACAATCATTAAACAAATCAAACATACCACTAGGCCGTAAGTGACCATTTTTGTTGTTTGTAAACAACATATCACATACTAGTAATTGAACATCTGGCCTCACTCTCAATCTTGTTTCTGAAATACCTAAGTTTATTTCCCCAACTTTCAGTGATGGTATCTTACATATTACCAACAATAAAAACGCAAGTAATTGTTGCAGATAAGTCTAGCTTCTCTCTACCAGAAATTCATCATGCAGATACTAAGATAACATTAAAAGTGGAAAACTATTCTAAAACTGTTGAATAAATTGCTGCATCAAAACATGGAATCAAATGAAGTCACCAGTAGATGAAAAAGAGATATCACTCTTATAGCACAAAAGGCAGAAAAACGATAATTCAAACTTGCCAAAAAGGGAAAATGTTTTAGATAGGCTTTTTAATTTGAATCATCCAACGTACTGTGTTTCAAACTCTCAATAACAGTTTCAACTAATATATACAAAAAAAAAATGTGGCAAATTTTGTGTGGACCAAAAAAAAAGGGAAAAATTTTTTCTAATAACAAGATGCATCAACTGAGGCAATACCATGTTCAAACAATTCCCTTCTCTAATTTGAATTTCAGAAGTTACAACTTATTACACAACAAACTAATAGCCATTATTCTTGGTGGATAGGAAGCACTTCAAAGAACACATTTTGCAGCTGCACAAATGTAGACTAATGGATGTAAAAAGTAGCGAAAAATTTAAATAAAAGAATTCACTCCTAGTGCATGTGCACCAACCAAAAAAGAGAAATAGGATGGTATAAAATTAAAAAAAAATGTAGCAACAAACATACCATGACTGCACCGAACACATGCACCATACTTCACCTTGCATATATTACAGACTAATTTCCTTCTGGTGTCCTTTATTCCCCCCACATTGATAATTGGTTCCATCTTTCTCAAGTCTTCTATATAGAGCTCAGGCATCCAGTGCGAACAAAACAAGTGTGCAAACTCCACAAACCCACCATTTTCATCACTCTTTTGGATTGGCTTTAAAGCACCACCTTGCTTCGGACAAAGTACACAAGGTTTTACCGTATCATGGCCATCATTTTCCTGCTTACACCAAGAACACAACCAAGAACTATCTACATCATTTTGAACACCATAGCACTTTTGATGAACAGCAACCTTACAAGAACTGCAAACAATCAATCTGTTCGCTTTACTGGTATCATCACCAGTACAACAAAAGTGACATACAGATGAATTCCCATCACATGGACACGCAATTAATACTTTCTCCAGCCCAGCATCCTCTCCAAGAAGTTTCCGCTTCTTCGAAGGCCGCTCTGAAGTTAACAATATCCTAGTCCTAGAACCTAAAAGCCACTCTAAACCATTGGATGAATCTGAAACAGAGCATACTTTTTCCTCATTTAGCGAAAACTGAGTTTGCGTTCCCACGCTATCAATTTCCATTAACTGCCCATCCTCCTCCTTTACCACCTCCTCCACTTCTTCTTTACCAACGTTGCCATTTTCATTCATATTATCCAAATTCTCTCCACTACCCATGCTTGCCTTCTCATTAACGTCAGCATCCACATTCAAATTCGCCCTCGGCTCATTTCCAACATACGGAATCATAAAACACTTCTTCCTAGCAGCTAAAGAACCAGATAGTGTAATCTCAAACAAAGCATCAATATCCGGCAACGCCAAGTCCCTAAAATACTCTTCCGTTTCAACCCAAATGCTCCCGCCTCCTGCCTTGTCTCCCTTTCTGGAAGACTTCTTATCAGCTCCCGCGTGCGACTTCTTATGCCTCTTCCTACTGTCAGTCTGTTTCAACAAACTTGCCAGTTCACTGGGCAGCGTTGGTGCACTCAACCCGGAAAGAGAGCCACCTTCAGGTATATCAAAAGGGGAACGTTCACAGAGGGCTTTACGCGCCTGAGAAAAAAAATCCACAACAACATCGCTGGAAAATTGCTTCTCCGCATTCTCAGGTTGGGTCACCGTACTCCGACCCGAAACCCTAAGAACCGGGCGGCAAGGCCTCTCCTCGATGCCGCAGCCTCCGTCCGCACCCCTACCCATCATCTTTTTCTGCCGGTGGCATAGAGCTCCGGTCATCACCAACAACAACCACAAGCGCTACCACAACCTCCCCCTTCGCATTCCATAACCGTCTAAACTTTGGTCTACCCCTAATTCTAATCCTAATCTTAATACTATCTTATCTTCGGCCCCCTGGACACAAAACCCTAACCCTAAAAATCAAGTTACACTATCAGTATTTTCAAATCAAAATCAAAGAAAAAATAATAGCCATAAGAAACCAAAGAGGGTAAACTGCGGCTAGGGTTAGGGTTTTCAGTAATTTGTTCTGCTTTTGGATCCGTTTTTAAGTGTACCTTGTTTCCTTTTGGGTTATTCGATTTTTTTTTTTTTGGAACTTTGAAGAGAGAGAGAGAATGAGGATACCAAAAAATATATTCGCGTTTTTTTGCAGGCAGAGAGGACGGTTTGTTTTAGCAACGTTATTATTTAATATTTTCTAATTTTTAAGTGGGGTTTAGATAGGATGTGGTGACGGAATATATGTGTATTCGTGTGGTTGCGGGATTTCAGCAGGTGGCATGTGAATATTGGTTTAAAAGTATGAGATGGAAATATCTCGGATGTAGATTATTTGGCCTTGGGTTTTCATTTTATTACTGTCAGTGAATGATGACGTGTTTTTTTCCCCTACCTTCCTAAATTCTACACTCTGACTATTAAATTACTGGTCTTTCCATAAATGTTTGAAATTATTAATTGCATTTGCATAAAATAACTTTAAAAAAAAATGTTACCATATACTCTCTATTGCTTTTTGAAAATAAATTAATTTTATCGTTAGTAGAACAAAAATGATATAAAATTGAATACCAAGTGAAAACCACATATTTTATACATAAATGAAAATATAATTCTACTAAATTAAAAAAAAAGAAAATTATTAATTTTGCTATTCATAAGATTAAATTTCTTGATTTATAAGTGTCCAAATAATATTATTTAACAATCAAATACTAGTAAATAATCAATGTCATAAAAGTAAAAATTAAATAAAAATCTAAATATCTTTAAATCAATTGAGAAAATGTTAATGTTATATATAAATTACAGTAGTTGAAATTTTTAATGACCAACTTTTCAAGGGTTTGGGCTTAAAAAATGTTTAACAAGTCCTTTGTACTTTGACGAGTATGTTTTAATTTTAAGTTAATGATAAAAATATTATATTTAATAATTTTATATTTTAATATTTTATTATTCAAATTATGATTTTATTTGTAAAAAAAAAAGGACAAAAATCATGATTGAACATTAATTATTACAAAATATATCATGGATTACATTAACATTTCTTAATTTAAAATTTATCCTTAATCTTGATCCATATTTTCTTTAACTCATTTAACGAATATATAACATTTAAAAATTTTTGAATTTAAAATTTAGTTTAAATGATTTGATGAATGGAATTTGCAAATTTTACTTTTTTCTTATTTTCTTTGGGCATTAACCTTTTACGTAAAAAAATATTTTCTATATCTTTTTGAATTGACAAATTTAAAGTGTTTAACCAGTATACATAAAATTAAAATTAATACTAAAATAACACAGATAAACAGGAATCACATGTTACATTTAGTGTATAATTGACGTCAAACTTTTTTTTGGTAAGGTTTGGTTTGATATGGGTAGCAGGTATTGCGGGATGCTATTTACGAATTACAAGACGAGGGTTTAAGTCTTTAAATTTATTAAAGAGGTTTGAGAGATATCAAAAATTTAATTTTAAGTTAAATTTTTTTTATTTATATTAAAATTTTAATAAAAAAAAAGGGCTCAAGCTTTATGTTTTTTTGACATTTTTGGATGCCATCTAGAATACGTCAACTTTTGATCTAAAATTAAATTTAAAAATCAATTTGAAAAATAAAAAAACAAAACCTTTAGTTTGAAGGTTTTGAAATCCTTCCAAAAAAAATAAATACATTAAAGTTTTTTATTTAATTAAATAAAATATTATACACATAAATTCTTTTAAATTTATTATTTTAATGATCTATTAACTGATTAAAATATTAATTGATAAAAATATATTGTTTAATTTATAAATAATAAATGCTACGATAGTGATCAATTAATTACATAATTTTTATTAAAATTTATAATTATTAAATTATAATAAAAATTTATCACTTATAAATAAATTTTATATAAAATGTTGATAAAATTTAACGGTGATTGATTTATTATAAAGACGGGAGATGACGTTACACGGCATATATAAGAAGTACACGCATTGGGGAAATCAGGAGGAAGGCGGCGAGGGCGAAACATAACAGTTGCCTTAACGCCCCCGGCCCACCCCCAACCCCCCCCCCCGGCCAAAAGAAAAATGTTCAGAGCACGCTGTACTTGAAAGAGGGTTAAAAAAAAAAAAGAAGAAATCGAATCGTTATTTCATCCTCAATAATAATTAGTTAATTAATTACACGAAAAACAATCAAATGGATTTGGGGGAGCTGTGGGCGATCTTCGGTCCCGGTGTCGCGGGCGCAGTGTTCGGTGCCGGCTGGTGGTTTTGGGTCGACGCCGTCGTTTGTAGCTCCGTCAATGTCTCTTTCGTCCACTATTTACCTGGTACGCCTTAATTCCTCTTTTTTTTCATATATTTATCTGCTTCCTTTGAATTATATATTTTTTATCGATGTTTATATGGCTGATTATTTCCTTTTATATTTTAGGAATATTTGCATCTGTTGCGGCTTTTATGTTCAATTGTGTTAGAAAAGACGATATTGATTACTCTCCTTATGAAGAAGGCGAGTGGAGGTTAGCTAATTCTTTTCTCATATCTTTCAATTGCTTGCTGTTTTTTAGTTGATTTTCTTGTTTCAGATCGATTTTGAGTTTGATCTGCTTTTTGGAGTTTGATTATGCTTGCTATTATCAAATTTTGCTAAAATTGTAATCGTTTTGCCTATGATTGGAAAGTTTAAGTAATTACTTAGGGCTTTATGTTCCTCAGTGATAGTGCTGTGGACTGTGATATTTTCAGGTTAAATTAAGATATTTTTGTTCACGTAAGCTGATTGAATTAAATAATTGTTATTTGAAAACCTTGTTTTGTCTGCAGATTTGAGGTCTATTGTTGTAACAATCACTCTGAACTTGAAATTCCATAGGTAGTAGGGCTTCAGAGATCGGAGTCTTTCATCTCCACTAATTTATTCCTTTTGGTATCAACAACTTATCCTTCAATCAGACAATCATTCAAGCTACTCAATTACTTGAGCTAGTTTATTCTTTATGTTTCACTACTTGATTTGTCTATGATACACAAGAAATGCCCTTAAGCCATTTGAAGCTTCCTCTATTCCATGCAGGTTCCACAATTTTGAGCTAAGTTGTGATGACTCTTAGTAAAAAGAAAACTTAACAATCATCTTGCGTTCTTGCTTAACCACCTAAGTATTTTCATGGTAAATTTAAAGAAATTTGCTTCATGTATCAATGCTATCATTTGAAAGTGGGGTGGTATATGGGCTATCAATATGTGTTAAGCGTGGTTTGTCCAGTTCACCATTGTGTTTAGTGGTTTAATTAAGCTGATCTGTGCACGTGCTCCAGTTGCATGACAATTTCATTGTCAGTGATTGCAAATTTGAATTCTGCAGAAGGATTTGGCTTTGTATGAATTAAAGCCATAGGGAATTACTAATGGTTTTCAAGTTTTTTATTTCCGTTGTCTTATTTTCTTGCTATTTGCCTTATATCTTGTACATGCTTGGTTTTTTATAATTGTGTCAATTGTCAAGTGCCAAATTTCTAATTGTTTGGAATGGAAGAGCTGACCATCCTTGTATCTGTTCTGTTGAGTATTTTAACTCTAGATTTCTTTTATGAGAATTACAGTACTCCTTTGATTGCTTGTTCTGGCTAATGGATGCTAATCCTTCATTGCAACAGGTTGAAACTATGGCTTTTCATTGCTTATGTGGTGTCCTTTGTATCACTGGCTGCTTCGGTGGGCCTGTTGATACAAGATTCGCTTGTAAAATCTGGTCCTTCAGTGTGGACTGGTACTGCTGGTGTCTTGCAGTGTGCGCTTGTCTTAATCAGGTAAATTTTATTCCGGATTTAGAATTGCAACCATAATCTATATCATGTTAAAAAACATTACATGACATGTTAGTTCAGTTTTGTAGAATTATTCCAATTTGATGATGAATATCCTTCTTGTTTCCTATGTGCCTGCATGAGAATGAGACACACAAATAGTCATATGCATACATGTACTGCCAATGCCATTCTTAAGATGTTCTCTAATTTCATTATTACATGTTAAATGTTGTGTCATCAACTTTCAACTCATTAATTTCGTCAATTTGAATCCTCCACTGTAGCGGGCTGATATATTGGACTTGTCACTCGGAATAACGGATACCCTGAATCTGGTGTTTTACACTTCGGAGCTTGGAATCACAAGTGAGGCAATGATATGTGCTCGTATCATCTGTTGTTAACCTTTGTAAATTTTGTATTGTACTGTCTTGAGTATTAATGTACGATACATCCTGCTCATTTGAAATTTATGATGGTGGTTATTCAGTCTAATCTCCAACCACTTGCGCTTGAGAAACATTATTATGTTTGTCTTTCTTTGTTTTTTTCTTTTTTTTCAGCTCTATTCAGGGCCAAATCATGTGTGCCCATGCCCTCTCATTCAACAAAACCAAGTTCGTGCTAGAAAGACCCTGATAAACTACATGCCATCAGGGCATGACACATGTTTAATAGTTTGAAGCTACAGAGGCACGAAAATCTGTTTTAAGGATTTTAGAACAAAAATTGGTGCTACCTCATTTCACTCCTTTAATGAATAAACACATTCTGCAGGATGTAGGGTTCCTCCCAAACCAGAAAAAATTGAATCAATAAACCATACATCTACAAATAGAATAACAGTATTTTTGCAGTTCATCATTGGAGGGTCAAGGAATGTACTATATGTTTTGGTATATTTTATGTTTCTGGTATGCAAATTATGCAGGCACCTGTCACATTGGTGTTAACTATGGAAGGAATGGAAATAACCTTCCATTTCCAAAAGAAGTGGTAGGACTTTATCAGAGGCGTGGTATTGAATTCATGAAACTATCTGAGCCAATACCTGAACTACTTGAAGCATTGAAGGGGTCAAAGATGGAAATCTCTCTCGGTATAAGAAATGAGGAACTGAAAAACCTGGCATTGAGCCAATATACAGTTAATCGATGAGTTCAATCTAACATCGTCCCTTACATCAAAGACGTTTCGTTTGGTTCGGTCACCGTACAATAAGGAAATCTCAGGTTCTGATTCAGACTATGTTTACGGAGCCACGAACAATATGCATACTGCGCTCACTACCATTCGGCCTTGTTAGTACGAGGGTCACACTCACAACCATCGTTTCAACATAAAAAATCCTCGGGATTTCTAACCCTCCCTTAGCAGGAAGCCTTGGTTACCATGTACGATATAGCAGCATTTGTCAGGCACAGGAGCATCACTTACGCTTAATGTCTACCCTTTGGTTATGCTGCGGACCCTGATCACATCTTATTTGAGTATGCTACTTTGAGGTCTAAAGTCTAAGGAACCTGTATTGGATGGAAAATTGGAATACCATAGCCTGTTTGATACCATGGTCGATTCTTGTTTTGTAGCATTTGAAAACCTGTCTATAGAATTTCTTACGGTTGCTAAGGGTAAAATCTGAATGTATTCCCCCAAAATTTTCAACTGAAATCGAGGTACGCATTCGTTGGAAAATGACCACTTGAATGCTAGTTGCAATTTTTTAACTTTAAGCACTCCATTGCTTTGCAATAAATCGGCAGAAAATAAATGATAGCCTTTTATTTTGGAATTAAACTTCTAGACTGAATCCCAACTAGTATTTCCTACCTTTATTCAGGTTAAACTACTGCCTCCATAAAAATATCATAAACATCTGCTAAAAGAATTGAAAAGAAAAGTAAGAAAAATATATATGTAACACGAACTAAACTAAAATGGGGAACTTTTTGATTTCCGTAAAATTGACCAAAAAACACCAATAAGCTATTTTTTGTAAAATTGAACCCTCTTGAAAGGAAGAAAAAGGACGAAATATCCCTAAAGATGCAACTTTCCAGCATCTTTCCACTGCAGACAAAATAGCCCCAATCAATCCTTCCCCCAACCAACCTTGGAAGAATTCTGTGTTACAGGCGGGCAGGACTTATTGCACCATTTGCAAATGGCACTGTCAAACCGAAACCTACCCCCTTCCATAATCAACTCATCAGCTTTCTTTCAAACAGAAGACATCAAAAAAGAGATAAAGTGAGGCAAAAAATAATAATAATAATCATCTGCCATCAAAAATTGGAACTTCTTCGGATTTACTATGTAAGGGCAGAGAAAAGTCAAGCTTCAGATCCGGAGTCAGACGAGCTCAATTCAGAAGAAGCTCCATCCAAATTAGTCGCAAAAGATTGAACCAGCTTTGGCCGCATGCCACGGCACAGTTTCAGAGATGGCATCAGTTCCATGTACTGCAAAACCAAATGAATAGGCAAAATAAGCAAATAGCATATAAATAGGAGTTCCTATTTTACATCTTTTGTAAAATACCTTTTAAACAATGAGAAAGATACTGAGTAGCCATGGGATCAGATTGCAAATAAAAGCATAACAAATATACCAAACCTTCATAACTGTCCAATGGCTATAAAGAAAAAACATATTCCATTATGTTTTACCATCCAATAGATAGAGCATGATCAGCTCCACATAATTTTCGCTATACTTCAAGGTTCATTACAACACTAATATTAGGAAACAACTCATAGAATGCCTTCAATGAAAATTTATTGAATAAATCTGTTATATATCAGTGAAGGGAAAGTACTGTAGAAAAGAAAGATATCTCGTACCTCCTGATAAAAAGCATTGATCTCCTCTTCTGTAAGGCCTTCATCCTCACCGGTGTTTTCTTCCCAGCCAAGAGATCGAAGGAATGCAGCCTCTTCCTCATCTGGATAAACCATAGCAGTGCCGCTCATATTCTTTTCGCCATCATCAGAAAATCTTTGAGCCTCTTGACAGTTGTCACCATTGCTAGTTGCTACTGTAACATGCTCATTAGCATGAGCAGTCGCAGAAGGACTGATTACTTGCTTTGTAACTTCAGACTTATCTGTGGTTGAAGATGAAATCTGAGGGTCTGAATATGAGAGACCGGCAGAAGTGTTTTCTAAGGTCTTCTTCTTCAGGAGATTAAAAAAATCATTTCTGCTCTGGGTTTGAGCCAAAGAAGGTCTCTTTTCCACAGTGAACCCAGGCATTGGATTCATGGCACCTGCCTTGCGTTCCCCAGCAGAAAGCTTTGGGTTGTTTGAGTTTCTTGCAGGAGCAGATGTAACAGGAGCAACAGCATGTTGGCTGGTAGTAACTCTGCTATTTGAATTTGTTGGACTAGCAACATCTTTTTGAGTAGGGGATGAGACCCCATTCTCCCATCCTGGTTTGAGAACCAAAAGCTTCCCAGATGTCTTTGGCATATCAGACTTGACATGTCCACTATGAGGAGACTGATTACCATGATGAATCAAAGAAGGTGGCTGCTGTCCACTCTTCACAGCTATATTCATCTCACTTGTTCTGACTGCTGGTTTGGTTTTTGATTTATCCACAGAATTTAGAACCTGGGACAAAAAATTAGGTATATTACCAGGAATTTCTAAGTACTAAATAAATGGTTTTTTACCCATGCAGTAGACAGGTAATGCACAGAAAACAGAGCAACTTCAGAAATACTTCATGAACAGACAACACGCTAGCTAACTTCAGTTAATCCAGGCATTTCAAAGTCCCTTGAAAATGTACAGGAACAGTTATAATTCAATCACAAGTATATATCACGAAAGCCACATGATAAAGAGAAGTCCACATGAACTTCAAGCCAAAATCCAGCATAAACAAAACCAGGTCAGAAAAAGAAAAAGAAACAAGGCTCTCTTAGGTGGTGGAAAAATGGATGGTCTTGCATAACTTTTTCAAAATTCTAATCCATCAAGAAAATTGTGCGTAAGCTCCTCGAAAAGTTTTACAATTCATTAATTGACCATAGTTATTTAATGATGATACTGATTAAACCCAATGCATGAGTTTCTTTGAAAACTCTCATTCTTGACTTTCAATTATGATCAGAGAAGATGATAAAAAATCTCAGTATACTCAACAGACACAAATAAAGAAATTTATATAACCTAAATTAAATTCACAACAACTTAAGGCAACCTCATATATCTGCAATACATTCTGACCTACAGGTTTATGCAAAATCATAAAGGTCAAAGAAGATTATCACCAACTTAGCTTTAAGAAAATTCAGAGTATTATGGAACTTACCAAATCAACTAATAATCTGCATCAGAAAAAAACAAGAAATATGTCTGGACAGAACACTGGATAAGAAAGTAAAATGAAACCTATGTACACACAAACAAACTGAGGTTCAGGAAGGAAGGAAAGAACAAGCAAGGGAGAAGGGGACAGGAAAAGAAAGTGCCATTTGTGCCAAAACTCCCACCAACATTACTGTCAATCAAATTTCGGTTTGTTTTAACCAGTGGAAAGAGCATGGCATTTATGTGAACCTACCTACAAAGTTTTGTAACTTATGGAGAAAGGCCAAAGATCTTCATAGCCATGGAAAAACTTAGACCAACCTAGAGCTCCTTACATGGAGTCATAAAAAATTCCAAAATAGTTGCCTAGCATCTAAGCTCAAAATATAAAAATAACATTAACCTATAGAGCAAAAGAGTAAAAGGATGTCATAAATGAGAGGAAATGGTTTTGATGTAGGAGAGTGTGAATCAAGATTCAAGACAAGCTTTGGAGGCAATCATTTAGAGTTAAATTGGGAAAAAGCCCAGAAACTATGCTGAGAATAAGTGTTTTTTAGGAGGTTTGCAATAACATTCAGTTGGATAAGATATGGGTTTCAAAAAAGTTTAAGTAGAATTAAAAGATTATATATAAGTTATATTCAGGTTTAAAATTGCTGGAAATCTAAAGAACAAGAAAGAATATATAGCCTTACACCTAGATTTCCTATGACAGCACAATGACATCAAATAAAGAACATAAATTCAGGTTTTCTTAAAACTTAATCTTGACTTCTATTATTGCACCAGACTAGTAAGGGAAGACTGATATTCAAGCTCCCAAGAGAAGTAAAAACTTGGAAACAAGAGAAGAATACTTTAAAGGATGAAAATCAGAAACGAACAGGACATAAGTTCAGGGATAGGAAATCAGAAATATATGATCCAGTGTAAAAGTACCAAAATAAAGCTTTCATGAAAAATATAAAACCTAAAAGTAGATAGGCAGGCATTAGATAAAAACAACTATCCAGCATATAATCTCTAGAGATGATGTACAAGAATGCAGAATGCAAAAGGGAGGGGAAACAAACTTGTTTAATAGGACTAAAACTACAAACTTATATTTTGCTGAAAGCCAAGAAAGCTGGCTTACCGAACCCTTAGGCATCGACGGTGTCACTGGTATTAGTTGCCTCGATTGCTTAATAGCCAGTTCCTCACGCCTTTGAGTCTTGACAGATAACTAAATGAAATACAAATGTCTGGTTAGACCACAGATATAAGTTATATGTATAATAAGAACTTAGTGACTAAGCCAGTTACCTGGGGAGCAGTACGAGTTCGTGAAGGAGCTTGTGCTAGTGCTTCAGCCATATTAAGACTAGGTGTGACACTTGGAGCGCCAGGACCTGAGGTGGAAACAGTTTGGGGGACAGGCAAGGAACCTGTGCTACTACTTCCAACCACACTGGGCACTTCTGCCAAAGCTGAGGTCCATCCTTCCGCACCAATCAAAGCTGAATTACCAACAGGCAAACTCTGAGAAGCTGAGCTCAAACCAGGAGATGAAACTCTAACTATCTCAGGCACTCCTTGCCTCTCTTCAGTTCCAAGTGAGGGAAAATCTTTCTCAAACACAGCCTTGTGGATGCTACTCCCAATGGTACCCCCAGAAAGCAGACCATTGCCATTGTTATGGTTACTGTTACCACTGTCTCTTGAGTCCACTGCAATCCTTCGAGGCAAAGGCTCACCCTGTTTCCTAGAGACCATAGAATGAGAACGCCGCAATGTATCTGTCTCAATCCTACAGGTTGAGATACCTCCTAATTTCTCACCCCTACTGGTTAAGATACTTTCTAAAGGGTCAGAAGAATCACGGTCCCAATGGTCCCCAAATCTCAACCTCTCTTTATCCCTTTCTCGATCCTTATCACGGTGACTCCTACTAAAGCTACTGTAAGCATGCTTTCCAGAACCATTGCTAGAACTCCTCCTCAAATTCAAGGAAGATGTCCGTTCCAAAAAGGTTGAACGAGGGGAATCAAAATCACTTACATTCCTAGAGTTTCTATGTCTCCCATGATGCACTGACGAAGAAGCATCTAATATAACAACAAAAATACAGTTATCATATATTCTGAAAATGATATAAAAACATTCCTACAATGTCAACCATAAATATATATATATATATAGTATAAATTGAATGAGAAATGCAACGGCAATGAAAAATGGGCATAAAAGTTGCGTCTAACAGACAGATACATGTCCAAGAACAACATTATAATCAAGTAAAAATGGAATGAAAAATGCAACGGGTTTAAAAGTTGGCCTGTAGAAGGTACCTGAGTGAGAAGAAGAGGAAGCAAAGTGGTGGGCTGAATTGCCACCTCCAGTAACAGTGCCAGTACTTCTCAACCATTCTGGAACTAATGCAGGTTCACTTCTTTCCATAAGGGATACTGAACATGATCATCAGAAAAAAATAAAAAGAAACAACCACTTCACCTTCTTCAAAGCAACCCGAAACTCTTAAGCTAATCCCTAGTCATTCAAACCACCAAAATCAAGGTTGCTGGATTCAAACGGCCGCTCAACAAATGGCAAAGAAGGAATTGTTTGATCAAAAGAAATATATTTTTAACACAAGCGTGAAGCCATAGCAACGGAAACAAAGGCAATGGCAATAAAACAAAGGAGATTATATTTTAATTAACTCACTCCCTACTCCTCCATCTTTGATGAAAGATGGATTTGCAGATTGCTGATTTTCCAGTCTCAAATGACGCTCATATTTCCCAATAAAAGAGAGAAAAAAAAAAGATCCAACCCTCTTAGGCAAATACAAATAGAAAATTACTTTCCAAAACAACAGTTATCGCCCATAAACCAGTTTAATTACGAAAAATAACCCTAAATAGCAATAAATTTGGAGTAAAACTAAAAACCTAGATTAAATTTTAATTATAAGTTCCAACTATTAGGGTTTGAACCTAAAAAGGCAACAAGAAAATTTGGGGAAAATTCTAGACAAATGACAAAGAGAGCAGATGAAAGAAAAAGGCTAGTGCTAACCCTAACCCACCCTACAATTCCTAGCTATTGCCTCAAAAAATGTAACCGTTTTTTAAAATAACCGTCCCCCAATCCAAACAATGCGTTTCTTTTTCCGGGAAAAAAAAAAGGAATAATTACGACAAAAAAATTAAGAACGAAAACGGGGAGAAGGTTTCAGTGAAAGGAATGAAGGAAATAGCGAAAGCGTAGAAGAGAGAAAATAAAGGAAGAAAAAGAAAGATTGATAAAGGAAAAATAAAAATGCAGGTTATGCCAAAAATAAATTTAGGGTTTTGTTTTTGTTTGTTCGGAGAAGGAGGCGAAATTTTTTTCTGTCTTTTTCTTTTTTTTCAAAGACTGGGGAATGAAACGTCTCTTCTTCTAACAAAAATACAATATTTTCTTTTTTTTTTTTTAAACAAAATTCGATTGGAAAATTTTCTTGAAATTTATTGTATTTATTTATTTTTTATATTGAAGAAATTTTGACTTATATATTGTCTGCTGCTTTTCTTTTCTCTGGGTTGTGCTTTGTTTGTTAGACAATGGCCCTTCGTTGCTAGACGATTGTTTTTGTCTATAATACTACAACTACTGAGTATATCTTTATCTAGTATTATCTTAATCCTTTCATTAATTAAATTAATTAACTTTATCTTAATCTTGTAAAGAAGTCTAACTTAAATAGACTTTTACCAATCAGAAATTTCATTAACAAATCTTCAATAAATCTTTTGTAGCAATTATGCCATCATTTTATTCTTTTATTTTTTTTTTACTATTTTATAATAAATATGGATATTTATCTTTGCTAGTACCAGCATTTAGTTTATGACTACGATTAGTTTTTTTATATTTAAAATTATCAATTTTTTAAATTTGATGAATAAAATTAAAATTTTAATATTCTTTCAATTAAATTAAAATATTCACGTATGCTTTTTTAATGGAATATTATTGTTATATTAAAGAGAGCATGCATCAGATATAATTACCAAATTCAAGATATAAAATAATACTAGAAGAAAGAAACTTTACTAATAATTGATCACATGATTAGTTATATGTAAATAGAGTTAGTATCAAGTTGAGTTCCGGGCGAGTTTTGTTTGTCTTAAATTCAACTCGATTTTATATATTATCAAACCCGAATTTGATTATACCTAATTTTTTTTTATTTTTTCATATCGAAATCTGATCCCGACCCGATACTATATAAATTGTATTCGATTATATCCGACCTGAAATTAATAAAATATTATTTTTTAAATATAAATATTTAAAAATATGATTATATAAATATATATAATTAAATAAATAATTAAAATTTTTTATATAATATCAGGTCGAGTCGAATTTGTCTAAAATTCGAACCTAATTCGACCCCATTGTTTCATAACTTTATTTGACCCGATTTAAAACTCGAATTTAAAAAAAAAAAATCGATCCCGTAAGATCGAGTCATGTCAAAACCTATCTGGGTTAAATTTCTAACCCTACATGTAAATGCCATTCATTCTATTTTTTTTATTTTTTTTTTTTCATCACTCTGTTCTACGATTTCTTGCTTTGTAGCCACAAGCTTGAATATGTAGAGGTTGTGGGATAAAGACAATGCTTATAGACAAATGAAATATTGGTAAAATGTGAAAATTATATCTCTTTCTAGATATTATTATTATTGTTATTTCACGTTATACGATTGCCCATTTGTTATCAAAAGCTATAGAAATTTTATTACTCAAGATTAAATCTAAACAGATTTTGAAGATATATAATAATAACAAATTCTCTTTTATCATGATTAAAGTTTTACTCAGATAGATTTTTCTTAAATGAATAACATAATAAGATAAGGTAAAAAAAAAATAAATAAAAGAATACCAAACTGTTTCAAGACAATGGTAATTTTTAATTAACTTAGATAAAATTTTTTAAGTGAAATTTATGAAATTTTTTATTATAAATAATTAAATTAAAATAAAAATAATAAATTAAAATTGATAAATTGATAAAGTAAAAAATCTATTAAGTGTGCAAAATTTAAAAAAATAAATAAATTTTGATATATTTTTAGATAAATATTTTTAGTAAAAATTTTGATAGAATTTTAATCATTGAATAAGTAAAAATTAAATTTGAATTATAAATAATATTTTTAATATTTTTTTACATATTATTGATATTCATATTGAACTTTATTAATATATTGTTTGAAATTTTTATTAAATCATTTTAAAAAATAATTTTTTAAATTTTACCTAAAAAATTTCATGTAAGTTTTATCCCTCTTAAAGTCAATTAAATTTATGAGAAAAAACTCAATGAAATTTTATTTATTTATATTTATTTTTGAAATAAAACTCAAATGATATATATGTAAAGAGAAATAGTAACAAATGCTACATATGTACCATTAAATTTTTGTATAATTAAAATTATCATGATTTGAATTTTAATTACTAAAATTAAGAATCTACTCATACAATTGTTACCTATTCAAATTACTCATATTAAAGAAAAATATTATTATTCAAAATTTTCCTTTTTGGCTAAGTCAAAGAAGAGGATCTCAAACATTAAATTTTGGTTAAAAATTTTTCAAAACAAAATATTCTTTTTCAACCTTAAAGTTTCAACCACGTAAAATGTCATGTAGTATAAATTTTGGTCAGACACATGCTTCTTATATTGAACATATCATGCATAAATTAAAGTCTACGAAACAATCGATAGTACGTACCATATTGACCAACTTATGTTGAATATATCATAGTGATTAAAAGCAACGTTTTCCATTGGAAATACCATTTGCTTCCTCCTCAAATCATGATGAATGGACCATTAAGAAAATTTTTTTTTCAACTTTATCTCAAATAATTATAATACCAAAATAGTCCTCTTATGGCACAATTCAATTATCTTTTGAAATTTTATGTTATGGACTATTGAAATAAGTATAGTGATTAGTGAAATGTATATGAGATGAGAAAAAATTATTTATCTTATGTAATTTAAAACTTTAATGTAAAAAATTATGTTAATATTTTAAAAGATAATTTAAAATAAAAAATAAAATTATATTAATATTTTAAAAGATATTTTAAAATAAAAAATAAATATTCAATACTAAAATATTTTATCGTTCAAATTAAACTTGAATTTAAAATTTTGTATATAAAAGCTAAAGCCATGCTTAATGCCTAATCAAGTCTAGCTCTCCTTCTCATTAAAACGAATTTGTAAATTTTTTTTAATCTTATTTAAAGGTTAATTTAATATTATTGTTAAGGTTAAACATTTTTTGAATTAAAAAAATATGTTTAAAAAATGTAATTAAAAATTTTTAAACAAATTTTTTAAAAAATTTCAAAAACATTTTTTTACTTCAAAATTATCTTGAGAAGTTTTTGTTTGAATTTTCAAATAAGATTTTTAAACTAAAAATTCATATTATTTTAGCATTAAAATTGAATTGAAAGCAAGTTTTTGAATTATAATTTATATTTAACGTCAATGCTAAATTAGGTTTAAGAATTAAGATGAACCATAATGCTCGGGGGAAGAAAGAGTTTATAAATGATAAAATATCTTGAATCGTGATAGCTGTTTGCGTTTGCAATGGCGTAAGATATGAGCTAAGCTGGGCTTCTACTCGTGGTAGGTAAATCCCAATCATAATATTTTTTTTACTTGCAGTTGTTAGGGCGCCATCCATCAACGTCCTAGTTTAGTAGAGGTTAGATTCAATTATTTATATATTTATATCTTATAAAATTTTAATAATTTAATAATTTATATTATATTTTACATAAAAATTAAATATTATAATTTATATTAATATAAAATATAAAATATATATTTTTAATTTTATTAATATATATAAAATTTATGTCAAAATTTTAAATCATATTATTTTCATATTTTTTATATTATTTTTGTCTTATATTATTGTATTATTAATTAATTTATTTTATTACATTATTGTGTCATATTTTTATATTATATTATTATATTCTTATTTTATTTATTATTTTTGTATATAATATGAATTTTAAAATTTTTAATATAATATTTAAATTATAAATATATTAATTAATATATTATTTTAAAAATTATTTATTTGTTATGTAATTATCATATAAAATTAATTATGATAAAAATAATACAAAATATCATTTTAATTAACAATTTTGTAATACAAATATTATATTAAAAAATTTTAAAATTTAAATATTATATTAAATATTTAATTATAATTTAATAACCATCACATTAACCCTTCTTATTATAATCTCAATAATATATTTGGCTTCATGATTACATTACCCCATATGTTATATTGTGGATAGATTTTTGCACACCAATTTTAGCTCTATTTAATTATACCATTGAAAAAGTATATTTTAATTTCTTTCTGCCGTATCAATAATCAGCCGTATACTTCAATGATAATTGATAAGCTTATCAGGTAGTGCCGTGATGATGATTGGCAGTTTTACTTGACATTTTAAATTTCCATTATTACCACTAAAAATTGCCCAAATTCACATTTCTACCCAACAAAAAGTCAAATCGAGGGTAGCGCCATATTTGAGGTATTACATTTTGCCAGCTGCCACATGGGGTCTACTTATGGTGGACGCCACCGTAGAGAATAAACCAGCGTGTTTACGTGGCAAGAGTTTGCACAGTTCGAAAAACGGTCCCACTCCCACATTAAAACAAACAAAACAATCCTATCAAAATTTTTACCTTTTATAGCCGCCACGTGGCACCGCGTATAACCTCTTCCTCTCTCTTGCGACGGCGTTTACCAGTCTCACCTTCTCCTGTTTTACCATTTCTCTATCTCTTCCAGTCAGCTCCTTTTCGCTCCCATTTTTCTCACCTAAATTTTCCCTGGAAAGTTACGGACAAAATAAATTTTCGTTTTTTTTTTCTTCTAAATTGATATTTTGAAAACCCTAGACTACTTTGATTTTTTAGATTTTAGATGGATTTGGCTCCATATGCATCACTTATCTCGATTCTTTAGTCATAGAAGCGCCATGGACTGGAAGAGGAGCAGTAGAAAGCCGAGACTCGAGCGCCGCAATGCAGCGAAGCACATCGAGTACGATGCAGCTTCGTTTTCTTCGTCTCTCGATGATTCCTCTTCATCTTCTTCTTTAATCACGCGATCGCTAGATTTATCCGATAAAACCAGCTTCCGTATCCAAGGAACCGATGGAGAGTTCGACAGAATTTGTCAGAGTTTGGGCCTTAGTGGGCCTGAAGATTTTTCCATCCCAACCGCCGCTTGGGAGGCCCGTAATATCCGATCGTCTTCGGATCTTCTGCCTCGGTCCAGGTTAAACCGGTTGGCTAGTCCTAAAGAAGAGACGGCCACGGTAAAACACGGCACTGAAGTAACAATCGCTGAATTGACTGATAGGGTTTTGGTTACTGGGTTGACTGGGAATGACTCGGCCGAGTTAAAGTTAAGCGAGTGCTGCTTTTCTAATAGTATTGTGGTGGATGCTACCACCACATCCGAGTTAAAGTTAAACGCGTGTTCCGTTTCAAATGTTGTCGATGGAGGAGGGAATAATGGAATTAAGGGGGCTAGGCCACCGGTTTTAAAGCCGCCGCCGGTGATGAAGTTACCGGTGATCGATAACGCGTGCTCAACTTGGGATCTGTTTAGGGATTTCGCTCCTGAAGACGATAGAGGGTGTGTGGTCCCGGTTCACTTATATTCGTCTTCCGATGAAGAAGAAAAGAGAGAGGAGGAGAGTGGGGTTATTGAAGAAAATGCTAAGGAGGAGGAAATTTTAATGAGAATAGGAGAGACTGCGGTGCTTTCAGCGTCGTGTTCGTTTACGACTTCAAATGATGATGATTCTTCCAGTTCTACAACGGAACCTACGTCAAATATTTCCCCTAATGGTAGGTTCAAAAGGAAAATTACTTATTGGGAGAAAGGTGAGCTTCTGGGGCGTGGATCATTTGGATCGGTTTTCGAAGGGATTTCTGAGTAAGTCATGGATTACTGCCTATAACGTTCAACTTTATATTCATGTTTAATTAGATGCTTGTAGGTAGTTTTTTTTTAATAATTTCAAGTTCATTTATCTTTAGAGCGCAAACTATTTTTGGTACAGCCTTAATTCTACACAATCATAATTTTGTCCCTTGGGGCGGCACCTTTTTAGAGTTTAGAAAGCATCTAGGGCTAGGAGGTGTTATTGGTGTTAGTTAAGCATCTTAGAGGAAGCACCTTTCATTGACCACTTAATTCTTTAGAGAGCACCGTTTTGCATGTTGGGATTGAAGGCTCAATGATTGTTGCATCTTTAGATTGCTGGATATCATTTATATAGTTAACACCAATGGTGACTACATTTTGGCCATCTCGTGTTTTTGCTGCCTCAAACTTTAAGGGGTTAATGTAGTTAGCCTTTAGGTCCATCTGCCTTTAAGTGTTACTTTGTTTGCTGCGTGAAGTTTTGCATAATTTATAAGCCCATTTAGGCATTTTTTGTGGGCAATTTATTCTCTCTCTATGTGAGCAGTTGCATAGAGAACTAAATACCTGAGTTAAGTCCATCATTTACTTTTGCTTGGAAATAGGTGTAAATTGTCAATTTTGGTCTATAGTTTTCATTATCCTATTTGGTTAGGAACTGGTCTACTGGAGATATCTTGTTCTATAGTATATTTCATGATGATGAATTTAGCTGTTTACCGTTGTTGAAGAGTTGAGAAATATAAATTTAGGGAAGCAACGTTGTACCAGAATCTTTGAGATATGTAGCTAAATGCAGAGATTTTGGGTTATCTAAGGCTCTAAGCTATGTGGTGGCATTTTCATGGAGTCACAGAAGGAATCATTGGTCATAAAGAATTTTCAAAATAGCACAGGAAACCCATTTTTATCCTATCAGCAATTAATTGGTTATCCACTTGTCCAATAGCTTAGCTATTGCTTTTCTTTAGGAAAGAGATGTTTTTCTTTTAATCATGCTTTACTAATTATTTATCCATTCATTTCCCTGTAGCGATGGATTCTTTTTTGCTGTGAAGGAAGTTTCATTGCTTGATCAAGGAAGTCAGGGGAAGCAAAGTATTATCCAACTTGAACATGTGAGACAGTTTTTGTCTTTTACTTCATTAAATTTCATTTTCTTTTGTGCTAATCAAAATTTTTTCTTGAAATATCGATTTTCTTGTGGTCTCTATCTTTTTAATTTCTTTTTTTCCTTTCTTTTTCAGGAGATTGCTCTATTAAGTCAGTTTGAACATGAAAACATAGTTCAGTATTATGGCACAGATAAGGTACTAGTTTCTAACATTTACTTTTATTAGTGGAATTGATTGCTTTAGATATTCTCTGATTTTTGAAAAAATTGAATATGGTATATTTTTTCTTTAAAAATCAAATTTGATAAAATGTGCACTTCCACAGAATTTTTTAATGGGAAAAAGGAAACATGGCTTATCCTGGGGTGGAATGTAAATTTGCTAAAAAGAGTGTGTTAAAATATAGCAAGCTCAATTTCAGGTGGGCTTTTCATGGTTTTATCCTCTGGGCTATCTATACCTGTTGAAAGGCTTATTTACTGTGGCTTTTTGAGGCTATTTTGCTTTGCTAATTTTCGAGTGTTGTTGTATACGATGTTTGACAATTAAATATCCACCTCACTTGGTTTATTCTTTTATTATTAGAAAGGCCTTAATGCCAAAGTTTATGTTTAATGTAGCCTTTTCTTTTTTAGTTATGGAGAGCTGATTGACAAAAAAAAATTCTCATTGCAATGCAAAATATTGAACAAATAGCAAACTGTTGGTGCATGTAAATCCCTACATATATGTCTGTATATTGGAGCATTATCATTTTAGCGATTGTAAGTTGGGTTGTCAAATACCTTGGCTTAATAGGATGACCTTTTGATTTAGCTTTTTCGATAATTGTCTAATTTTTATCTTTTGATTTTATGGTCCTTGCAGGATGAATCAAAATTATACATCTTTCTTGAGCTTGTAACCAAAGGCTCCCTTTTAAATCTATATCAGAAGTATAATCTCAGAGATTCTCAAGTCTCTGCATATACAAGACAGATTCTGCATGGATTGAAGTATCTTCATGACCGAAATGTGGTTCACAGGTAAGTCAAGAGACATTTTATGTTGCTGCTCATGCATTTACATGCCACTTAAAATTTTTGTTTGTTTGGTCTAGCCAAATCTGTTTTCTAATTTGTACTTTACTTGCATGTATTTCGTACTTATATTTGCCTGCAGTAAATTGCTCCGTATGGAAAATATTTTCTGTTAGGTTGTATTTTGAAAAATCTGTTTTTTTTTTTATCAAATAATATTAATATAACTATTAAAATATTAAAAATTATTTATTATTAAAATTATTAATATTCAAAAATAATTTTATTTTAATAATATTTAATATTAAAATATTTTATTAATATAAAAATTTAAAACAAAACTATTTATTATTCGTTATATTATTTATTAATATAATATTAATATATTATTATAATATTTATTTATAATAATATTATTAATATATTATTTATTCATATAATAATATTTATTAATATATTATAATATAATATTATTTATTTATTAATATAATATTATTTATAAGTAAAATTATGCTCAAAAGTATTGATAAATAGTTCTACTTAATAGACAGCTCTTTTCCAAAAAATGTCTTCCCTTTTTCAAATTTGTGAGACAATTTTCAGAAAAGTGGTTTAATTCTCCATTGACCAGTAAATCATTTTCTGTTGACTAGCCAGTTTTTTGCCAAACAAATACCTGAAAATGTGATAAATCATTTTCTGTGAAAGAAATGGAGCCTTAATAAATATTGCTTCACTTAACCAATGGAAGTTTTGATTCCTTATATCTATTATGATCTGCTATAATGAAACATAATCTGTATGCATATATAATTTTCCTTCTTGGAGGACATTTTAAAGTCAAGAATGTGATTTACTTTGATCATAGAAGTTTTTCTCAACATTTTACTTGTTATTATTTTTGTATTTATTTTTCCCTTAATGTTGGTTGCCTGCTTTATCTCTGTTCTCTTCCCTGATTTGGTATTTGTTATAGTTTTTTGCTTGACGTTAAGAGTAAAATTGTACGTTCTATGTTATTCCTAAGTTACTCCACACTTTGAATTTTATGCTCTCAAGGCTCATCTACTTGTTTATTTATACAGGGATATTAAGTGTGCAAACATATTGGTGGATGCAAGTGGATCAGTGAAACTTGCAGATTTTGGGTTGGCAAAGGTTTTTTTTCCCTATCCTAAGACTTTGACCTTCTTTCTTGTTTTTAGTAGCTTCTAAGATGATTATATTAATTGATGCTGGGTTCGTTTTCAGGCAACCAAGTTGAATGATGTTAAATCATGCAAAGGGACGGCATTCTGGATGGCCCCTGAGGTTTGCCTCTATTCTTTCCTTTAATAAGTGATAACCTGTAATAGCTGTTGTTTGAATTATGTAGAGTATTATTTTCTTCTGTATGAAGAAACACTGCTCGAGATATCTAGCTTATAGGAATACTCAATAATGACTATATTAGAGATATTGCTGGAAGTATTTAGCTTATGGGAATACTTAATCATGACTATGGTGACAAAAGAAATGATGCAATACGTTCATGGACTGGTAGTTGCTAATGTTTGATGATGGCATTTCTCCCTTCCTGAAACACTGCTGGGCCTTTTTTTGATCATACTTCAATGATGTCTTCAGTTCCTAGTTAGATGGGTTCCAGTACTTTTTCTTAAGAAACATACTTATTCTTTGCTGCAGTAGTTTTTATTTTCTTTATGACACAGACTAACAATAAGTTCTAGTCTTCCTGAATTCTGAGTATAAGCTGTGTGATTACAGGTTGTCAATCGGAAGGGTCAAGGCTATGGAATTCCTGCTGATATATGGAGTCTTGGTTGTACTGTGCTGGAGATGTTAACCCGTCAGATTCCATATTCTAATTTGGAATGTGTACGTACCTCTTCTTCTTGATACAAATATTACTTTTCTTAATGATTAAGTGATTTTATATAAACGTAAAAAAGAAAGGAACAGATGTTCTGGAAATTTGTAGGTTGTCATCACCAAATCACAAAATGGCTTATGTAGTTTTAAAGCACGAAATTGGGTTTCTAATGTGTAGCATTAATTGATTTAAGTGTGTAGTAGGATGTCAGGCATTAAATGTCCAGGAAAAGGCAAATCGGTAGAGGAGTGAGGTGGAGGGATATTCCAGTTTGTTTCCTATATTTTCCTTTCTTCTACAAGAATTTGCTGGTTGCTGGTTGTTCTTTTCATATAAATTCTGTCTTTTGCTGATGCTGGAGAGCTATGAACAAGTGTTATAAATTCTGATACTCTCCATTTTTCATGCAATTATAACATTGCATGACTATTGCTCTGTTGTTTGATGTCTTTTTGTGTAACTCAAAACAGATGCAAGCATTGTTTAGAATTGGCAGAGGTGAGCCACCACAGGTTCCTGATTCTTTGTCGAAAGATGCACGAGAGTTTATCATGCAATGTATACAAGTAAATCCAGATGCTCGGCCAACTGCTGCTGAACTCTTACAGCACCCATTTGTAAAGAGGCCTCTTCCAACACTCTCAGGCTCAGCATCTCCTCATCCTGGCCGGCGGTTTTGAATGTTTAGCCTTGAAACTAAATAATCGGGTAAACATTTTCCTCTTACCATATGTTTTTATCTCCTTGTTGATCTTTCTGCCATTTGGAAGTGATCTTTTGTCAGACAAAACATTGTCCTTGAATCTGTTATTGTCACATGATGTTAGCTATGAGATCCTAATATGCATGAAATATCCTGTAACAATGGGTATGTTGATTCTTGTTTAACATGCCTTTGTTAACAATTTAGTATGTGTTCAGGGCATTTTTTTTTATCTTATTGTTAGTCTGTGAAAAGTTACACACTAGAAAAAGGACTTTGGTGGCTGATTTTGATTTTTTCGTGCGGATGTTTTTGCTCTTGGATACAGCTCCATCCATCATCAGGAAGAAGATAAGTTTGCGTCCTCAAGCTCGGATGCTACCACCTTTAGTTTTGCCCCTAAAGAGTCAAGATACCGAACATTGGTAGGCTAAAACCATTCTGAAGCATCGCTATGGCCTAATGGCCTTGCCGTAGATCTCAATTTCCGGATGATGCTGAACAGAGCAGAACTGGTCATAAATTATTTGTTGTCATTTTGTCTGTTATGGAATTTGATTTAGTGAGGTTTCTTTTATTTTGTAGAAATTTTTTTTTACAGGTGAAACATTGTAGGGCAAGGTGTAGGAGATATTGTTGTAGCAAGTTAGGAATCATACACTGTTTGTAAATATGTATCTCATTGTTGATGCAAATGGATGGTAAGTTTGTGTTGATTATGTGCACAATCAACTTGTGATTTATTGCTTGCTTTTTATTTGAAATCTCTCCGGCCCTCATCGGGAAAAAAAAAAAAAGTTTTATCTGGTTGCCATCAGATGGTTAGCGACTGATGTACGTCTCTCTCCCTCTCTTTTTTTTTTCCTTTGGTCACAACTCTCCTATTATAATTCACAATCACAATCGGTTAAGATATTATTTTGGGAGACCAGTCTTTCCATTTCTTTTACGCAATCTCTTTATCTTTTTTGATCAAATTCAAAAAGCAGGAGAAATCTTACATCCTCATAAACTTAAACATCCAAATAAAACAACATAGATAAAGAAAGGCTTAAGTATAAAATAACTAAAATTAAATAATTACTTTAATTTTATTATTTTATTATAATTAATTAAAATTTTAAATATTTATTTTCAAACAATGAACTTTTATTAGAAAAAAATTGAGCAACAATTGTCACTAATTTTTGTCTAATCCAAAATTTAATTGAGTGAAAATAAACGTTTAAAAGTTTAATTAGTTACAATAAAAATAATAAAAACTTGAAAGATTATTTAATTTTAATTCATTTTTTTTTATATTTATGTCATAATAAAGAAAATGATAAACAGCCAGAAAGATTGACATGAAATCAATTAGCCAGGCTGCCAAAACGATTGTTATTTAGATGGGCTTTTAGTTGGGCCTAGGTCTGCGGCCCAAGAAATTAATATCCGTAAGTATCTGAAATTGCGTAAAAATATCGACATTGGAGAATAGAGAGTGAGTGAGAAAAGAGCGAAACTGAGAGGGTGAAGGCGTAAACTAAAATTCCGCTCCTCTCTCCACAGCGCCAGTAGCAGCAGCGGCAGCGGTTGCGGAAAGAAAGCCACCACTTTCCTACACAATCGCAATCTCATTCCTCTGCGAACATCGGCTTCCTTTCATTCCCCCAATTTTTAACCTTCCTTCTTTTCTCTCTCTCTCCTCCCAGAAAAAAACTTTTTTTTCCTTTCTATTCAAAAAATTTCAAATCGACGGTGACATATCCAGGTACGCTGGAGTCCGGTTTTCTTTTCGATCTCTCTCACATTCATTTCATTTGATTATCAATTTCGATTTTATTGCTTTTGAAGATGCTGCATTTTGATCTTCACTGTTCTGATCGCGCTTTAAAGTTTCAAATGTTTTAGCCTAGGGTTTTAAACTATGGCTGCTTTTGCTGGTCCTTTCTTATATATTGTTTAATCAGCTTCCCTACTTTTTCTTTTCCCTTTAATTGTGTATGATTAGAAATTGTTCTTTATTTTTATATATTTTTTCTGCATTAATGCAAAAAAGGCAATGCTTATTTGGTGTTATATCTGTTTCTTCTTTGAGAATTTTCATTTTCGTTTCCATTTTTGAATATTTCTACAAGTTTCCTTGTTTGCTTTTTTTTTTTTAAAGTTGTTATTGTGTAAATGAATATTAGTGATTAGTAGACTATTGGAGGAGAATCATAAAAAAGATTATTGCTTTCAACAATTTAAGAGTTTCCCTTTAGCTTTTCAAGGACTAATGAGAAATGATTCAATAAGTTCATGCCGTTGTAGTTTAAAGGATAGATTTACACTTGAAACGTTCATTTTATGGTGAGCAACAGTAAAAAGCAAAACCATATTTGATTACATATCCTTCTATGTTTTGCTTTTAGGCTCTCTTTTTATCCAGGGTGGTCTTTAAATGTGGTCAGAGTATATTTTATATTTTTAATTCCAATGTTCAGCTTATTTCCCCCCTTTTTGTTTTTTCTCTTAAATCTTTATTTTTCTATCTGGTCATTAGGATGATGAAAATGGTGCTTATTGTAAAGTTTATTTTCATTTTTTCCTTTGTCCCCTACTATCTTGATTGTAATGAATGTTTTTTGATTTTTAGGAATTGCTTAACCTGTGCTTTATTAGTAATTTTGGAATTTTCTGGTTTTTTTTTTTTTCATTTCAAGCTAAAATGCTTTATAATAAGCATGGTGGATAATTTCAGAGTGCTTGACACGTTTTTTACAAGTTGCAACTAAATCATTTTAGAAACATGTTCTATAGTGTTTAAAGCTTGATTCAAAGGTTGACATATTTGATACTAATTTTGTTGGAAAGGGTTTTTTTTTAAAGGAACTGTTAAAAGTTATGGAATGGAGGTAGAATTTCATTGACAAAATTAATTGTTAGTCATTTTTTACTTGTTAACTCTATTCGGCAGGCTTTCAACTATACTTATAAAGAGTTTAGAATCATTTTTCGTTATTTTACTTGTTTTGTCTAAACTTGTCTTTAAAGTTATACAAGCTTCATCTTAATCTGATAGGCATTACCTCGAAGCCGATTTATGTCCTTGAAAGTTGGAATTCAAAAGGAAGTTTTTAAATATTGATTGCAGTTTCCAATTATTTGTAAAAAGTGCTATGCAGGTAAAATATGTACTTGTAAGGAACAATTCATTGGTGATTTTGATGGAACCTCACCAAGAGGTCAAGGCTTCAAACGGGTGGACCGTTTCTTGATCTGGTGGCTGCCATCCAAAACATGCTATGGGGTGGGTTAGGATAGCCTGGGTTGTAGGGCAAGGTAAGAGTGCTAACTGTGTAACTGATAAAAGAAAGGAAAAGGGTGATGGATTTAAACTATGGCACTTCCGTATTTTGTTTGGCACCATGTTCTTCCATGTTAACTAGGCCCCTATTTTCTAGTTTCACTGGGCAATGGTATTTCCTGCTGTGAAACAGTTTTCTGGTTGAGCCTTGCACTGAATATTCTTGGTTGTAGTTTATAAACCTGTTATCTTACTTCTTTTATATGTTTGTCTCATTACATTTTGTGAATATTCATTTATGTGTTTAAAGAAGTTAACTTTGTAACATAGATAAATCTGCCCCCTTGTATTAAAATTTCTTGAGTGTTTTTATGATATGTTAGTGGTAGCATTATTAATAATTTCAACCAGTCACTCACCAACAACGGGAAATCAGGAATGGGGTCTGTGATAATTTGATGCTCAACTTTTTTCCTTTTTACTTTGGATCATCTACTTAAGTAGTGTTTAGTATAGGGTAATCACTTCAAAGACTATGGTGATCTACACATAGTGATTAGATCATTATGTCTGGTAAGCACTCTGTGATCCTAAGTGGCTGTGATCTTGGATCACTAAGAATGACCAGATCACTGCCTTGGAAGATGATCTAATTCCCACATAAAATGATGGGAAACTTTTATCACCGAGATAAAGTGATATGTAAAAGTAACAATAGTTAATTGTACCCATTTAATATGTGAATTAAAAACTTGCTGCGTCTTAAAATTGTAATTATTTTATATTATAAATTTTTATATTTTCAAAATAATATTTATTATAATAAGTGCAAAATAATTTGTGTATTTTTTTGTTTACTTTTTTAATATTTTATATAATATAAAATTTTTTATTATGAATTTAATAATTGGTGTTATTTTCTAATTCAAATATTTTTTTCACATAATTGATATTATAAAAATCAATTTACTTATCAATAAATATATTTATTAATTTAATAATTTAATTATATTTTATTATAAAATAAATAAATATTACTAATATTTTATAAATTATTATCTTTAAACAAACATAAAATTATTTATTTGTGTAGTTATTACAATATGCATGGTTCTTTTTGTACTTTAAAAACAAAATAATGTTTGCTTTTAGTAATACCAAATATAGTGATCTTTAATTCCTAAGAATTAATCATTATCAACCAAACAAAGTGGTTTCAAATCACGAGTATTAAGATCACTTTGGTAATAAATCACCCCAATAATTACATTATCATGGTAATCTTACAAAAGACAACAAACGCTACCTTAGTGAATTGATCTTTGTGGATTTTCTTAGTATTGGCATTTGGGTGTATCTCATAAAAGAATAGGTTCTCAGAAATGAGGACACTGCTGAACAATGTCAACTGGCCTAGAAGATTTCATGCATGTGTCTCTGTTTTCTCTTGACAGACCTTATTTATTTATTATCAACTAAGATTCCTGATATTGCCTTATCTGAATGTTCTTAATTGGGCTTAGTATACACCTTACTGCAGATAGGGCGTTACATATTCTGCATAGATTAGAGATCTTACTGTTACTTGAAAGTGTGTGCAGTTAACAAGAATCATACCTATGCTAGTCTTGAAAGTTAGAATAACATGAATGCTCAAACCGTACTTCAACATTTTTAGTCTAATCAATCAACATGCCTATTAGTGTTTTTAGATGTTTATTGGTTTTTAATTTTCAGCAATTAAATTTCATTCATTATTGCCTTAGAAGTGGGATTTCTTTAGTATGTTAGTGTCTTTTTTCTGAGAATATGCACCCATTCCAACAATAAACTCTCCTTCCCTAGAGATATATCTACTTAGTTGTCTTAGGCTTTATCCCATTTTGTACCCCAAGCAAAGAACATTGTTAATTGTTACTCTACACTTTTTGAAGTCTATGCATTAAATGGATGCACTTTGCTTGGATTTAGCCAGCAATCTCCCATGCTGTGTAATGCATGAAAATTTTAATAGGCTCTCCCATCAGAAAATATGAAATATGAGATTTTTGATCTTGCGTAAAGTGCAAGGCATATATTGATCTTGCTTATGTTTTACAAAAATTTTTATTGTTAAAATGATCTGATCTCTCTCTATCTCTCCCCTGCTTTAGGTTTAAATTGTGAATGGCCAAAGTTAGCAAAGTGCGAAAGTCTGATTCCCGTCATAAAAAGGTGAATCCTTATCTATTGCCATCTTATCCTAAGAAGGCTGGCAAAGGCTCCCAGAAGAAAAAATGTTTGAAAGCTTCAGAGAAGAAAGATTGGGAAGCTGCAAAATGTTCAGTTTGTCTGGAGTTCCCGCACAATGCTGTTCTCCTTCTTTGTTCCTCTTATGATAAGGGTTGCCGCCCTTACATGTGTGCTACTAGCCGGCGCTTTTCCAATTGTCTTGAGCAATACAAGAAAGCCTACACTAAAGTAACTTCAGTTGAAAATGGGTTGATGGACAATTCGAGTCTTATTTCAGGTGTTGGGCAGCCCACTGACAAGATGGAAGTACCAGAGCTTCTATGCCCACTATGTCGGGGACAAGTGAAGGGTTGGACAGTGGTAGAACCTGTACGGAAATATCTCAATCGGAAAAAAAGGGCCTGCATGCAAGACAATTGCTCATTTGTTGGCTCCTACAAAGAGCTAAAGAAACATGTTAGGGCAAAGCACCCATTGGCACAACCTCGAGCAGTGGATCCTGTACTTGAAGAAAAATGGAAAAAGCTTGAAAATGAAAGAGAGCGAAATGATGTGATCAGTACAATTATGTCATCAACGCCAGGGGCAATGGTGTTAGGGGATTATGTGATTGAGCCAGGCTATCGTGGTATCTACAGAGATGAATATGATTCAGACGACTCTCTTGATGATGGTTTTATTAATCTAGATTCTACTGTTCGCTTGCATACTAGATTCATGGAATATGACCTATTTGAGGAGGATGACTTTGGGATGCGCCGTGCTTTTCGTGCTGTTTCCCCCCTAGCCCGCACTCGGCGTACTCGCTTGTTGGGATCAGTAGGACTAAGGCGATTCCCTAGGGTCCGAGGCCGTAATGGAAGCCGATAACTTATGTGACTACTTATAAGGACTGGATCATTTATTTATCTGCAATTTATAATAGTTGGATCTCTTTGCAGCTGCCGTCATATGGTGGACTTTATACCGCAATGTGATGTAACATTTAAAATGAACAGATTGTAGTTGTAGGAGAGTCAGTCATTGGTAAGTAGGTATTTAGTTGTTGAGGGGAACCAAAGGTATTTTAGCTGTGAGTTCCCTTGTAGACTATCATTTGGTCATGCATAGCGGTCATTTGACAGCAGCAGAACATTAAAACATTCTTTCTACACTCTTTGTTGTAGGGGCTGGCAACATTTCTCCATGTTGCGCTTGATGGTCCTTTATTCTCCTGGATACTATTCTGTAGTGTACAGCTTCAAGAAAAATCAGAGGAGAATTAAATAATTCTTCGGTAGTTTCTCTGCCTCTTTATCAAGTTCCAGACTTCGAGTCAGGTGAATTCTTCATTAATCCATGATCTGAGGTTTGCTTATTATTTATTCGTATCTTATTCCATTTTCGGGTCATGAATTCGACTAATAAAACTGTAGTCATATTAATCAAAGTTAGGTAAATATGTAAATTTTTTTTTCTCATCAACATTGCATTTTATATTTTCACTCTCATTGGGAATAATAGTAATTTGGAAAACGGAAGAACAAAAAAAAAAAAAAAGAAAAGAAAGGTCAGGCAAATACTAGTACTTTGAATCTTGGGAATTTTCATTTTTATTACCTTTTATTGACCGAAAAAAGAAAAAAGTTCCATTGTTTGTGCTGAAATATTTGATCTCAATGGGCTTGACCCATGAAGAGAAGAGCTTCTGTCTTCCCTGGATCCTAAAGAGAAAGGTGTTGGAATGGATGTGGGCTTTGAGTTTGTTCTGATATAAGGCCAATCAAGTGCTGAAACGGAGCCAACTTTGGGCTTGGCCCAAATTTACTGAGTAAACCCAAAAAAGGGCCTAATAACTCTAACGGTTTACCTCTAATTGTTTTGTCGCTTCTTCTGTTTTCCCTTGTTATTTTTTTATGTACAAGGAAGGCTGATATGAATTGGTGACTTTCTGCTTAACAGGTAAGCCACCTAGAAACAAAAAATTTAATACCAAAATCAACAAATAGCCGGGTTGCCCTCCTTCAGACTCCAAAGTACCCTGCCTGTTTTTAGATGATAACATTTTGATCTAAAGAGAAAATGACTACAGATTTTGATGTTGAAATTTCATATTTTTTTTACCCAAAGGAGATGGTAGTTTAGGGATAAAAAAAGGAGTTGTGGGTATGAGATTGAAATCTATACCTTTAAATATCACTTCTTAAAAATGATTGTATCAATCAAATCTAATTCTTAAATTTCATATTTTTTAGATTAGTCTCAACCAACCAAGAAATTTAAAGAAGGCAAATAGGAAAAACCAGAATCATTATTTAGTCGTCAATGTGACAAGCAGTCAAGTGGAAATTGATCTTACGAATGCTTTCATAATTCATATTATTCATAATAAAATTGTCACATTATGTCTTTTATATCTTGCCTTCTGCTATCTGATGTAATACTGTGTGCCAAGTTGCAAAACTAGCCAACCATAAAATCATCTGGCCATTATGTTATTTCCCATTTGCTTGAGGATTGTATTAACTATTTGGGTTTTGGACTGTTGGACCTAAAAGTAATGCTGCAAATAACTTGGCATTGAAAAAGTTCTTTAATTTTTGGTCACATGATATTAGCAAAAGCATTTTCTAGTTCTAAAAGTAATCACCTGGAAATATTCATCCCATGCATATATTGCAATAAGATATTGCTCTTTCTAAGTTCTGTGAATTCCTTCTTCCCCAGGATTCCTTGACCCTGGAAAATCTTTGTTGGATTTATGAATCAAAGAGTCTATAATTGGTTGACCAAGTTTTACTTTGTCAGCACCTGTTACCTAGTTTTTTGCAGAATCATTTGGCAAACAATTTTTTCTGAACCTTGCATATCAAACAGTTTGCTAGCTGATGCTTGTTTTGCTGTTCGTTATTATGCTTCAACGAAATGTCTTAGTTTAATTAACTTAATTAATAAATAAATATAGGCGAATTATCTAACAGGATCACTTCTCTGGGAAATTCATTTGAAATCAAAACCAATTTTCAAATTTGGTTATTATGATCAACGATGTCTCCCATGCATCAGCTTGTCCCGTCACCCCAATCAGCATTCAACACATGATCAAAGCACAAATGAACAATTGAACAAGTTTTATACTCCAATTTCTTTAATTAAACGTGAAAAATAAAAAAGAGAAAAAAGTAGTGAAGCAATCACTACGCAGGGGATGGTGAATATGGGGTGCCACTTGACCAAAAATCTTATGCCACATAGGCAAAAAAAAGTGTGGCCATTTTTCTAGTTTTCTTTACAGCAAGAAAACTGTCCGAGAGGAACAAAACAATAGCAAAGCCAAACGAAAAAGACCAAACATATTCTTTTAATTAGATAACTCTTTTCCAAGACAATCACATCATGCACAATGCTTGCGAAAGTTGCCCCTCTATCTATCAACCTTATTCAAGTTTGACACAACTTTTTGTCTGCTGGCGGTCGGCAGAAAAGAAAAGAGAGATGAGCCACCAGAAACCAAATGGCTCAAAGCTTCACCAAAGGGCCAATGTCCCCTTACTTATCCCCCTCTATTCCCTTTTTGCCGCCCCCAGTTATGATCACTTTGTCATTTGGTGACCCTTTCATTTTTGTTACCGTTAATCCACACGCTCTCTTCTCTTTCTTCTGCATTCGAAACCCGCCCCATGTTTTATCATTGACCGTTGGGCTCTTCCATGAGCCATTTCCCATTTCCACAGGCAATAAAAATGTCCCCTTACTCATTGCTTCACATTTTGGCCCCACGCTCTCCGATCTCCCCTCCCAAGTCCTACCTCCCTTCAACTTTATCGTTGTCTATGCATCTATTCTTTAATAATTAAAACTCTCATTAATTAATTAATTTGTAATATTTTTAAAAAATAATATTTAATAATTTCGAGATTCAAATTTTAATATTTACGAGTATATTTTTATTTTCAAATTTTAAATTTTTTTGTAAATAAAATTGTTATTTTTTATTATAACATGAACATCTCAAGTGTCATTTGGATCTTTTTTTTCTTGAAATATTTTAAAATTACAAAATTTCACATTGATCAAGTACATTCCAATTAGAATTTTATTTCAAAAAATTTTCTTACAGAAATCGAATCTTGATTCATAAAACATAAAATTCTTTCTTCTTACAAAATCAAACTAAACCTTCTCAATACAACTCCTTTAATTATAGACTTCACTTAACTCATACAATTTCAAAGAATCTTCACATTTTTAATCTAATCTACTAATTTAATCGCATTAAACAAGTTTATGCAAGATTTAATTAAGTTCGTCTAAACCTTGTCGTCACATGCATTCCTTGATCAATTATAATCTCTATTTTTAAGCTTTAAACCTTCGTTGTAACGCAAAAGTTTGTATTTTTAGGCTTTTTTCCTTAACAATAACTATAAATTCGTAAGAGTGTAAACGAATTGAATTTAAATAAATTTTATTATATTTGTGAATTTAATTAATAAATTTTCAAAAACTATTTATAATTATTTGTTAAATTTAATTAATAAATATAAATAAATAAAAATTAAATATATTCACGAAACTATTCTTTGAACATTTTATTATTTTACATTTTTACTGTTTGTTAAAAGTGATGACAATTGACACATGATTCGAATAATTAAGGGTTTAAAGGATAAATTTGTGAAAATTAAAATTTGTTGTTGTACTTTGATTTGATTGAAATTTATCATTATATTTTTATTCATGGATCAAACTTAAAGAAAATAAAATATTCTGATAGTAAATTTAAAATTAATTTTGAAAAAAATAAAAATACAATATGAATGATAATTTCACAGGTATAAAAATGTATATTTGATGTGTCATATTAAAAAGTTATTATTTGTTTTTTATGAAATTTTTACTAAAATAAACATTTTCAAATATTAAATTTAAAATAATTAAAAAAACTAGTTAATTCTAATTTATATAGTAAAAAAGAAGTATATGTGGTAAAAATTAAATAAAATAGATAAATGAAATGAGAAGAACATAGAAAGAGAAAGCAATTAATTGTGGAAAGAATTAGGATGGAAGATTATAATTTTTCTAATATCCAAAGTAGTTATAACTTGAATTAACCCCAATAACAATTTAGAAAATAGACCACTTTTAATATTACAATCATAATAAAAAAAAAGTTTACTCCTATGAATTATTTACATATTACAAACAATAATTTCCTCTTATAAGTTAATATTGAAATGTACTTATTTTAATATGAAATTGCTAAAAAATAATATTTTTTCCTAATGTGGCACATTAGATGTATATTTAAATATCGAATATTCATATTATATTTTTTTATTCAAAATTATTTTAAATATATGAACAAAATATTTTTTTTATTTAACTGAATAAAAAATATCAAAAATAAAAATATAATGATAAATTTCAATTAAATCAAAATACAGTGATAAATGGTGTCAAATTTACTAACCCATTAATTAATAACATTTGGGTTTGAATAAAATTCGAAAGTAGATAGGTTGTTCAGTCTTTCAAATCAGGATAAGATGTGTTGTATCTGATAGTCTAAAACAAATGATTACAGATCATGTATTCGAAATGACTCCAATAAATAATCATCGATAAGATTCGAATTTAATACCTATTCATAAAAAAAGATGAGTTTTAACTATTTGAATCAACTATTTATTGATCATTAATTAATAATATTAAATTAATATAAAGGTTATAGCTTATAAGAAAGGATTTGTGATGCAAACAAATATTCTTGACCGTACAGCTAGTAGTCCGATTAATTCCATTGAAATATGAACATCCTATGTACGCACACTTTATGTCACATTTTCCAGGAACTAATCAAATCACTTAATTATCTTTCTAATTTTAAAAAATTAATTAAAGACTTATATTTCCTTTTTCTCAACATCATTGAAGAGAGTAGAACTTAGATGCAATCCAATAAATATAGCAAAAGTTAAAGGGTGAGGGTTTTGTAAGTTTTAACCTTTTCGTTAATTGTTTTTTTTATTTTGTTAACGAGTGCTCTAACAGAAATTAAAATTTTAAAGTTATTAAATTATATAATTTATTTTTTAATGACTAAAATATTAAATGTCTTTGAATTATTTTATCTCTTATAATAAATTTTCATATTTTTATTATACTCAAATAAATTTATATATATTTTTATTTATATTAGAATAAGTTTTTATTATAAACAAAAAATTAATTTATATTAAGCATTTATTTAAGTATAAATTAAAAGATAAATATTTATTTGGATATAATTAATATTTAAAAAATTATTAGGTACAAATTAAAGATTAATAACTTATTTTAGTGTAATAAAAATACAAAAATTTATCAATATAAAGTGATAAAGTTTTAAAAAAAATTATTATTTAAATTTTTTTAATATATCAAAATTGATAATATCAACTGTGAGTTATAGTTTTTAATAACAAAACAATATTTTAATTAAATTTTAAAAAAACTTTAAGTGAACCCTTTAAAAAATTTTTTGTTTTTATTCAAATGAATAAAAAAAATTTCTCAATCTAAACCATAAGAGAAAAATTGACGTTAAAATTAATTAATGTTATTAGACCCAGTCAGTCAAAAGCTCAGGACAGGGTTGAGCTCAGGAAATTCACACAAGAAAGTAGTCTAAGCAAGCTTTGAAAATGCCATTGAACGCCATTTGCACTCTTAAGGATGCTGTATGTGCGAGCGTCACTTATTCTGATGGATAATTATTGGAATTCAAAGTCATAATAGTGATGACATTGGTGTTCTTTTTATCCTCAGATACCAACACTTCTGTCTTCCAGGAAAGTTATTATCCAGCCAGTGTTTAACTAATTAAGATACCCTAGCTTTATTTACAGAAACAAATCCCTTGGCCCAAGTTTTCTAGAAAACCGACCCTTCTCAAAAGCAAATAATTTTTTTTTTCTAATACTTCATTTTCCTCTTTCCAGATATGTTGAAGAAAATTTTCAAAACAACAATTCTTGTTTCATAGTATTAATTATTTTTTTGAAAAAAAAAAAAAAGCAAACCAAATTTTAGTATATATTATAAGTGGTGCATGTTTATTTAGCCTGATGGCATCTGAAAATAATCGTGTGGCTACAGCCCTCTTCACCCACCGCAGCCACTCGAGCCACGGCTATGTACTTCAGCTGACGCGACGCCCCCCAAACCAAACCAAACCAATAGCAAATTTCTCTCTCAGGAATAAAAAAAGGAGATCAAGTAAACAATTTATTTTTGTCATGAAGGAAAAACAAAAGCCTTCGATGTAACCAGATATACAACGCAATCATGCAATCGTCGAGGTCCCCATTTTCCCTCAAGACATTACTATCCCCACCAGCCTAAGCCTATATAGACTCTTTCACCCAATCCCAGTTCCTCCACTTTCTAGTGAAACACAGTCAAAACCAGGAAAAAAAAAAAGGAAAAAATTGATTGAAAAGAAGGGAAAAAAAGAGTGAGAGAAAGAAAAAGAGTTTTTTTTTCTTCTTTTTTTCAAGTAACTCTTAATTATGGCGTCTTCCGTCGATAATCAACAATTTATAAGGTGCCTTGACCCGGATTTGAACGGTGTTTTTACACCCTTGAAACCCGGTTCAACTCCAACCCACCGCCCTGTGAAACATGTTTTCGTCGACCATGATTATGACTCTTCCAGCGAAGATGAAGAAAATGAGATCAACCTTTACACAGACGTGATTATCAAATCCAACAACGAGCTTGAACCGTCCATCTTGGACACTAGAGATGAAGCAACCGCTGATAACTGGATCAAGCGTAATCCTTCCATGGTTCGTCTCACGGGGAAACACCCTTTCAACTCTGAAGCCACCTTGAACCGCCTCATGCACCATGGCTTTATCACTCCTGTTCCTCTTCACTACGTTCGTAACCATGGTCCTGTTCCAAAAGCTTCGTGGGATGACTGGACCATTGAAGTAACCGGTTTAGTTAAAAAACCGATGAAGTTCACCATGGACCAACTGGTAAACGAGTTTCAAAGCCCCGAGTTCCCAGTTACCTTGGTTTGCGCTGGGAACAGACGTAAAGAACAAAATATGATCAAACAAACGATAGGTTTTAATTGGGGTGCTGCTGGGGTTTCCACTTCGGTGTGGAAAGGTGTACCATTGCACGACGTGCTCAAGCGATGTGGGATCTTACGCAAGAAACAGGGGGCCTTCAATGTGTGTTTTGAAGGGGCCGAGGATTTGCCGGGTGGCGGTGGGTCCAAGTATGGAACTAGCATCAAGAAGGAGTTTGCCATGGACCCGTCTCGTGATATTATCTTAGCTTACATGCAAAACGGTGAGCGTTTAACTCCCGATCATGGCTTCCCTGTTCGGATAATCATTCCAGGGTTCATCGGTGGGCGAATGGTGAAATGGCTGAAGAGAATTATCATTACAACCCAAGAATCCGAGAGTTATTATCACTATAAAGATAATAGAGTACTTCCTTCTCATGTTGATGCAGAGCTAGCCAACGCTGAAGGTACCCAAAAAGTAGCATTTTTTTTTACAGTGCAGTAAATTATTTTGCATGGGAAATGCTAATATTGATAATTAAAAATGGTGATGTAACGTTTGCAGCTTGGTGGTATAAGCCAGAATACATCATCAATGAGTTGAACATCAACTCGGTGATAACGACGCCTTGTCATGAAGAGATCTTGCCAATCAACTCGTGGACCACTCAGAGGCCGTACACTTTGAGAGGTTATGCATATTCCGGTGAGTTCTTTGGACAGATTCTTTTTTCTTTTTTTTCTTTGTTTTCAAGGGGAATCTTTTCAACCGTACGTACAAAAGACCCCGACATGGTTTGCTTTTAGCTGAGTCCCATACACCACTGCAAAACTGGAAAAGATTATAGGTTGCCCTCTGATAGATGCCCCCTATCCTTTTATTAGATTAGATAGAAAGAAAAATGCATTCAAAAAAATTCCAGCCTATCGATGGGAATCCATAAGTGTCGTAGATTTTAGTACAAAAAAACTTAATTTGATCATCTTTCTTTTTTATATGAAAAGCTTCTTTTGTTTGTTGGCTCGAGTTACATAATCTCCTTTGGAATTTCCTTAAAACATTTGCCTTTTAGACGTCACATGAATAAGAATATAGGATAGATAGAAAATGTTCTTTTTTCCTTATCATTTTGAGAAAAGCTTTGCTGGTTTCAGTTCCAAATCTCAAGAACCCTATAAAATCTTGAAGAGAAAAATCTTTAGAGAATTCTTTTTCTTTTATCAAATGCCAATTTCTGTTCCAACACAAGAGAGAGACACAAAAAAATGTTTAAGGTAAAAATGTAAACGCCGAGTTGTTTGACTGAAACTTGTGTGCCTGTGGGCAATGGGAATTAATCTTCCAGCTATTTTGAGAAAAGTCGTGAAACTGAAGGTGCTTTTTGGTGTAAATTGAAAACAGGGGGTGGGAAGAAGGTGACACTTGTGGAGGTTACAATGGACGGTGGTGAAACGTGGCAAGTATGCACCCTAGACCACCCTGAGAAGCCAAACAAATATGGCAAATTCTGGTGCTGGTGCTTCTGGTTGCTGGAGGTGGAGGTGCTTGACCTGCTGGGAGCCAAAGAGATATCGGTTCGAGCCTGGGATGAGACCCTCAACACCCAGCCCGAGAAGCTCATTTGGAATGTCATGGTAAGTAATTAACAACGTCTACTTTTTTTACCACGGCATATTCTACAGTACTAGGGAAGTTGGTTTATCTCACCAATCTTGATTAACTATTTAAATTCTGACACGTGTTAATATAAGTGGTCAAAACTGACTAAAGGGACAGTTGCGGCCTGTTGGGAACATAGATTTTTTTTTTGCAGCCAATTAAGGTTAGGCTAGAATGAGGATCGAGAAAAAAAATTTTAATAAATGAGAATCGATTTAGAATTTTAGTATTCTTCGTTGGGTTTGGTTCGAATAATTTTAATTAAGTTCAGATTTAAATATATATTAAAATTGTATTAAATTTTGAATTAAAAAATAAAAAATAAAAAAATTGAATCAAATTAAATTATATATTTTTATTAATTTATATATTTTGTAAAATTTTGTAAAATAAAATAATTATTTTATATCTAAAGTTACTTAAATATATTAAAATTATATTAATGTAATACATAAAAATAAAAAATTTTAAATTTAAAAAATTGAGGAAATGAACTGAATTAAACTAATAAAATTCAATTTAGATTAATTCAAAAGGAAAATAAGATTGAATTTGTATCATATTTTAAAAATTTATAATATTATAAATTATATAAAAATTAAATCGAATTCGATTTGATTTGAACCTTATCACCTAAAGATAAGTAAAGTGGGATCTAATTGATTGTTTTAATTGATGGAAATAGATTTACTTTTATTAAATTGGTTTGATCTATTTGTTTAATTTGGTTAATGATCAATTAGAAAACAATTTAATTAGGTAATTCAACTGATTTTTTATATTTAAAATTAATAATTGAATCAATCAAATTAATTAATTATTATATTTTAATAAATTTTAAAAAATATTATATAATATTCACATATATAAAAATATTTTATTTATATTTTTGAGAATGATAAATATGATATTAATGGCAAAATTATAAAATGAGTTTTATTGAATGAAAATTAATAATAAAAAAATGAAAAGTATGATTTTTTTGATTGAATTGATTAATCTATTTTGATTCTGTTATTTTTTATTATTAAAAATAGATTGATCTATTTCAATTTTTTAAAGAAATTGATTAAATCAATTTTTAATTTTTTAAAATCGATTCATTCATTGCTCACTCTTAAACTAGACGACAGGTGATGCCATTGGTGCCTTGTGCTTGGTGGAATTGTGTTCCTTCATATCACCCATGGATTACTCCTAGGGCCAAAATATAATCTGCTCCTGAGTGAAAATTTTTCAAAGCATAAAGAATTAATATGTTCTAAAAACAAGAAAAAAAAAACAAAGAATTAGATTTTTTTCTTTAAAAGCCAAAAATGTTTTCAACTTCAAACTAATTATAACTCAAGCTAATATATTATGGTATAAACTAAAATTTCAAAAACTTTTGGCAAAATAAGTAATTTAATTTTGTTTAAAGGAAAAGTCAATGGTTCAATTTAATCATATGTGACAGGGAATGATGAACAACTGCTGGTTCCGTGTAAAAACAAACGTATGCAAGCCGCACAAAGGAGAAATCGGCATTGTTTTCGAGCACCCAACGTTGCCTGGCAACCAATCCGGTGGATGGACGGCTAAGGAACGACACCTTGAAAAATCAACCGATGCAAACTCGACCTTAAAGAAGAGTGTCTCATCTCCTTTCATGAACACTGCCTCCAAAACATTTTCAATGTCCGAAGTCAAGAAACACAACTCCGCTGAATCTGCTTGGATAGTCGTCTATGGTCACATCTACGATTGCACTCGGTTCCTCAAGGATCACCCTGGTGGCGCTGACAGTATTTTGATCAATGCTGGAACCGATTGCACTAAAGAATTTGACGCAATTCACTCTGATAAAGCCAAGAAACTGTTAGAAGATTATCGAATCGGAGAGTTGATCACAACGGGTTATGTTTCCGACTCGTCTATGTCATCGCCTAATAACTCCCTGCATGGGGCATCGAATGTGAGCCTTTTAGCCCCTATCAAAGAAGTTGCGCCCACAAGACCTGTAGCGCTGGTTCCACGTGAGAAAATCCCATGCAAACTCGCCGAAAAGAGATCGATCTCTCACGACGTTCTTTTGTTTAGATTTGCATTGCCATCCGACGATCAAGTGCTAGGATTGCCCGTAGGAAAGCACATATTTTTGTTTGCCACGATTGATGATAAGCTTTGCATGAGAGCCTACACCCCAACCAGCACCATTGATGAAGTAGGCCACTTTGATCTAGTGGTCAAGGTTTATTTCAAAGGGGTGCACCCGAAAATCCCTAATGGAGGGCTCATGTCACAATATTTGGACTCTCTGCCACTAGGGTCATTGCTAGACGTAAAGGGTCCTTTGGGTCACATTGAATACACTGGTCGTGGCAACTTTTTAGTTCATGGCCAAACCAAGTTTGGCAAGAAGCTGGCAATGTTGGCAGGTGGAACAGGGATCACCCCGATTTATCAAGTCATCCAAGCTATCTTGAAGGACCCGGAGGATAAGACAGAGATGTATGTAGTCTATGCGAACCGAACCGAAGATGATATTTTGTTGAAAGAAGATCTTGACGGTTGGGCTAAGAAGCATGAACACTTGAAGGTGTGGTACGTGGTGCGAGAATCAATCAGGGAAGGATGGGAATATAGCTTGGGTTTCATCACGGAAAGTATATTGAGAGAGCACATCCCGGAAGGCTCCAAGGACACTCTTGCGTTAGCTTGTGGACCGCCGCCAATGATTCAGTTTGCTGTGCAGCCTAATTTGGAGAAGATGAACTATGACGTTAAGGATTCTTTGTTGATTTTTTAGGAAAGGATGGATGGGATGATGAAGTTTGTGTATATATGAATATTATTATATTCCTTGCATTATTCCCTTTTTTTTTTTTCTTTAATTTGTTTTATGATGCACGCTCCCTTAAAAAATAGAAAGAAAGTTACTAGGAAAGATTTAGCAAATTTTCTCTTTATTATTCTTTTCAATGTTGAGCAACAGCTCGATTTGAGTACTAGAAGTATATTTCTCTGGTGGAGGTTGTTCGGTTCAAAACAGGAAAAAAAAATCTACTTGCATCAAGTTCTTTGTAAATATCTTTCCATCATAAAAAATAATTCCAAAGTCTTGGCTGAAATATCCAACTTTATACTACCACTTAATGTTTATTTAATTAGTGATTTTTTTGTCGTCATCAATGTGGTCTGAATAGTAGTAGTAATTTTTAAAACAGTAGTGATTAATTTTTTAAACCCAAATTAACAATTTTAGTTTAGTTTATAGATATTCATAGTGAGCGGTGTTTGATATTAAATTAATTATCGATCAAGTCAAAGTTTTTCTTTTTGTGAGTTTTGAAAACTCAAACCGCAATGTACCTCAAATAAACTATTAATTAATTTGACTTTAATTAAGGCTGCACTTGGGATTAGTGGGATAGCTTCTATCATAAAAAAAAAAATGTATTTTATGATTGGATCTCTCGAACTGAGCAATACAGAGGAAACAGAGATTAATGATAGCTTGGAACACAAAATTCCTTCTATCAATTGGTTTGTTTAATTTGGACATTATTTTCATGGACTGATTTCCATTTCACCAACCAAATGATTATATTAAAGAAGTACTCAATCACTTCACAATAGGTTTCTTCACAGTATAATTTTTTGTAATATTTAGAAAAAAGCAATTTCGTGGCAGGTATCTTGAGCCATGGCATTCTATATGAAAAATTAATTTCTAAAAATGATAAGTTGTCCTTCAGAAAATGGAAATGCTTCTTCTTTAAACCATCCTGGATGCAGATAAGGAGTTAAGTTCACTTGCAGATGATTCGCGTACTACTGAAAATGAAAAATGAAGCTTGAAAGTGTCTCCTTATAATTTGACAGATTTTGCATTGACCAATATACATCAACATTGTCCAATTTTCCCCTTAGCTAGAGGCAACAAAGCAAAAGGTGGTCACCTATGGCTTGGAAACCATTTTTCTTACAAAGTAAAAGAGGGTGGGGAAACTTGCCTTTGTGATCCCAATTGAAGAAAATGCCAACGATCTTTTCATGCATCGACTATAAAAAGCAATTGAAGTGCACTGCACTTATACTAGGCACTGACAATCTATCTGATACAGTAGTAAAATCTCAAAACGGTTTTCGAATTTTACACCATTTGATATCATTCGCAATCAAAACAGTTAAAAGAAAAGACTAGAAATTTCGTCTACCACACACGCACACACACACACAAAAGAAAACCACGAGCCAGCATAGGGGAAGTAAGCGTGAATTAGAGCGTGGGTCCACTGGAAAGAGCAGTTGTTTTTTGGGAATCGCCGCGACCGACAGGCAGCTGCATGCATGGCTGCTCCTCTTGCTGTGAGCCAAATTAACAACCCATTAGTTGGTAAATGGATGCCTTTGGTTCTTGGAATGTTGAAAGGTCATCTTTGCTTAGTTTCCGCCCTCGCTCGCCTTACATTGGCCTGGCCCCTTGCTCATTTTTGTCTTTTTTCAATTCACACTTTTAACAGTTCAGATCTTTCGTCTCTCACCTCTTACATATATTTAATTATAAATGTTTCAAGTCTTACAATTACCAAGTGGGAATCAAACCAGAAAATCATCTCAAGGTGTTTCTCACCTTGAGTTTGAGTGCTATGGTCAAATACCATTTAAACAACAAGGTTTATACTAGATAGATTGTTCCTTTTTTTATGGTACCAAGATCTTGTTTTACATCATATTTCACTGCTGGATCTCTAGCAGCTCCCATGAATCTCAAATATTTTAATCGGATGTTGTTGCTTTTGAATAGTCCTTTTATAGAACTAACCTGCCCTGTCAGGAATCTCTTGATTACTTACTAGTCGCTATTCATTTAACTGAATCTTGTTCCAATCACTTGAAACCTTGTCGGCTAACCCCTAAACTCAAATCTAAATGATTCTTTTGGTTAAGAGGACAGAAAGATTTAAGAAAGCATTTGAAATTATACCATGAGTCCGTGACAGTTAGTATTACATGCGCATATGCTGAATCAATCAACAAGATTTTGATAATGGTTTTGAAATTCAAGTCAGCTGGGGTGAATATAAACAAGAAACAATTGTGAAGGGGCACAAGGGGCGATTGCAAAGTATTAGCTGAGGAAAATTCATCTATCCAAATCAAGCATTTTCCTAGTTTCAGTCAAACAAAATTTGTTGACAAAGAAATATCTTATTATGAGTCTAAAACTTAATCTAATTTGTTCATATAACTATTTTTAAGAAATGATATTATATATATCTGAAATTTAAATCTTAATATTTGAAAATTTTTCACTTTTATTTTAAATTACAACCTTCTTTGTTAAAAAATAAATTTATTATTATATGTATATGTAAACCATATATTACTGCTTTGTGTGGCCGTGCCATGATAAATAAAAAAAATTGGTAGATAGGCAAATTTTAGTAGAACATTTAAGACTTTAATTTTTCTTAAAAGTGCCTTTGACTATGAGACAGGCTTGGGAAACTATGGGCTTTAGCCCCTGATCTTCCTCCAGAAAAATGTAATTAGAATTATTATTCATTTTAAGAAAAAAAAAAAAAACCCAATTTCTGAAATAAACGTCATAGCTAATAAATTTTTAATTTCCGACTATATATTATTTTTGTTATCTACTTATCTTTGAAATGTCATTTAGGATAATTTAATTGGTTCAAATGTAAGTGGCTAGAAATTAGAATATTGATACGAAAGTGCGCACAATTTGGAAATGGTATCTAAAGACTTTGGGTGGAAGCTTGTAACGTTTGATAATTTCCAAGGACAGCAAATTTGTGCTGTCACTTTCCCAACTCCCGCAGACGTCCGGTTAACAATTGACCAAAAATTAGTAAGTTACATTATTTATTATTATTTTTTTTAATAAAGGAGGCCCTAACTAAAAGTGGTATCGGATCAAATTTTATTCTATTTTTTAGATAATATATAATATTATAAATTTTTAAATTTTAATTCAAATTCAAATCATTTTTTTTTTAAATTGATTCGATTCAAATCAAATTCTATTTTTTGATTTAATGGTTTTTAAATTTAATTTTTATATATTTTTAATATGATTTTTAATATATTTTAATATATTTAGATATAAAATAATTATTTTTATTTTATAAAATTTAAAAAATATATATTAATAAAAATATATAATTATGCATGATAAGGTTTTTCACTTTTTAATCTAAAATCTAATTTAAACTTAATATATACACTTAATACCTAAACTTAATCATAATTGGATAAAAAATCTGATATAAAACAAATAGAATATTGTAGTTTTGATTCTTCTTTCAATTTTTTCAATTTTTTTAACCTCTAGTTGTAGTTTGAGGATAGGAAAAATGATCGTGAACACAAATACTAAGATTCGAACTACAAACTTATTGAATGCTACTTCTTATAGGTAATTAAATAAATTAATTGAATTAAAATTTGAATTTCTTATTATAATTACATGTTACAAACCCAAATCTTCAAACAAGATGGACAAGGTGGTGAAGTCTGTCGAATGTATTGTGTGATCGTAACATACCTTTAAAATTAAAAAGTAAAATTATATAAAATAACTATAAGGCCTACATTATTATATAGAACTACGTGTTGGGCTGTTAAGAAATAACATGAGAAGAAAATGAATGTAACGGAGATAAGGATGCTTAGATGGATGTGTGGTAAAACTAAAAAAGATAAAATCAAAAATGAAAAATTTTGAGAAAAATTAGGATAGTCCAAATTGAAAAGAAGATAAGAAAAGGTCATTTGCAATAGTTTAAACATGTGAAATGTAAGCCTAACTATACATTAGTTAAGATAATTGAGTTTCTAGATTTAGGAAAGATCAAAATATTTAGAGATAGAGTACGAAAGATATGTATATAAAAAATAAAAAACAATATGATGATTAAGGAATTAAATGAAAATGTGGTTGTTGACAGAAATAAGTAATGCAAAAAGATTTAAATTACAACTTAACTTAATTTTCTTATTTAATTTTTGATATAGTCGACTCAGTGTATGTGATATAAGATTTAGTATATTATTGTTGTTATTACAAACCCAAACCATATTATTAAAATAAAAAAGGGTTGTAGCCATTCTTGTATTAATCTAATAGGTAAAATTAAATACACTGAAGACTGTTATGGAATGTGATTTTTGACCCTTTTGAAATCATTTGGATCTTTGGTGATATAGTGTTCATTTTTTGTCTTTTGTTAGAATATTTGATCATATATGGCCTTGTATTGGAATTGAGCGTTTTGCGTTCCGAAGTCAAGGGGATGGAACTTAGGTATTGATGTAAAATAGGCCAGGTTTATAATATAGAAATAGTTTATTTTTTCAGCTCACCCCATTTGCTCAAGGTCAGAAATTTGCATTGCCCATTTCTCTGTTTCATTAACACCGCTGGGTACCACTAAATTTCCGTAAAATATTGACTTGCGTCCAAGCTCTAGCCCAAAAAAAATGTAAAGTCCAACCCACTGTTTAACCTTCCTCTCAGTTAAAGCCAGTCCAATTGACTGAACCTTTTTTGCCCGAAGTGAGGGTGCCAAATCCAAGAAATGTGTGCTAAGAGCCTCAAGCCACTATGAAAAATTGAAAACCCTTTTTAATCGAGAGGTGGGTCTCATTTTCGACTCCCCCGGCCCTTTTACTTTCGGCCGAAGACCCGCGCTTCCGACGTAATAACCAGTTTAAAATTTCTGATTTTGTGACCCAATATCCATTCTCCCCAAAAATTTGTTTGTCCATCTTGCAGGATCTTCTGCATCAGTGTGGGGGTTTAGTTTATAAATTTACCAGTTTTCCTGATTTTTGAAGCATGAAATCAAAGGATATTTTGTTATTCTTCTAAGTTTTTCTCAGAAAGAATGATTCCTGCTTGGATGTGTCACTATTGTAAAATTGAATATTGCTTATATTATTTTATCAAGAATCCTAGAAAGCAAGAAGTATTTAGCTGGGAGCCAAAAATTCCCAGGATAAGGCACCTTTAAGCATAAGAATCTGACATTATTTTCGCTTCAACTTTATGTCGACACAAAGGTACCACCGTGCCAAAAAAGAAAATGTGATCCACTGCTTTCCACTGGTTATTTATAGGAAGGGATGAGCAAGGAGCTTAGGCAAAGGTAAGTTGAATAGTGAATTTAATTATAAGCTACATGGCTCAACTGGGGTCGTCTCTGTCTGCAGAAACTGAGACACTGAGCAATGTCCTAAGCCTGGTGGAGGCATTCAGAGCATTTGATGCAGACAATGATGGCGCAATCAATGCTGCAGAGCTGGGTGGAATCCTGGGTTCGCTCGGTTACAACGCTAGCGAACAAGATGTAAGGGAAATGATGCAACAAGGAGACACTAACAAGGATGGATTGCTGAGCATTGAAGAGTTCCTGGACATGAACACAAAGGACATGGCACTTGGGGACCTTGCCCAATTTCTCAGAAGCGCTTCTCAAGCTTTTGATGCTGATAGGGATGTAGCTCTGACAGCAACGGAGTTATATGAAGTTATGGGGAACCTTGGAATTGAATTGTCCCTGGAGGATTGCCAAGATGTTGTTGCTTCCATGGATGCAGATGGTGATGGAGCTGTTAGCTTGGATGACTTCAAACTAATAGTTAATTCCCTCCTCTAGATTAATCTCCAACTTCAATTCCTGTAGGTATTAACGAAACCAAATCCATGTTTTACTCTATCTAAGACTCTGCTGGGAGCTTTCATTTCCATGCATATGGGAACAAGAACTCAAGATCAGATGCTAGCAAAAGTCCTCTATGTTAGTATTTCTCTTACTATAAATAAAAACATGAACTTTGTTTAATAGAAGTGACCAACTGTTCCTGCATGTCACACAGTAATATTGGAAGCTTTTTCTTTTGAAAGAAGATGTGCAATTCTCCACTATGATAATATCAGCCATGTATTCCACTGCTTCAGGAAACCAAGGATTACCTGGCAATTGTTTTCTCTGTCCCGTGTCGATCAAATTATTTGTGTGGGATTAATCGAAGAAACTGATCGAGGATAAAAGGAGTACTTAAAAGATATGAATATCACTTACTTCGTACTTGTTCAGCCTTATCTGTATCCAAAGCAAAAGCTACTTAGGATACAACAAGTATAGGCAGAGGCAGCCCCTTTTTTTTTTTGTCACTATGTACATATAGGCTTACTGTTCACCTGGCTTGCTGGCCAGGGCTCGCGCAGTAGACAGTATCACAGTACCAATATTTATGGACACATTTATTTATTTATTTATCTTTTGCATCCATCCAAAAGACAAAACTCAATTTGATAATTCATCCATTTATTGTTTTTGGTGGTTGGACTTGGCGCCACGTACATTTGAATCTTCTCTTCACCACCTGATTCACTAAGTTAACTATTAATAATTAACTAGTGCAAAATTATACACCATTAAACAATTTACACAACTACAACACTGCTCATAGCAAGCGTGGTTTTCTTTAATTTGCAAAAATAATTTAAATTATGTTACACTAAAAAAAATAATTCTCTCACGTGATTTCATTTTTTTTTCTTTAATTGTCATGATTACATTAATAATATTTAAGGAGGGGATTTTTTTTTTTGTCATTTGTGTTTGATATAAAGAATGCAAAATATAAAGAAAGAAAGAGGTTATGTATAAAATTGTAAATAAAATTATTAATTTAAATTGAATAAACATTTTTCACTTATTTAAAGAATTGAATCCACCAAAAAAAAAAAGTGTAAATCCACCCACTTTTTTTTGTTTCTCTCTTCTTATATCTCTCCTACCGAATGAAGGGAACCATGAAAATAAAGCAATTTTTCCGTCAATCCTCTCCTTTTCATTCTTCTTTCCTTAGTACCAAACGCAATATAAATGTTTAGGCAGTATGCTGACAGATGGAATAGTTATCCAAAAATACTTAAATGATGTAAAATATGGTTAAAAGTCATCTAATGAAACATCATATTTTTATAGCATTATGGAATATGTTACAAAATAAAAAGACTATAATAATATTGAATCTCAAAATTTTAGTAGTCTACCGTTATTGTTTTTTTTTTTTTTTATCCCTTAGCCTAAATTAAGTTTTGTTGTTGAATGTATACAAAAATATGAATTCCAATCCAATTTTAACTATGAACTAGAGCCGGTAGCCCCTCTCTCTATTTTAATATCTTGATCATTTTCGCATCGGAAAGTAAAACAAAGAAAAACCCAAGCCAATGTACACAAGAGTGAAGAAACTGAGAAAGGACTGACGAGGAGCTTGAGCTAAACCCACCAATTGGAAAATGGTGATTTGCCCTGGGTTTTGTGGTTCCATAGATTTGAAGGGTGATAGGACTAAATGGGTTTGGTGGTCGTGGTCCTGACACAGGCCGACCACTAACTGCTGTCCATTTCCCCAGTAAGTTCATACTTATCCAACTACAGTCAAACTTTTCAAACAAGAAGCAACACGTGTTTTATTGCCCCAGAACAACATCAAATCTTCAGAACCGACAAGGGGCTGTTTCGTAATTTAAAAGTGAGAATCCTAGTGCTAAATGATAACAACTAGCTAGGGTTTCGCATGCTCCTTTCTTTATGGTGGGAAAAAGTTGGTAATTTAATGTTTATCCCATTTCTTCAAGATACGTGAAGAAAGCCTGCATCATTTTCAATTCATGTGCTTTACTGTAATTAATTAAATACCCAAATACATTTCTCTCTCTCTATCTCTCGACTCCCTGAAGCTAGTATAAATTGGTAAGTTATTTGTTGAGAAGTAATTACGTTGGAGTGGCAATGGAGAAGATAGAAGCGCCAGAGTTGAGACTATTTGATAGTAGTGAGGAGCTGTCGTCAGGTCTTGCTGACTATGTGCTTCAAGTTGCTGAATCTGCTGTGAAAGAGAGAGGCTCTTTTTCTCTTGTTCTGTCTGGAGGAGACATACCAAAGCGTTTAGGGTCTGTATAAACTTTTGCATGCAACATTCATTAATATTTGCTTTCTTTACCCTATTTTTTTTGGTTTGAAGAATGAAGAATGAAGAATTACATGCATGATTTTGTAATGTAGGAAACTGACCAAGGCACCGTTCTTGAGAGTAGTGGACTGGTTGAAATGGCATGTTTTTTGGGCGGAGGAGAACGTAGTCGCCAAGCGCCACCCTGATAGCTTCTATTGGCAAGCCAAAGAATGTTTCATCTCCAAGGTTTTTATTTTTTTTTTCTGTTTAATTTCCCTTTGAATATATGTTATTTCTCGGTAATGAGCTGGATTATTATAGTAGTAAACTGTAAAACTGAGAGGAGATAAAGGATTAATTGACGAAGTTCGACGATAATTTTGAATTAAATAATGTTTGGTTAGTATCCTTATGTTTGGAATTGTTGTTGTCTTTGAGCAATCAGAAACTGGGCATTTATGGCTGGCCGTTTGAACACGGGGTGGGAGGGCTGGGTTTAAACTCGTGTAGTGTGCAAAAAGTGTTAAGAATTGACAGCCCCTTTGTCCTTTTCTCCGTCCAATTTTCACGGAGAAATAACTTATATATTTATGTTTATTTATTTTGAGTGTAATATATATAAAATATTATCTTGTAATGGTATATTGAATATAAAATATTTTATTTTTATTAAATTTATATAAAATTTTTATTTTTTAATATAATTTTCGTATCATATTAAAGTATTTTGTCACGTTTAAAAAATGTGATAAATTATTCCTTTTGTTTTATTTTGTAATATTTTTTTAACTGGTTTCACGAAATTTAGAAAAAAAATATTGACTTTAATATATCTAATATTAAATTTTAATTATTTACGAATTTAATACAGGTTCCTTTACTGCCAGCGCACGTTATCTCAGTGAGTCACGGTGTCTCGGGGGAGTCAGCGGCCAGTGGCTATGAGTTCTCCATCAGACAACAAGTGAAAAATCGAACGGTTCAAGTATCTCCATCAAGCGACTGTCCCAGATTCGATCTTGTCCTCCTGACGTTAGGTTCCCACGGCCACGTGGCATCTCTTTATTCTAATCACCCGGTGTTGGAAGAAGATTCTCAGTGGGTTGCTTGTGTTTCTAAAGACGCTGCAACGGAAAGCGTGACCCTCACTCTCCCCGTCATCAATGCCGCTGCCAACGTGGCGATTGTGGCGTCGGGTATGGATCTGGCGCGTCCTTTTATGGATGCAATGGTGGGCCAAAAGCCCATTAGATCACACCCAGCCAAAATGGTCTCGCCTCAGCATGGAAACGTCGTTTGGTTTGTGGATGCTTCTGCTGCTTCCTTGTTCCTACGTGGCAATGAAGTGTTTGCCACGTCAGCAACCTAGTTCATTTATTACCTTTGTTAATTATTATCACCTAGAAAGAGGTATATATATTTTTTATTTGGAAAATGTTATAAATCAATTTGAAGGGATTCATAGACATGCATCTTATGTGATTTTCCAGATCATGAGACCCAAGCTCCAGTCAACCAAATAACATTTGTGTGTGATCGTATTCGGAAACTAAAATTGCTGTTTCATGCAAAAGGAGTTGGTTTCTTACGTAGAGTATAATACTCCAATGAAAACCCCAATAGGTAACTGATCCTCTCAACATCATCATCGGTTCAAGCTTAACTGCTCCATCCAATTTATTCCTATGGTATTGAAATTTGCAACACTTGCAGGGTTTGAGTAGTATACTTTGTGTCCGATTGATTCCAATGGTATACGTATGAAAATAAATATCAAAATTAATTCAGTTTATTTAAATAATTATTTTTAAAAAATAATATTTAATAACTTTAAAATTCGAATTTTAATACTTATAATTATTTCTCTAATTTCTATAATTAAATCCAAGTATTTCCTAACAATAAATTCTCCATAGCTTCAAATAGTTAAATTATACTCCAATGTTTTTATTTTCTAAGAACAGTTTGTGTAGATTATTAGTATTATTTATAACTCAAAGTTAGGTTACTGATATTGGTGCTGAAACTGCTGAAAACAGCTGAAAACACTGAAATGGTCAAATGGAAAGAAAGATGAATCTCCAACATCTATGAGCTAGACAATTTTGTTGCTGTCGAGGCTGTGAATCAAAGGCATAATTAGCCTATTGGAGCTTTTTTTTGAAGATTCAAACACTTGAATTTAAATGGGATAATGCTTTTTTATTGGAGCTCAATTGCTAGTAAAGCTATAAAGCATAGACTACTTGGGATATAATTAAATGGATTATACATGTATGCATCCAAGGAATGTGGGGTGCAACTTTAAAATCTCTTATGGAGTAGAATGGGTCGAGACAAACTTTGGGATACTATTGACTGTATTATTAAAAGAGAAATAATTGCATTCATTGTAGTGAATATTTTAATTTCATAACTGAAATTAATAAATAATATATACCTCTATATTAAAAAAAAAAACTCATTAAAAAAAAAGGGATAAGTATTAATTTTTTAATCTGACTTGTTGAATTAAAAATTTAGACTGCATGACAATTGAATTCAGTCTTGGGCCGGTCCATTTAAGAGGAGCGGATAATGATCCATTTCTATTTCCTACTGAAGAAATTTAATTTTGGGCTGATATCCCCTTATGAGCTATGACGCCGGCTAAACCTCATTTTAGGCCCATGTCAAAGTGGCAATAATAAGGTAGCGAGTTTATTTCCATTTTTACTCGAGCGAGTACCTTTAACGTCCCCCATTTAGAGAAGAGGATAGAGTAGAAAAGTTAGTAACACCTTCTTGATCTATAGTCCTTTCTCTCTGTTCGGTTAACGAGAAAACTGAAAGGAAGATGGCGCAAAGCCTGGCAATGCCCGTAGCACCTTCATTTCCTTTATAGGCAACAAAACACGCTCTCTTTCTCTCCCTAAGACTGTTTCCCTTCCAGTTTCAAACCCCTTAAAGGTAAATTCCTTCTTATTTCATTCATTTCTGGATTTTCCTACTTTCGTTTTTGTTTTTTTTTTTGCCAATTTTATTTCATTTAATTGCTTCGCCCTCTGTTTAGGTTTCACTCAATTAAAAAAGAATAGAAAGAAGAACCTGAAATCTCATTATTGCTTTCCAATTTTTTCCATACTGTTGTCCTAAATTTTCGAAAACAGAAATTAATTCGATTTGTTTGATTGTTGTTTAGGCTTAATTGTTATAGGGTTTGCGCAAAGTAAGGTTCCATGTGTTTGAAATGTTAGTATTCAGAATTTTAGATGCTTTGTTGGTGATTGAAATTGAAAAAGTTTAATCATACTCCAAATGTAGAATTCAAAAGTTTGTGCTTTTTCATAGTTAAGCTGTACCTTTTTTAATGTTGGTTTAGGGTTTAGTGTTTTGAACTTTCGAAACGAAATTCTTAGCTTACTGTTCTTAATGTTGGTTTTTGTTATGTTTTCTGTTTTGAAATCATTTAGTATCGAAGTCCAAGCATAGAATGCGTTCGTGTTGGAGGAGTGGAAATTCCAAACAATAAGAGAGTGGAATTCTCTCTTCAGTACATCCATGGGATCGGTCGCTCTAGGGCTCGAAAAATTCTCTGTGATCTCCAAATGGAAAACACAATCACCAAAGATTTGTCCGAGGAAGAACTCATTACGATTCGTGATGAAGTTTCCAAGTATATGATTGAAGGCGACTTGGTAATTTTCATTCTCCTGCTTGTCCTGTTTCAAGAGCTCTAACTGTAAATATTCACTAAGCAATTTCATTTTTTTTAGAGGCGGTTCAATGCTCTTAATATAAGGTGATTGAAGGAGATTTGGTGCTACAGAGGGGTTCGCCATATTCAGGGATTGCCTTGTAGAGGACAGCACACGAAAAACAACTGTCGGACTTTGAAGGGTAAGAGGGTTACTATTGCCGAGCCCCTCGTAAATCTAATTGGTTCTATTTTCATAAAGTGATTACATGATTGTTATTTTGGTTTTGAAATAAGTACATTGTAGTACAATATGATTTGATCATTCCTGTGTTGATATCAAATTGTGATTTGCAATCTCTATAAGATCGGATGCACCTTTCAACTTTATATGTTTATGGAAAGCATATGAATTGCCTCATGACTTCATCCTCATGTCTTGGTCTGAAAACCAACTTAGGTCTAGTTTAACATTGTTGTTGTGGATGAAAAAAGTTGTGTTAGAAAAAAATATGCTTAAAAGTATTATGAGAAAAATATAGTTTAAATATTGTAAATATTTAGTATTATTATGAAAAAATGTGTTGGTGAATTGAAATTTCCAAAAAAATATGTATAAAATGATTAGTTTAGAATGAGGACAATAAAGTTATTCTGCTCACAAGAATTGTGATTGAACTGCAAAAAAAATGCTTGATATTACTTCATGGAAGTTCAAGAAATTTGTGTCGATGCAAGTGACGTTATTTTATTACTATTATTATCCCATAAACTCTATTATTTTTACTAATAATCCATTTTTGATAATAGTGATGTTATCATCCCGTCCCATGATCAGGAAATAAGACTGAGGCAGGGGAAAAAGCTATTCATTCACGCAATAATTCAATGAATAATTTTCAATCATCCCCAAACAATTCCAAAAGATCCTTCCATTCCCTTGGCAGAACCAAATGTGCGAAAAGGAAGGGCTTCAGATATCGATCATCCTGACAATCAGGCCGTCCAGGCCTTTAGAACATAATGCTCTTAAAAAAAATGTGAATAGTGGAACCTGTAATAATCACGGCTTCACAATGCCTCTGAGGCAGCTATTACTACAGTGAAGTAAAGCTGAATAGCTGCTAAACCGAGATAAATTTATCCACATCTACTACAACAAACACCATACTTAGAGGTACAAGAGCACACTCAACAATATAAAATTTAACGGTTTCAAAGCAGTACAAGCATACCCGACTACAACAAGTCAATACTCAACCCCATTATAGTTTTGTTTGGCAGATTTTATTTGTTATCCAAGAGGTCAAAATCCGAGGAGAATAGGGAAAGAAAAAGTTACAAGGATTGAATCTTAATTTTGTCCGAATTCATGTCCTTAAAAAACATAAATGAAGCCTTTGAACTAGACCTCATATACTATTTGGTATTATTTCAACAGCGTGTAGATCGGTCAACTTATCAAGATAATATCAACCATAAGCGTTTCATTTATCAGACATATAATCAAAGTATTCTAGTCGGTGTTCAAGACTCTGACGCCTTCTTTGCTTAACGTCGAATTGGGGACCTGATTTTTATGGAGATATGTCTTTTATTATAGTAACTTACTATTAGTATGATCTTGGGTCAGTATAACTTTTCTTTGACTGAGGGAAATAGATCAATAATTTGTTTAACAGTTTAACAAGAATTTTTGATGCAGAAGATCCATAATATTATGGCAACTGCAGAGCATACTCAACTTGTATCACTACAAACTATAGAATAGCTTGAAGAAAAAACATGAAGCTAAAAGCTTTAATTATGGAAGAAGGAATGGTATCAGAGTTTGAAGCTTGCCAAGATAGTGAGAAGAGAATATGTTTCTAAGCCTTGATTATTGAAGTTGGAAAAAGGAAAAGCCAAAAGAGAGTCTTATTTTCATGGATCTATCAATTCTTAGCAACTCTAGTTCTCAACCTTTTTCTTCTAGATCTTCTTTTAGTTTGTCTTCTCCTCTTTTTCCTGTGCTTAAAAAGTCTTACTCTTCTAAGTTTAAGTTCTTATATAAAGTAGATTATATCCCAAAAGAAAAAAAAATCCAACAAACAGTTCTTCCCATTGTAAATCCTTATACAACTTTCTCAAACTCCTCCCCTTCTCTTACTAGATCCTTAAAAACTTTTTTAAAACCCAAATGCCAAGCTCCAAAAGAGTATGTTAAGCCACAAACTTTGATCAATGTATTCTTCTAGCAGGACCTCAAGAGCACTTTGTTACTCTTCAGATCCTATAAGAATTTCTTCAACAGTGGTCAGAATAAGGATACACTTATATTCACTTTGGTGCTATCAGAATAGCCTTAACCTTTCATGACAGAAATGGAATTCTTGTATGTACCAGAATGGCCTTGCTGGATACAAGATTTAAAGAATACAAGCATGCAATCCTTGACATAGTTGAGATAACACTCAATGTAGGAACTGTCTTCTTCACAGTCTTCTCAAATTATAATATGTCTCTTCATGATCCAACCTTGTTAGATGCTTTAAAAGTTCAAGTCCAGATCGTAGGCACAGAAATAAAAAGACTCCAAGCAACCCTTCACTACCAGATGGCATATAGAGTTCAAGATTATGCCATTAACTTGCCTCTTTCACACTCTAATGATGCTATTTTTGTCAAAATGAAAGCAGCAAACAGAACTCCTAAACATGTTCATATTCCAAAGCAGATCTCAAATGAAGAACTTACCACTCTTTTCTCAAAGACATGGACGATAAGTTATCAAAAGATTTGGAAGCAAGATGAACCAATTGAACACTTTGATCCAATCTACAAGACAAATCAAGATAGTATTATCATAAGTGAATTTGATTGCAGCAAAAGAAAGGATGTTCCTCCTCCAACAATCTTTTCAACACAATTTATGATGTAAAGATGTCAAGCTGATCTCCTTGATGTTCTAGTCACACACTTTCAGTCCAATAGAAATCTCGTGTATGCATATAGATCTCCACAAGGATATTATTATTGGGACATAAATTGTCAATGCAAAGAATGCCAGATAGACGCATATAGAAGCTTCCTAGATGATGATGATGATGTTACAAAGAAGCAAAAGAAGAAAAAATCTTCCCAACAAAAGCTCAAAAAAAGATATGAGAATGGAGACCCTGAATTTGATCTTTTTGATGAACTTTCAGGAAAGTTTGATTACTATGTCATCTATCATAAAAAAAAAACCACTATCTCAAACCTACTCAAATCAAACAACATAAAAACCAGATTCCACCCAAGATTCCACCAAACCTTTACCACAAATTTCAATGATGTAACCAACTTACCCAAGCTCAGATTTCTCTCCTTTTCAAGAGTTTCATAAAGACCAGTACAAACACATTTAAAAAATCTCCACTCCCACTGACAGAGATAAATATGGGAACCAAAAAAGTATTTCTCATGCTAAAACAGTTTTAAACTGGCAAACTAAAAATTCTCTCCAGCAAAATTCATACCTGCACAGAATTGAACACAAGTTGGACCAAGTCAGTCATCATTTTGATCAGAGCCTTGTCAATCTTCAAAATATTATTTTTAAAATTCAGTCAAGGATAATCACATTTGATCAAGAACTCAGATATATGGCTGAAATCAACATTGTATTCATTTATACTTTCACTGAACGAGAGAAAGAAATGAAGAGCCTAAAAATTCAACTTGCAGACCTTCAAAACCAGTTTCGTCAAAAACAACAACAATAATAGGTAGCCTCTAATTACAACATCTTCACACCATTTCACACTGGTATGCATGACACTCCTTACCAAGCCTATACTCCTCCTCTATTTCAACTATACAATCCTCCAACCTCACCTCCAAAACCTTTTTTCACACATTTTTAGTACAAACTTCCCCCAACATCTACCTCAACATTTTCACAACCAACACAATACTTCACTTTTATCTCAGACTAACCAGAACAACCCCCTTTTGGTACAACTAAAAAATAGATTCACAGATTTCATAAAAAATAACCAGTTGATCCAAAACCCAAAAGAGTTACAGAACAACCACTTTCTCAATCTTCAAAACCAAAACCAAGCTCCAGTTCCACACCTCAAAACCCTACACCACAACCAGCCCAAAAACTTGTACAACTTATTATTTCTCTTACACAAACCCTTTCAGAAATACTTCATCAGATGGCACAAGACAATCTCCTTCAATTCTCCCTTAAAGATATTTTTTCTTCTACTTTTAAGATTGAATCTCACATGGACACTGTCAAATTAGATGACTCAATTGAAGCAGATGATACTGATGACTCAGATGAAATAATGCACCCTCAGATCTTCATGACAAAAACAACAGTTGAAGCTCCAGATGATACTCCAGAAGTTCATAATCCTGATGCAATGGATGCTGAACAACACCCTTATCCACAACAATCATATCTTCCTCTTTCGACATCAAAGTTCTCAGTTTTTACCATTGATGATATTTTTCCTTCAAAATGGCCCTAAAGATTCCAAGAGTTCTTAGCATGAGGACTAGTTGAATTAAACTCTCATCCCAATGTTACGATGAACATAGTATTGATCAGATTTGTTTCCAGACTAGTTGGCACTTTTAAAAATTTTTGAGACAACATTGGTGAATATAGACAACTCTAGTTTCTTCAATGCCCAACAATCATAAAAGTTATCTCTCAATTTGCAACAATTTTTTGTGGACAAGAAACTCACATATTGGAAAAGATCAGAGAATAATTCTTCAAACTAAAATGCTATTTTCTCAATCTAAAAGACTTTGACAGACACTATCAATAATTCTCTCAGTATTTTTACATACTTGGTGGATTCAATGATGTCAACTTAAAGCAAGCTTTTTTCAATTCTGTTCCAAAAGAACTTGCATAGTAAATAAAGACCCAATTGAACCTCAGATCTCTTGATGTTAGATCTATGACCCTTGGAGATATCTATAAGATGATGTTGAAAGCACTTGATAAGATTTGCAAAGAACACAAATACATCAAAACCTTGGTGCATAACTTCAAAAAGTTAGAAAAGCCATGCTCTTACTCCTCTTCAGGCTTTCAAATCAAATGTTCTTCCAAAGATCCCACATATTTTTGCAACAACAAGAAAAAGAAGCATTTCAGAAGATTTAGACATTCCAGACATCCAATCTTCTCCCGACCCAAACATATGAAGCTCTTCAGAAATGCTGATAAGCCCAAAAGAGTTCAAAGATTCAAATTTGCAAAAAAGAAGAAAGATCCAAAGATCAAAAGTTCAAAATGTTTTCTTTGTGAAAAATCAAGACATTTTTCAAAGAATTACCCAAAGTCAGACAAAAAATTAGTCAAGCTGATTCAAGACATTATTAATATCTCTGGTATCAATCTCTTAGATGATGATCTTGAATCAATTTTTTCTTTTGATGATAAGCAAAATGAAATATCCTTGTTTATGATCAAACAATTTGATGATGTTGAGTTTGTAGATTCAAACTACTCAGAATACTCAGATGACTTCACAGATGATCAATGTTATAAGTATATGTCAGTTTAAAAACTTTAAAAAATTTAAACTTTCCAACCTTCAAAATTACCCTTAGCTCCAGTTCAAATTTTCTTTCACAAACATTCATCTCCTATAACAGTCATAGCTTTTTTTAATACTAGTGCAGCCCAAACCATAGCAAACCCCCTTGTCTTACCCAAAAATCTTTGGACAAAACAAAAAACCTTCTTCAAAACCACTGATGAAAATGTATTTTTTATAGACTTTATCAGCAACCCTATTATTCTTCAAATCTTCCTAGATTGTCAAATAACTTAAAAGATTTTAAGATCTTCACTTTCCCATAAAAACCTTATTATTGGTTTTGATATCCTTACCAGTATACTAGGTTTAAAGCTTAGTGGAAAAGGTATCAAGTTTGAAAGTTATTTTAGACTTTGAAAAAATCTTTCCAATCTCTTCACCCTCACCATTCAACCAGATGTTTTCCAAGAATTTAGACAAAAGTTCATTCACTTTTTTGTGCAAAAAATCATTCAACTTCTTTCAGAAATGTGACCACTCACTTTGGAAAAACTCTGAATTTTTCATTTTTCTTCATTTCAAAAGAGATGAAAATGCCAATCCCACAAAAACTAGTCATTCAGGCATGAACCCAGATCATTTCAAGCAAGCAATCCAAGAATGCTCCCTTCTCCAGGCTCAAGGATTAATTGAACCAACCTCTTCTCCATGGGCATGTGAAGCGTTTTATGTCAACAAATCTTCAGAACAAGTTCGTGAAAAATTAAGATTGGTAATTAATTACAAGCCTCTAAATATTTTTCTTGCAGAAGATAAATTTTCTCTTCCAAATAGAAAAATTTTGTTTGCAAATTTGGCAAATGCAACAATCTTCTCAAAGTTTGACCTCAAAGTAGGATTTTGGCAACTAGGGATACATTCACAGAACAGATACAAAATGATGTTTTGCATTCCTCAACACCATTTCCAGTGGACAGTAATATCTTTTGGATTAAAAGTTGCTCATTCACTATTCCAGAAAGCAATGACAAATATATTTGCTTCAATTCTTGATAATGTTTTAATTTACATTGATGATATCTTACTTTTCTCTCCAGATGTCACATCTTATACACAGTTATTAGATAAGTTTCAACAAATTATTCAACAGTATGGGATAATATTTTCAAAGAAAAAGATGATCATTGGTGCTTCAAAAATTGATTTTTTAGGCATGTATCTAAAAGATGGTCAGTACATAGCTCAACCTCACATTGCTTAGACACTTACAGATTTCCCTAATGAAAATTTTTCAAAGAAGCAAATCCAGTAATTTTTTGACATAGTCAATTACATAAGTGAATTTCTTCCAGATCTTGTCCAGTTAACTCATCCTCTCAGACAAATATTCAAGAAAAAACCACCCACATGGTCTCAAAAATAGACAAATGTAGTACAGACCTTGAAGATAAACGCAAAGTCAGTTTCAACTTTAAAGATTCCATCTGATGGAAAAAGAATATTACAGATAGATGCAAGTGAACGGTTTTGGTCAGTAATTTTTTTAGAAAAAAAAGATGGAAATAGATAAATCTATGGTTACAAGAGTGGAAAATTCAAAGATTCGAAAGTCAATTATCACTCCACACTAAAAGAAATTTTAGCTGTAAAGTATAGAATCTAAATATTTAAATTTCACCTCATTGGATATCACTTTTTTGTGAAATCAGATATGTCAACCTTTGATCAGATGCTCAATTTAAAAAAAAATGTCAAATGCACAGTTACTCAGGCTATCACAGTGATTCTCACAGTACTCTTTCACCACAACACATATAACAGGCAAAGAAAACCTTATTTCAAATATGCTCATAAGACCTCTTTTAAGACTTCTTTCAAACACCTTATAGATTATTCCAATCATTTGCATGATGAACCCAACACCTTCTTCTTCACAAGTCTCATCCTCAAAAAACCCTCTTTTCTTTTCTTTCCAAAAACTTCACCTTGATGATGAATTTGATTTACCTGATGAATTTCTTAACCTTACAGTGGAAAATCTTCCTCTAGAGTTACTAAGACTTCTTACCACCCAAACCCTTGACCAAAAAACCTCTCACCTCTTGGTCAAATACCAGTCCAAAACACTCAAAAAGTTTAGAGACACCTCTATTCAATCTCTTGGTATACACCATGACTATCCCTTCATCCATCTCTTTAAATTCCCTAAACCACTTTGTTTTCCGAAAGAAATAATTTGTTTTATGTGGTACCTTTGTCACCCTCACTATATTACTGTAGAATTCCCACTTTCAAAGCTCAAAATCCTTCTCTAACTTTTTCAACAGTCAACCATCAACCCTACCAAATACTAGTTAGACCCTAATCAGCAACATCTCAAGTTTTTTTTCACCTGGTTCAGACCTATTCCTATTTGGATTCAATGGATTAAAACCTATGAGAGATATACAAAAAAATTTTTTGACCCTCATATTGTTTTAATCTTTCACAGATCTTGCAGTTGTTTGACAAAAGACCTCCAGTATTTCTCTTATGCAGTAATTTATAGCTCCAAAAGGATATTCACTGTTTGATTCATAGTTGATCACCTCGTTGAATACACTGAATTTCAGAGATAAATTTATGAAATGAATCATAAAATTCTCAAGAAAAATTAGCCCAAGCTCCAAGATGAAGTTTCATGGGGAAACTATCCTTCAGAATACAATTAACAACTTAAAATTAATAAAAAAATTTATGAAACCAAACTTGATGGTGCTTGGACAGAACCTCTTTCTGACACTACCAGATTTGAACTTGACCATATAGGACCAGTAGAATGGAATCCTTATTGAAAACCTCCTGAAGTTCTACCATAAATAGAATGGCAAGAATCTTAAGACCCTTTTAAAGATTTTGATCCCGATCAATGGTTAAAAATCATAGGCTATGATTTTACACCAGGAGCAGACAACTCACACCTCAACCTCTTTTCAGAACACACTTATCGTTCTCTCAAATGATGCTCATGAAAGAAAGACACTCATGGTACTCCAAGATAAAAGATTCCCTGTTTCAGTCCAATAATATATAATTACGTGTGATAATTTCAGTTTCTCCAGAAGACTCAAAAAAGTTGATTATGATGCCTCAACATTAAGACAACTTTATGTCAAGTCTTCATCAACTTTATATCTAAGTTAAGTCATGTTTACTTTATGAGTCACTTTTACTTTATGTCAAATAAGTGATGAGTCATAGTGATGAGTCACCTTACTTTAGCTTTATGTCAAGCCATTTGTAAAGTTGTAATTATGCTTTGTCCTAGCTTTGTCCTATTAGGTTACTATTCTTTTACTTTTTTCTTGTATAAATAGGATGTTACTTCTTCAAAAAGGCATAAAAAAAATTGATCAAGAAAAGATCAAGAAAAACCAATCAAGACTTCTCCAAAAAATCCATTGTAACAAACCTTTCTTTATAAAATATGTTTGGCTAAAAAATCTTTCTTCTCTTTTGGTAATTCCATCTTTCTTCTTCCATAGTTAAAGCTTTTAGCTTCATATTTTTCTTCAAGCTATTTTATAGTTTGTAGTGATACAAGTTGAGTATGCTTTGCAGTTGCCATAATATTATGAATCATCTATATTAAAAATTCTTGTTAAACTGTTAAACAGATTATTGATCCCTTTCTCTCAGCTAAAGAAAAGTTATACTGATCCAAGATTATACTAATAGTAAGTTACTATAGTGAAAGACATATCTCCATAAAAGTCAAGCCTCCAGTTCAACGTTAAGCCAAGAAGGCGCCAAAGTCTTGAACACCAGCTAGAATCTTTGGTTATATGTTTGATCTATGGAATACTTATAGTTGGTATTATCTTGACAACTTGATCGATCTACACGCTGTTAAAATAATATCATATAGTATTGTTAGGACTCTACTACCCGAAGAGTCCGAAATTGAAACTGTCAGTTGTCAGAGCCTTGGTCGTACTACCTGCGACTGTGTATAGAAATGGTAAGTTACTATACTAAAAGATATATCTCCATAAAAATCAGGCCCCCAGTTCATCTTTAAGCCAAAAAGGCACTAGAGTCTTGAATACCAGTTAGAATACCTTAGTTATATGTCTGATCTATAAAACACTTATGATTGGTATTATCTTGACAAGTTGATCGATCTACACGCTGTTGAAATAGTACCATATAGTATTGTCAGGACTCTACTACTCGGAGGCCCGAAACTGAAGCCGTCAGTTGTCAGAGCCTTGGCCGTACTACCTGTCGCTATGTATAGAAATGGTATCAGAGCCTTGTCAATCTTCAAAATATTATTCTTGAAATTCAGTCAAGGATAATCACACTTGATCAAGAACTCAGATATATGACTGAAACCAACATTGATTCACTTATGCTTTCACTGAATGAGAAAAAGAAATTAAGAGCCTAAAGATTCAACTTACAGACCTTCAAAACCAATTTCGTCAGAAACAACAACAATAATATGCAGCCTCTAGTTACAACATCTTCACCTCATTTCACACTGGTATGCATGACACTCATTACCAAGCCTATACTCCTCCTCCATTTCAACCATACAAACCTCCCCTAACATCCACCCCAACATCTTCACAACCAACATAATACTTCACTCCTATCTCAGACCAACTAGAATAAACCCCTTTTGGTACAACTGAAAAATGGATTTACAGATTTCATGAAAAATAACCAGTTGATCCAAAACTTAAAAGAGTTACAGAACAACCATTTTCTCAACCTTTAAAACCAAAACCAAGCTTCAGTTTCACACCTCAAAACCTTACACCACAATCAACCTAAAAACATGTACAACTTATGATTTCTCCTACATAAACCCTTACAAAAATACTTCATCAGATGGCACAAGATAATCTCTCTCAATTCTCCCTTGAAGATATTTTTTCTTCTACTTTTAAGACTGAATCCCACATGGACACTGTCAAATCAAATGACTCAGTTGAAGCAAATGATACTGATGAGTCAGATAAGATAATGCTCCTTCAGATCTTCATGATAGAACCAACAGTTGAAGTTTCACATGATACTCTAGAAGTTCATAACCTTGATGCAATGGATGCTGAACAACACCATCATCCACAACAATCACATGTTCCTCTTTCAACATTAAAGTTTTTAATTTTTATCATTGATGATATTCCTTCTTCAAAATGGCCCTCAAGATTCCAAGAGTTCTTAGCATGGGGACTAGTTGAATTAAACTCTCATCCTAATATTACGATGAATACAATATTGATTAGATTTGTTTTCAGATTAATTGGTACTCTGAAAAACTTTTGGGATAACATTGGTGAATACAGACAACTTTAGTTTCTTCAATGCCCAACAATTACAGAAGCTGTCTCTCAATTTGCAGCAATCTTTTATGGACAAGAAACTCATAGATTGGAAAAGATCAGAGAATAATTCTTCAAACTAAAATATTGTTCTCTCCATCCAAAAGACCTTGACAGACACTATCAATAATTTTCTCAGTATTTTTACATACTTGATGGATTCGATGATGTCAATTTAAAGCAAGTATTTCTCAATTCTGTTTCAAAAGAACTTGCACAGCAAACAAGGACCCAATTGAACCTCAGATCTCTTGATATTAGATCTATGACCCTTGAAAATATCTACAATATAATATTGAAAGCACTTGATAAGATTATCAAAGAATAAAAATACATCAAAACCTTGGTACGTAACTCCAAAAAGTTAGAAAAGCCATGCTCTTACTCCTCTTCAGGCTTTCAAATCAAATGTTCTTCCAAAGATCCCACATGTTTTTATAGCAACAAGAAAAAAGAGCATTTCAGAAGATTCAGACCTTTCAAACATCCAATCTTTTCTCGACCTAGACATAAGAAGCTCTTCAGATATGCTGATAAGCCCAAAAGATTTCAAAGATTCAAATTTGCAAGAAAGAAAAAAGATCCAAAAATCAAAAGTTCAAAATGTTTTCTTTGTGAAAATCAAGATATTTTTCAAAGAATTGCCCAAAGTCAAATAAAAAATCAGTCAAGATGATTCAAAACATTGCTAATATCTCTGGTATCAATATCTCAGATGATGATCTTGAATCAATTTTTTCCCTTGATGATAAACAGAATGAAAGATCTTTATTTATGATCAAGCAGTTTAATGATGTTAAGTTTGCAGATTCAGACTACTCAGATGACTTCACAGATGATAAATGTTATGAGTATATGTAAGTCCAAGAACTCCAAAAAATCAAAACTCTCCAACTTCCAAAATTACCGTTAGCTCCAGTTCAAATCTTCCCTCACAAACATTCCCATCCTATAACAGTCACAACTTTTTTTGACATTGGTGCAGCCCAAACCATAGCAAACCCCCTTGTCTTACCCAAAAATCTTTGGACAAAATAAAAAACCTTCTTCAAAATCGTTGATGAAAATATATTTTCTATAGACTTTATCAATAACCATGTTACTCTTCAAATCTTTTCAGGTTGTCAAATAACTCAAAAGATTTTAGGATCTTCACTTCTTCAGAAAGACCTTATTATTGGTTTTGATATCATTAGCAGTATACCAAGTTTAAAGCTTAGTAAAAAAAGTATCAAGTTTGAAAGTTATTTTAGACCTTGGAAAAACTTTTCCAATCTCTTCACCCTCACCATTCAACCAGATGTTTTTCAAAAATTTAGACAAAAGTTCATTTACTTTTCTTGTACAGAAAATCATTCAGACTTCTTTAAAAAATGTGACCACCCACTTTGGAAAAATCCTAAATTTTTCATTTCTTTTCCTTTCAAAAGAGATGAAAATGCCAATCCCACAAATGCTAGTCATTCAGGCATGAACCCAGATCATTTCAAGCAAGCAATCCAAGAATGCTCCCTTCTCCAGGCTCAAGGATTAATTGAACCAACCTCCTCTCCATGGGCATGTGAAATGTTTTATGTCAACAAATGTTCAGAACAAGTTCGTGAAAAATTAAGATTGGTAATTAATTACAAGCCTCTAAATATTTTCTTTGCAGATGATAAATTTTCTCTTCTATATAGAAAAACTTTGTTTGTAAATTTGACAAATTCAACGATATTCTCAAAGTTTGACTTCAAAGCAGGATTTTGGCAACTAGGTATACATTCACAGGACAGATACAAAACGACGTTTTGCATTCCTCAACACCATTTCCAGTGGACAGTAATGCCTTTTGGATTAAAAGTTACTTTTTCACTGTTTCAAAAAGCAATGACAAAGATATTTGCTCCAATTCTTGATAATGCTTTGATTTACATTGATGATATCTTACTATTCTTTTCAGATGTCATATCTCATACATAATTATTGGATAAGTTCCAGCAAATTGTTCAATAGTATGGGATAATGCTCTCAGAGAAAAAGATGATCATTGGTGCTTCAAAAATTGATTTCTTAAGGATGCATCTAAAAGATGATCAATACATAGCTCAACCTCACATTGCTCAGACACTTGCAGATTTTCCTAATGAAAATTTTTCAAAGAAGCAAATCCAACAATTTTTCGGCATAGTCAATTACATAAATGAATTTCTTCCAGATCTTGCACAGTTAACTCATCCTCTCAGACAAATGCACAAGAAAAAACCACCCACGTGTCTCAAAAATAAACAAATGCAGTACAGATCTTGAAGATAAAAGCAAAATCACTTTCAATTTTAAAGATTTCCTCTAATGAAAAAAGAATATTGTAGATAGATGCAAGTGAACAGTTTTTGTCAACAATTCTTTTAGAAGAAAAAGATGAAAACAGACAAATCTGTGGTTACAAGAGTGGAAAATTCAAAGATTCGAAACTCCACTATCACTTTACACTAAAAAAAATTTTAGCTATAAAGTATGGCATCCAAAGATTTGAATTTTACCTCATTGGATATCACTTTCTTGTGGAATTAGAAATGTCTTTCACTATAATAACTTATTATTAGTATGATCTTGGGTCAGTATAACTTTTCTTTAGCTGAAGAAAATGGGTCAATAATCTATTTAACAGTTTAACAAGAATTTTTGATGCAGAGGATCCATAATATTATGGCAACTGCAGAGCATACTTAACTTGTATCACTGTAAACTATGGAATAGCTTGAAGAAAAACATGAAGCTAAAAGCTTTAACTATGGCAAAAAGAAGATGGAATTACCAAAAGAGAAAAAAAGGTTTTTTAGTCAAACATATTTTATAAAGAAAGGTTTGTTACAAGGGATTTTTTGAAGAAATCTTGATCAATTTTTCTTGATCTTTTCTTGATCGATTTTTTTTATGCCTTCTTGAAAAAGTAGCATCCTATTTATATAAGAAAAAAGTAAATGAATAGTAACCTAATAGGACAAAGCTAGGACAAAGCATAATTACAACTTTACAAGTGGCTTGACATAAAGCTAAAGTAAAGTGACTCATCACTATGACTCATCACTTATTTGACATAAAGTAAATGTGACTAATAAAGTAAACATGACTTGACTTAGACATAAAGTTGATGAAGACTTGACATAAAGTTATTTTGATGTTGAGGCATCATAATTAACTCTTTGAAGTCTTCTAGAGAAACTAAAATTATCACACGTAATTATACATTATTATACTAAAACAGGGAATCTTTTGTCTTGGAGTACCATGAGTGTCTTTCTTTCATGAGCATCATTTGAAAGAACGATAAGTGTGCTCTGAAGAGAGGTTGAGGTGTGAGTTGTCTGCTCTTGGTGCGAAATCATAGCCTATGGTTTCTAACCATTGATCTGAATCAAAATCTTCAAAAGAGTCTTGGGATTCTTGTCATTCCATTTGTGGTAGAACTTTATGAGATTGCCAGTAAGGATTCCATTCTACTCGTCCTACATGGTCAAGTTCAAATCTGGTAGTGTTAGAAAGAGGTTCTGTTCAAGCACCATCAAATCTGGTTTCATAAATCTTTTTATTAATTTTAAGCTGATAATTGTATTCTGAAGGATAATTTTCCCATGAAACTTCATCTTAGAGCTCGGGCTAATTTTGCTTGAAAATTTTGTGATTCATTTCACAAATTTGTCTATGAAATTCAATGTATTCAACGAGATGATCAAATTGTGAATTAAACAGCGAATATTCTTGAAAGCTATAAATTACTGCATAAGAGAAATACTGGGAGTCTTTTGTCAAACAACTACAAGATCTGTGAAAAATTAAAACAATATAAAGGTAAAAAAAAACTTTTATATGAATCCAAATAAAAATAAGTCTGAACCAGATGAAGAAAAACTGAAGATGTTGATTGAAATGATATCCAATGAAATAAAATTTTTGATTTCATACTTTACAACCAAAATTTTTTTTAGTGTAATGTGATAATAAAATTCTGAATCTTTGAATTTTTCACTCTTATAACCACAGATTTATCTATTTTATTTTTTATTTTTTTTATCAAAACTGTTCACTTGTATATGCTTGTTTGGCAATTTTACAACTATTATTAATGCTCTTATTTTTCAAGCTAAGTAAATGGAAAGCAAAAGGTACAAAATTAAGTCTTTGTCAGCCATTGTCAATCATCTTTTGATTCTACTAAGCCTTAAAAAAAAAAAAAATCCAAGCAATGTAACACGCCTATATTTTAAAAGTATTTACGAATGTTACATCCCAGCATTCAGCAGCAGCATTGCATTGCCGCACCCCTGCAAAGAACTGCTAGAAAGTAACAGCACCTCCACTATGACAGCTTTAAGCAAAATAAATTGAATTCATGGAAGTGGAAACGTTATGCGATAGACAAGAGAGGGCAAAAACCTGAAAATGGACTAACACAGTTCAAATGGGCTCCCTTACAGGAAAGGAGAAAAAGACCATCTCTCAAAACAAATATAATAAAAAGAATTCATGGCATCAAGTCATCAACCATATGATCAAACTACGGGGCAAAAAATTGCCCAAAAAATTGGATTTCTGAAAGTAAGAAACATGCTAATACCATATAACAACATTACATATACGGGAAGGCATCCAAATGCCTCAAAAAAAAAAAAAGAAAAAAAAGAAAAGCAGTTTCCATAGATCATACAAACTATAAATATTAAAAACCCTAATCCGCATTTCCAATTCACCCTAGAGTTTCAACACCAAAACAACCGCCATAATCCACCTAGGGGGGCAATGAAAACAAAGGAAACAGCTCTGATTTTTTTCAAGAGAAAAAATTTGGAAAACAGGTCTATGTTTTCATTTCACCCCCGATTCTGGAACATGACATTCATCTGGGGAGAGAATGAAAACACGGGCCATCTTACCGAACTAACATGCATAAAATTCATCTGCACCATTGCCGAAGGTTCTCGAGCAAAAGTTTAACCATCACGAAGCTAATATACCTAAATAAAAGAGAGCCTGAATATACACCCGGGGCGGCTAAAAGGGATTCAAGCTTTTTTCTTCTTCCTTTTGGTCATGATCATAACATTTTGATCTTTTGGAGTTTCAATTACGTGGGTGAGTCTGCCAACAAGGGTTGGCCCAGAGCTGTTGAAACCATCCCGTGGAGGGGAAAAGACCACCGGCAAGTACTCATTTGTATGACATGGGAAGGATGACTTCCGAAATTGTTCCCTTAAAGCATCTTTGCCCTGGAGAATTTCAATCAAAATGAAAGAGACGATGGTATGAATCAATCAACCCCTAACGTGAAAAGAGATTGAAAAACTTACGAGTGAAAAAAAAAATTCATCGCATTACACAACTATGTCAAAGAGAACAGAGGGGTAAAAGAAAGGAGAAGACCCTTTAAATGGAAAATGGCAAATCTTACCTGGAATTTCGCAATACCAATTTCACAGGTTTTCTTCCGACTATCTCCAAAGCTCCATTCTCCGTTGTTGAAGGCTCTATAAAACCTTAATGCAGCAACAGCACTTGTGAAATTGACAAATGCAAATCCCAAATTTAAATGAAACCTAGAAAAAATTGTCAGTAGCCGGTTGGATCAGAACGCCATAATTTTTAAGCTCAAATAATATAGAGTAGAATAAGAGGAAAACAAATAATGAGAAGAGGCAAAGATGATAATAGAGATTAATTACCCAAAATCCATGGGCAGATATAGGAAATCATATGCAGATTTACAGAAATTAGACCCTGGCTGAGCTTTTCTATTTTCAGTCCGACAGTGATAATCCAGCATGCGCTGCAAATCAACCCTTCTGTTCATTTATCAAAAGGAGTTATGTATCAATGGTAACATAGAACCCTGATGCATCTAGAAGTCGATGTTCATGTACATGCAGTTACATTCATGGTGTTAACTTTTGATGTGATGCGATACGTTTTCATGGCATCAATGTAGAGTACATGTGCCATGCATGTTTGGAAAAGCCATACATGAAAATGAACATTTCCAATGAAAATTAAAGAGATTTTCACACAAAAATTACTTCCGTACAGGTACAGACTACAAAAGGGGCAAACAAAACTGAAGAACCAATGGGAACACTGACTTCTCTTCTTCCAGCTTATGCAGACCATTCCCAGGTGAAACGTGGCAAAAAAAAAAAAAAAAAACTGAGACAAAGAGATGGAGAGAGAAAAGGAAGTGTTACTTGACCGCCATGGACAAACAACCTATAACAAACACAGAGAAACTCAAAAATGGTGAAAGAGATGGGTCATGTACAGTGGCTAAAGTAACCAGCAAAAGACACCGAATCTGGAAAATGAAACAAAATCCAGAGAACTAAGATAAATCATGGGTTCATGGCAGCTGAACCATGTATGGCAAGACATAAGGGAAAATAGAAACCCTGCAGAGAATAAATAAAATAGAAATAAAAAAAAGGCACAAGAGAAAGAGAAACTACTGGAAGTGATTAGGAACGTTTTTGATCATGACAGAAGTCTTTCCATCAAGTTTTGTCTGTTTCTCATCGGTTACAGGAGGCAATAAAGGAACATCCGAAGAAGCTTTGATCTTCTCAGCATCCTCTTTTTTGACCCAAACCCCTCGGCTATGCATGGGATACTCTCTCGGTGGCTTCAACCTAGGAGGAATAAACCCCCATTTACCTTTCTTCTTTTTCTTAACGATCCTCTCAGACCAATAGTTTATCCCATTATATGGAATAGATTCTGGCCTATGGAACACTTTACTCCATGGATGTGGCTGTTTTTCTGAGTCATATAGGTTTAAACACCCTCCCTTATTATCCCATGTTCCTGGAGAACAATATCCAAAGCTAGGATAGGGACAGAAGTCAAGCGACACAAGGTGGTGTAAAAATATTCCAGATTGAAGTTCTGACACTTGCCGGAGCAGTGAGGGAGCTTCATATGAATGATGCGATTCCAAGGGAAACTGATGAGGCAGGTAAATTTTATCTTGCGGATAACGGGGTTCACCAATTGGTGGAATGGATTGAGGTTCATAGCTTGAAGCTAATGGGTTTAGTGGCTTAGAGTTTGAGTGTTTCACCGGGGAAGAGGAAGCAGACATCGTTGGAGCCGTGAACTGAAGAGGTGTAAAAAACAAAACAGGAACCGACTTTTTCTTTCAGGTTCAGGAACAGATTATTTGTAGCTGGATGGATAAGTTGAATTATACAGGAAAGGTCCCAAGCATAGTTTGATGTAAGAAAATTTGGAATAGGAGGAAAACAGATGCATTGAGAACACGAGAAAAGGAGATTTATTCAGGCTTTTTTAGCATGGCACAGCTGGCAGGGAAGTTTCAGGATTTTGGCTTACGAGAATCCCTGTAATGGTGAAAGTTGGAATGGGATGTTTCTGGTTATGACCATCCATTTAATGCTTGCCCCGTACTGCCCCCATTACATGACAAACCCAACGTGAGTTTTGGCGGCGTGATATAGAAAGAGACAGAGAAAGAGAGTCAGAGGTTATCCTTGATTCTCTATGCAATCTGTTCTCTGCGGGGCATATCGCCATTTCAGTTTTCACCTCTGGAATCTATTTTCATTTTCTTTTCATTTCAGAAGCGTATTTTTGTACTCTTCTTCAACTCAGGTTCGTATGTATTTGAACAGCTGTTAACAAATGAAAAAACACAGTACCAAGTAATGATTGAGCAAAATTTTTTTCTTAATCTTGGGCTAGTGTGATTTTTTTAGTTCTGGATACGATGCAATCAATCACGAAAATTTACTTGGGAAAGATGACACATGGTCGTGTTGTGGATTACTTTTTCTCGAAGGTTTTTCTGAAATAAGCAAAATCATTAACTTTTGGAAGATTGAAAGTTCACATCTCGCCAGGTTTAAGAAAAATCATTAACTGTTGGAAGATTGAAAGTTCACTTGTAGCCAGGTTTAAGAATGGCAAAAGACTGTTAATCATGAGTTGTTAAAGACTAAAGTAGCTGTTTAAATAAACACTTATTATCTACTCCTAATTTTCGTTGAAGACATCGAAGTTTATTAAAGGTAAAAGAAAAAATTTTTGAATTAAAATTCAATAATCAATTAAATTATTATTAAAAATTTAACTATTTTTATTAAACTAAAATTTTAATTGAGTAAAATAAATATTTAAAAATTTAAAATTTAATTAATAAATTTTTAAATTTTTAAATAATTATTAAATTTTTATTTAAGAATATTTTACCTTTATGCCTTTATTAAATTTAATAAATATTTTAGGTAAATCATTGCAGTATTTACACTGTTTAGTAGTAGTATCTGCCCTACTTTGTTTTCCTTTTTTAAGGTATATGCTAAAGTTTAAAATACTTGTGATCTTTATAAGAGTATAAATGATTAAAATATTTGATGAAAATTTTAAAAAATAAATTTAATAAATAATACAAAAATATTTTAAGTTTTATTAATAAAATAAATAATTTATGAATATAATAAAATTTATTTATATTCTATTCATTTCATTTAATAGATATGACATTCCATGCCATTATTTTTTTTAGTTTTTTATTCTTCTGAGCAAATAGTCATCTTTTATGCATGTGAAATTGAGCATTAATAATAGTGGCCAGAAAAGATATACATCACATGTTCATACATCCTAATAAATTACATTTTTTTATTATTTTGAAATTAAGTAGATTGTGTTTGTATAGAAAAACTCAAATTTCAAAAGATAAATTATTTGGTTTGATAAAATTAAACAAATTAAAATAAATTTGAGAAATGGGATCATTTATAGACAAACATGATTATATTTGAGAAATGGTTTCGCGAATGAAATAAGCCACTTAAACGGGGGGTTAAAATTCTATCTCATTTTGATTTTATATAGTTGAATTTATCGTATTATTAATTAAATTTAAATATTAATTTTAATAAAAAAATTTTATAATTATAATAATTATTATTATTTGTAATTTTATCAAAATTAATATTGTAATAAATTTTATTATTATTTTTAATCTCAAAATGCCATCAGTTTGTCTTCACACTAAAGGCAGCCATAAGCAATATTGTCTTACAGACAGTTCAGTGAAGCAAATGATAGATGGTAGAAAGAAAGAGAGGGAATTATTTAAATGGAAGAATACGACAGAGAATAGACATTTCGTAAATGAAAGAAGGGACCTTTTCTTTCCCCTTTTTTTCTTTTTTAGAGTTTGGAGATTGGTGTGAGAATCCCCAGGAGCAAAATGGACGATTTTCTAATTTTCCCTGTCAAAACCCTTTCCATTTTATCGCACCGTCGACTCTGTCCTACACCGTGTTTGTTTTTGTTTTGCTTCGATAGTCAAGGTTCTTTTCTTTACCTTTGAGCCATGCAAACCAAAAAAAAATCAGTAGAGGCTGACTCTGCTGCCCTGGAAAGGCTTTTAGCTTGCACCCCTTAACCCTACGAGCCTTGGTGCGTTTTTGGCAAAAATCACAGTACGAGAACGGGCTTGGCTTTGGGTTCTAAGCTATGGTTTGAAAGGCGGTTTCACTCTTTCAGTTCTGTTGTGGGTTGACTGGTAGTGAATGGTCTGTCATTTCATGCCATTCTTTAACTTAGAATGGTAAGCCAAGCGGGAACCCCATTTGCAACTGGTATGGAAAGATTTTGTGGAAACAAAAAGAGCTATCAACCTTTCAAAAAATAAAATAAAATAAATTTAGTACAACTTTTTTTCTTCACATAAATAGTTTCGTTTGAAAATAAAAAATTTTAATATTACCCCTTTAAAGTAAAAAACTGGATTGAAAGACTTTCTAATTTTGTGTATAATCAAAATCAGACAGACAAAAAGAATACAATATTTTGCTGATAAATAGATATAATGAAACAGACCCTTGTCAAGATTTCTCGCCTGCTCATTGCAAGTATATTGTCTTTTCACTGGACCTATATCCCCCTACACTGGGAACTAATTGAACACCATTTGGGAACTGAGAAACTGCATAATACCATGTAATTCTCTAGCTAGTACTTACCTGGTTCTTTTATTATTTTTACACTTTTAGTTTCATGTTAATTACCAGTGTATAATTTACTTAATCAGTATTAATTAAATGTAATGCTGCATCTGAGTTATCTAAGAATCAATTAATTTTCAACTTAAAAAAATAAAAAAATTAATTAGATAAACTGTATTTAGAATTGAAAATCAAGCATGCATGGTTATTTAGAATTGAAAATCAAGCATGCATGGTTAAAATGAGACAATGTGAATAAGGCACTAACACTTTTTTGGGTTAAATTTATGCTAATAACACTATAACCTTAAATTTCTATTATACCGAGGGAAGGGGAATAAGAAAATAATGCAAAAATTATTTAAGTTGGTGCAAAACAATTACTTGGTTTAAAGTTGATTTCATTTTGCAAATCGAAACAATTTCTGCCAGGGGAAGGAAATGGAAAAGCCCAATAATTGAAATAGTTTTATAGCAGAGTCAGTGGCCCAACGTGCTTAAAAATTGGTCTGTCATGTTGCTCATCACAAATTGAGTTAGGACCCCCCTAAGTGTTTAAGAGCCCTATCGTAGCCCATTTTGCAAGTCCTTTGTGGACCAAGTTTTAAATTCTTAAACTGTGTTTGCTACAGTAATCTCTCATATTCTGGATGCTGCAGGCCGCAGCAAGCTTTGCATGACGATGCCCCTTTAAAGAATCACAGCAACTAGTGCTTGGAAGGTAAGTTTTCTTCCATTTGGGAGTCACGAATGTTGATGGGAAGGACTTCCTCAATTACTTCCAATTAACCAATGAGTTATACAGCTGAAGACTATGTCAACAACACCAAAGAATTTCTTACTCTTGAGCTCCCTATCATCAAGGATTTCTGTTGCATCCATGGCTTGAATCATTTTCTCCTCCTTTGGCTTGTCCTCCACTGAATATAAAGCTTTCCTCAAAAACCACAGATTATAACTACTAAATCATGCTTGGATATTTATTTGAAAATTTTCAATGATGAATCTTCCAATAATCTTTGAATAAATTTTTGTCAATATTTTATGATCAATTGAATGAACTATTCAATTATCCCAAAAAAATTTATTAAAAAAAAAAAAATTTGAATGTGCTATTCCTGTCAACAGCTTTTGATAGTTTATTTAATGGTAAAAAAATTTCATATGGTCTTCAAAATATAACTGAATTTTGCCCGATATTTAACATTGATTTGTTGAGGAACAAACTTAATTTTATGGTAAAAAAAAAGATATATTTTTCAGTAGTCAATAAATTAATCTTTTTTATTCAATAAAATCCTCTACAACTAGAATAAAATTGAAGGCTAAATTAATTTTTTATGCATATATAGATCGTGTCCACAATCGGGATAATCATCAAGCTTGCAAATTTCTTAAGAGAAATTTTTTGAATCCGATTCAGATAAGTCACTATAATAATTTCTGTCCAACATCAAGAATGTTATTTTAAGAAAACAAAAAAATAAAAAAAAAATGAAATTCTAAATCAACAACGATGACATTGTTCCCATCTTGTTGTCCACTCCATTTTCTTTACTGAATTATAAGCCACACAAAACCAGCAACATCAACAGCCCAATACCTTTCACTCCTGTTTTGGAATTGTTTGTTTCTGTTTGTCCCTCAAAGGATGCTATTGCCAATGCCAATGCCATTGGCACTCAACTTTCACTTGTCTGCGATTTTGACAACAACAGGCTCTTTCCAAAATTCCTGTTCCATTGCCATCTATGGTGCTGTTCAACGATGTTGCAATCTTGGAAAATCAAGGGAATCACTCAAAATTATTTCTATTATTATGAGTAAGGTAGTTGTCATATATAGCTGGCTAACTTACAGATTTTCTCCCATATAATAAATTTTATTAAAAACTAGGAGAAACTCTCTACTTTTCCAAATTAAAAGATAAGGGAAATGGAAGAACTGCTTTTTCTTTCATTGTCAGCTGTTAGAGTAAACTAAATGAATTTAAAGCAAACAAACCAAAAAAGAAAAAAAAGCAGAAAAAACAAAAGGAGGCAGGTAGGGAAAGAAAGTCTAATTTGTGGAACCGAAAAATTGTATTATACACTACACCTTTTTGGAAGTTGAGACAATATTATTGTGATACCTTGGTTTTCATTTAGTAAAGGGATAATGGGTTTTTTTTTTTTTTTCTTAGGTAGTATTTGTTAATGGGTAGGAAATTGAATAAAAATAACAAATAGGAGGCAATGTTTGAGGAAGTTTGAGTAGGTGTCCCCTTGTGTTGGGGATGATAGAGTTCTGTTTATTTGTAAAACCAATATTGGCCTAACTTTCTATTTTCAAATTTGGACAGCTTAGCCAGGTAAGGGACACCGCCCCTGCCTTTGATTTCAAAGTGGAAAGTTTGTTAGTTTCTTATCAGAATTCGACATGTCAAGAAATTCTCTCTGATTCTCTCTCTCTCTCTCATTTTACATGTAAAATATTAATAAGCATGAGAGTAATGATCCAACCGCTTTGTCTTTGTAATTATATGAAATCCGAAAGATCCAAGAAACAAGCCCCCAAAATGCTACTAGACTGCCATACAGCTAAGGCCAATTCTGTTTGATTAGACTGAGCCTTTGAAATCAGCAGTTTAAGGTTACATACCAGCAGACATTGCCAGTAATGTGATTAGACTTTGCTTGTTTCATGTTTCTCAAGGATGAATAAACAACGTTAACTATATATAAAAAAAAAATTTACTACTCCTATCTTTTTATTTTAATTAAAGTAGTAAGGTACAAAGGTTATATAATTAAGTTAAAACTTGAAAGAACGTTATTTTAAAGTTTAATTTTTTTGATTTTATGTTTAAATGTTATTATATATGAATTTTTTTAATTTTATATTAAATTTATTTAATTATATTTTGATTTGTTGATTAATTTATTAATTTATTTGATTATTTAATAATTTTTTAATATATAAACATAACATTTGATTATAACTGTAATTTTTTTATATTTATAATTTCATTAAAAAAATCTCTACATCTACACAAAACCAAAAAAATTTGAGATTGACTTTCTACTTCATAGAGTTTACAATTTCCCATGAAAATTGATGGCTAGAAAGGAAAAAGAAATCTTAGAGATAATTCGGCGATTCAATGCAACCAACCAAGCCACCTTGCCTTATTATAGAAGTATTGAAGTTGAAAAAAAAAAAAAACGTGTCTTTTGGACATCATGGGGACATTATAATTAGGAATTCAAACAACTTTTTTCTTGTATTATATATATGAAATATACTAATCAGTATTAATAATGCTGATTAAGATGATATTTAATTAAGAAAATAAATTTATAATTAATGTATTATTTTTTATTGAATTTAATAAAATAATGAATTAAATATAATTTTTTAAATAATATCTATAACCGGTTAATCGGATCCTATACATGTTTTAATTTTTGGTTTGGGTGGATGAAGTATAATTGCTGAATAAAAAGTTATTAATTATGGGGAAACACCATATCCCCCTCAAAACAACCCTTATGTTTTGTATGATTATTCCCTTTTCCCGACATAGGCCCGCACACCATTTGAGGATCTGAACCCATGAGCCCATTAGTCTTTATCAATGTCATTATGTATGCTTAGATTATTACAGATATGTTTGGCAACGTGTTTCACGTTGTGGTCAAACACAACATTGCATGCTACCCTTTGGATTTATCAACGTCTCCTTGAGAAACCCAGATAATTTTTATACATCTGTCATCTTTATATGAATATATATATATATATATATATTACATGTATGTATGTATCAAAATATATTGGTTTTCTTTTGTCATGTCATATTTCTTAAATGGATTTTGATAATGCGAGCTTAATAAGAAAATCACAACCCCTCATTCTTCTCTTCCATGGAATAGTAAATGATAGTAATGACTTGGATTTATATAAAAAAAATTGTAGTAATTTTTATTCAGTTATCATTAAATCTTTTGGGGTTTGGATTTGAAGAATTATTTGAATAATGTTGAGGAATAAATAAGGGCGGCCATTCACTAATTCTTCAATTATATTGCAATTATCATAGATTTTTTAAAAATTATTTTTAGATATATAATACTCCTTTTTTTTTAATCTATATCTCAACTCTTACAAGGGTGAGTTTGGATATTTTAACCGCAATGAATGGGAAAAACTGTCTAATTTCAATGCCACAATCGCCCATAAATTAAACAAAATTGCTGCAAAATTTTGGTGGTCATTCATCCCTTCAATTCAGTTTCTTATTTGAAATATTTATATATTAAAAATAAATTAAAGAGCTCTTTTTTTTTTTTTAAGAGAAAGATATCACTTTGTCTCAAAGAAAAAAAGAATATGTAAGATATACATAGGACCCAGACCTCACTCCTTAAAGGCTGAAGAACAGTTGAGTCATAAAACACCATTTATTACAAGAAAAAAAAAGAAGCAAGTGAACGATCAATTCCTACCATCTAACACTTATACTAAAAGTAATTAATTAATAAGATTAATAGGGATTTCAGATAAGATAATTAGTTTGGCTTAGATTTAGGTCATTAATATAATGCGATCTATTGATCAAATCCATAGTTGCAGGCAGATATCTCAAAGAAATTAAAAAATTCCACGGGCACATGAAAACTGACCTGATTCCCTGGAGGGCCAAACTCCAAGCTCCAACCAATCCCAAGCAAGTCCTATAATTGAAGAACATGGCGCAGGGAGTTGGGTTGGTGACGTTATGGGGGGTTGTTTTCTAGGCATTAACCCAAAGGGACCAGAGTGATTAAAAACATAACAGTTCAGTTCGAAGGCAATACATAACACCTACTATTTGCATGTGATCACTCACCATCATTCTTAATTCCCATTCAATTAGCTGCTGCCAGCGGATTGAGATATTCTCATAATTAAATACCAACTACTACAAAGAAATTTTTTTTAAAAAAGTACAAAGGCCAGTGGAAAACCCAAAGTCCACGTTTAACGTCTCAGTGTCATGGTACCTATATAGGAGATATATGCTTGTAGGGATAGATGCTAGTTTGGCTTGGATTTTGAGCCATGAAAGCCATGCTTTGAAATTTAAGGATATCGATCGACACAAGTGAGTTGATAACAGAATACCATCACAATTTAAAGCAGCAAAAGCTAGTAAGAGATCGATGAAGTTAATTAATTTACAGTTATAGTACTATTATTGATTAGTTACTATATTCTGAAGTAAATATACACATCTACCGACAAGAAGTAAATGCACAAAAAATATTAAGTCATAGAAAAAACTGTAAAACATAGTATGGGGATCCACCTTTTTAAGTACATTGTTAATGGATACTACAAAATTCAAATTTTAAAAAATAAAAAAATTTAAAGGAAAAATGTTTTTGAATGCTCCCAAATCATTCATAATCACATTTTTCATCGATAAAATTAATAAATTTATAGATATATTTTTTTATAAATATTATAAGTAGAGACAATAAAAAAGTTTTGATTCTTTCATTGCAATATATATACATACATATATATATATATATATTATGTTGTTAAAATTTGTATGTGATCGAGGGATTTCACATAAGAATCGATGAAATATCTATAATATTTTTAGCTTTAAAGTTAAAAAAAGTTTGCATTATTCCCAACTCCCTTAATTTTAACGTGCCTTTTTTTTTTCATATATATAAATAAAATGGTGAGACCCTAAAAAAAATCTTAGAAAGGATATGCAAAAGATACTCAATGATATTTTTTTCCCCTGATAAGGTGTTTGAGAAATGAAATGAAAACTACATCTTCGATATTTAATGGCGGGCCGAGTTGTTCAAGTACGGGGTTTAATGATTGATATTCCTGCACGTCGAGAGAGATGATGTGATTGCAAAAAAATGCAGGGAACTTCGATATTTCATGGCGGGCCGAGTTGTTCAGGTAATGGGGTTAAATGGTTGATATTCCTGCACGTCGAGAGAGATAATGTGATTGCAACAAATGCAGGAAACTTGGGCTTTTGCGGCATTTTTGGATTGAAAGAGAACAAAGATTAATGAAATGTTGCAACCTTCGTAAGCTGCAAATAGTGTTTCTTGTCACTTTCAAGCCCTTATAAGATGCCGTATGCTTCGAAAACTTCTCCTCTCTCTTATAAAAGCAAATGAAATGAACAAAATAAGTGCATTTGAGTTACTGTCAAAGTTAGGTTAGACGGAACTTTTCATTAATGAAGAATAAAATTTGTTGTAAATGAAATATATGGCGGCTTTTGCTTTCACAAAAAAAGGGTACCTCTTTAAAAGGCAAATTAATATTTCAAACCGAAAAAATTAATGGAAAAGAAATTAAGGATTTCAGCAAATTATTCTTTTTGTCCTATTATTGAAGAATTTTTTATTTAAAATTATCATAAATTAAATTTAATAATTAAAATTAAAAATTCGATATGGAAACTTTGGACTTTGCTGAAGAAAGCCGCCTAACTCATTACTACAATCTGGGTGCCGACTTATCTTTAGGTACATCATTGTGAAAATTTATTATATTTTTTTATATAATTGATTAATTATTTTTGTTAATATTTTATATAATTATAAATTTTATTCCTTATAACCAAAAAATTATTTTCAAATATGGTTACATTTATAATAATTTTTTAATACCATTGATTAACTAATTTTTTTTAATATTTTATATCGACAACAAAAATGGTTACAAAAGGATTAATTTTTATTTTTTTTCTTTTAAAAGAGGAGATTAAGCTAGTGAATTAAATGTAAGTGACAGTTTGGTGGTGGGTGTAAAAGAAAACATTTGGTTCGAAGTGTTAAAGAAACAAGTAAAGCAGAGACGGCGTCGACAGAGAGAGGTGTAATGTTTTAGCGGTAGAAGCAGTATTAAATTTTCTTCGTTAATTTTGTTAGTAATATTTAATACTAAAAAAGAAAGAAAGAAAATGGTCTCAACTCCCGACAAAAAGAAAGCCCAAAAAAAACAGATGATACCAAATCTCTCCGTACAAAATTTGACTGAGGATAATTTTTTTAAAAAAAATTATTTTACTTTGTTACTTGTTATGCTTTTAATGCATGTAATTGCAACACAGCAAAGCAAAGATATACCCTTGTCTCTGATAAATTTGGCAGGCCTATAGTCTACTAAGTGGTAGTACCACACCCCATTTTTTAACTTTCTTTTCCACGCACTCACTTTCCCACCTTTCACGTTTTTCACTGTTTGGTTCTCGAGAAAATCGTTTCAGAAGATCTGCATTCGTGGACAACATTGATGAATGTTAACTGATTTTTAATATAAGGTTGAATACTTTAATGTGAATGAGTAGAGAGTGCACACTATATACTCCATTCAATAGCATGAAAATTTGGATTCTTTCTATCACATGTTTTTATGTTGTGTTCAATTAATTAATGTATAATCATCGGTTAAAATTAATTTAAATATATATTTAAATTGATTTTTTTTAAATGCATGAATTTTCTCTTGTTTTAATATAAAAAATTTTAAAAACTATATTAAAACGCTATTTAAATTATTATTGATTTTTATTTTTATATTGAAAAATACATTATTTTTACTGTTATTTTATAATTATGGGCTGATTGACTCTGCCAATTAAGGATAAATCATACATGTCATTTCAATTTTCCCTTACGACAGAATCTGTTTTTTTTTTCTTTGGATAATGCTTTCTAAAATTTAAGAAACAACCCAATTTTTAAGTAAAGTCTTTTTCATTGAATTTCATCCAGTAGAATAAAAATGGAATAGTGAAATGATTTATTTTTGGTATTATTGGAATCAAATTTTTTTCTATTTTGATTTTCATAAAAAATTGCATAATTTGAAACATTCTTATGATGACTATGGTAAAAAAAAAAAAATCTAAGATCTAAAGTCAAATTAGATATTAAAAGAAAAAAATTATATATATTTATATACTCCAAAATGTAATCCAACTTTTTTTATACGAAAGAAAGAATAGGATGACATTAAGAGAAGCAAAACCAAACATTCTTGACTTCAACAGTCAGAACTGATCCTGATTTGAGGAAGAACGGGCATGAATAGATGATCAGTTGACAAATGAAAACGTTTGTCAAAGAGATAACCTAATCTAAACACTTTTTTTTTTTTTTTTTGGGTGGGAAGGAATTGATCAAAGAGACAGATCATATGCCAACGGTCCCACTGATCACCAGACCCGTGCTTTGGGTCTGAGCAATCAGACAGTAGAAGGTCCCAAACGAGGAAATAAAAAAACAAAGAGATAGGCAAACTCCACTGTATCCCTGAGCCAGACTTTGACAAATGACGCCCCCACCTTCACCTTCAGTGAAAAAGTAACCTCACTCTTCCCAATGGTTTAATTTACACAAATTTATGACAAGATTAACCATCCCCAATTTTAAAAATGGTGTGGGTTGATTGATTAATTAAATTTATTTGGGAGTCAACGGTCTTCCTGTTTGTCCTAAAATTTGCTTTGCCAAACATTTCTTTATTTTCTTATTCGACCATTCCAATCTGTCTTCAGAGTTTGCTAGAAAATATATATATATGTATATATATATAAAAGAAACAGTAAAGAATAAGGAAGGGTAAACAAAGAGGGGAAGAACAAGAAACACAAGGGCATCTTTTTCTCTTTGCTTTCTCTACTTTTCATGTCTCTAACCCCTTTCCTTTCCTGACCCAATGCCTCCCTTTCACTGCAAAAGCAAAGCAATAACCCCATTTTTTTACTACAATGGCACTGCCCCATTTATATACACAACTGATCAAAGGAGAGACAGAGAGAGATGAGAGATCCCATGGGTGTATGGGACCCCTCTCTCCTCTCCTCTCCTGGCAACCTGATTCAAATAATTCTTTTTTTTTTTTACTTTTATATATCTCACAGAAAAAAAAATCATGAAATTTCATAAACTATTCCATCCTTTTCTATAAGCTGTACACTTTCTTATTCCAAGTCTCCTCTCCTCTCCTCTCCTCCCCCACTTTGAATCTTCTCTCTGGGAAACATCTTCTCTGTTCCCTATACCTATCTTTCAAATCTTCACAATTCACATTCCTCGGTTACCACAAAAATTTCACCCCAAGAAAAGGAAATTGAAAAAAAAAAAAAGATAAATAATTATAAAAAAAGGAAACCACCAGAATCCATTTTTCCCTACCCGCTTTTAATGTACAAGCGCCTGCGCCTTCAATATAATGATATGATGATGGGCTGATCCTCAAAATTCAGACATCACCATTTACTCAAAAAAACTGCCGCCGCGGAGCACCCCCCACAAATTTACAGCCAGTCAGTGGCTTGTTTAAGTGTGTCCCGTGGAGTATCAGCTCGAGGATAGTAACAGAAGCTGCATAATTACCAGCATTAGCACTCCAGAATGGTAAAGTCAAGAATGAAGTCGCATTTTCTCTGACTAGACAGGCAAGATATTTTATTCCAATTTGCCCTCTCATGATGCTACCTGTCTTCGACGAAAATTCTTCCTATAAAATCCCGAAATCTCTTTGAGTAGAGTTTTGGATCTACGGCTGATATTGAAGTAGGATCAGCTTGTAGGGATTTGTATGCATGCTCTAATTTCTTGCTGATGTCGTAATCTTGTAAGATATCAATGACGCCAAAGTATAGGACTACTTCATAAACTTCACCACTACGTGAAAAGTGACTGACTCCACCCTGAGTATACTGATCAAAGTCACTTCTTCTCGCCATTCGCTCTGCCCTTGCAGGCATGTTTGCTCCAAGCCTAATCAATGGTTTCCTGATAAAACAAAATTACATACAAAATTTGAATTCAGTCGGCGTTGTTCATCCTCTAATAAAAACCGTAAGTTTTCTTTCACCACACTAGAAAAATCAATACAGAGCATGAGTTTTTGGAATTGCATCTAACTAGCATGCTCATTTCAGATTTAATTCCCTAAAATTATCTTGTATGCAATACAATTTTTTACCAAGGCAAATCTAAAAATGCTATGTCCTGTAGTGCTGGATCAAAATCATTATAGGGAAAAGAGATATTTAAAGAGAATAATTAATGATAAGTTTAGAAGCTTCAATTGCACTCTCCATTATTCATGTCCACCAAGTTCATGAATCATTAGAGAGAAACATGATAATTGGCAACAAAAAACAAGGAAACCCTTGGTTCTTATCTAGAATCATAAAGAAACACAATTGCTACATGCCCCACAAAAATTTGTAATTTTCTGAATTGTACCCACAAGATCACTCATACAACATAATCAACCTTCAATTATTTCATGGGGTATGATCAAATTAGACCAAATGTTGGCAAATTCCACCACAACGGAAAGACACAACCCAACATAAACGTTACATGCATTAGTGACAACACATAAGATCAACAGTTAACCAAGAAATTAAAAATCTAATCATTGGGGGGAGGTCTTGCCTAATTCCATATCTATAATAGGCAAATAACTTGAACCACAAAAATCAAGGGAGACAGCAAAACATACCGGCCAGCTAAAATCCGATCCATGTCTTGTAACTCTGCCTCAAGGAATCTACAGCCACGCATAAACTTTTCATTTTGATATGAATCCTTTTTGCCTGCATAAGGCACGCATAATCAAATATGTATTCTTACTGCAACAGAAATTCTCCATTCAGATTTCATATGAAATAGTATGATTGTCCATAAACTTACCAGTGCGCAAGAGAAACGGTGATAACCCCATTTTATCACCTCTATTATCATCACGAAAGTGTAGTCAACCACAAAAGAACTGTAATCCATTAATTTCTTCAGCTCTAAGAACTCACAATCTCGATCAATTTGCCTGCCACCATTTGGTTAGAGGAAATTAACGATAAATGTGAGAGGGATGAAGGAACATAAGAGGAGAGGGAGCGATGGTAAGGGAAGAAGTAAAATAGCTTACTTCATAAGCTCCGAGAACCAATTTCTTTGGAGGCGAAACACAAAATTCAGATCTAGGTCTTTCAGGGTTGTGGTTTCATCAATTTCCTCTGCTGGCTTATCAGTTGAGCGGCCGTGGGAGGATCCTTTAAGATCAAACCGTCTATGGACTCGTTATCCAGAACAGAACAAATTGCCCATCACAATGAACCGAGTCTGGTATTTAACAACAATAGTTATCAAACAAGTGAGAAAATTTCATCAATGAACAAAACCTTGAATATGAGTAATTCATTTTATTTTCAATTTATTTCATACACTTACCTTCTGGCCACCAATAGGTTTGACACAATGCACACCATAGAATTTTGTCACAAGGGAATTTTCATACCGACAAACATGTTGGTAATAACTTGGAAGCATCCTTATAAGGACCTGACATAATTAATAAAACTTTTGATTTAGTCTAATCATCCTACCTATAAAAAAAAATATTTAGTTTAACCAAGAAAGTAATGTGAAAAATGAGAAACAAACAATTTACCGGCTTTTAATAATGCCATTTGAGAAATTAATACATCAAGACAAATAACAACTTTAACATGACGTCAAATGGGTTGGCAACTAACCTTGAGTTCTGATTTCTTTACTGTCTTTATCATGAATCTGTCATCTTGAGTAAGGTAAAAGAAGCTTCCACTCTTCCCCGGAGAAGAAAGCTCTCTAAGGGCATCATTCCCGCAAATAGCTAGCATGTAATCAGCAGGATCCACTTCGAATAGCTCCCTCAAATGTCTAAAAATACCAAAAGGAATCCATTCACCAACTTAGCAAAAAGCAATTGTAACAAGAGTGGAAGCAAAAGATTATTTAAACAGAATAAATGGACACTTGTATGCAAACAAGCAAGCCCATTACTAAGACCATTTTTATCCTCAAAATTTGCAGATAAACCAACTAATTAAAGCGTAAGGAACATACCTAAACACCACTGGACAATAATCTTTCCATCGAAACTCCGCAGATTGATGAGGCGGTGTAAGCTTTGATCCTTCAGGTGGAAACCTCGTCCAGAACTTCTCTTTGGGATCAAAATCAGTCGGCTTCAAATCCCGCACCATCGAAGCATGTTTCCCAACAGAATACCTATAACAAAAAAATCACCAAAAATAATCAAACCCCCGAATCCAAAGATCAAAAACATATATTCACCATCAAAAACCTCCAAAAAAATTCACCTGATACCCAATTGCAAATTAAGCATTAAGTCATAATTCTTATGGCCTTTGGAAATCATTTGTCCTGGCTTCTTAATTTCCCCACTAAAACAACAAGGATTTCTTCTAAATTGCCTAAACCCATCTCTGTAAATCATCGAAGCTTCCACATTATCAATTATATCACAAGTAATATCTCCTGCTTCACCATCACTTTCCCATATACAAATCCTCGGAAAATTCATATTTCTTTCCCCTAAGCTTCCTCTTCCATCTACCGATGATCTTTTCCTCGGTATAACCACCAAACTCTCCTCTCCTTTAAGACAATGCTCTTTCCCGTCGTTCCCATAATAAAATGTTCCGTTTAACTGTTGAACTTTCTTCACGTTATCTTCGTTCCAAGCTCCGATATAACAACTTCCATCCGGCCAAGTGAAAACTCCATTTCCTTTAGGGACTCCGTTTTCCCATTGCCCGTCGTAACGGTTTCCGTTTGCCCAAATCAGGGTTCCACGACCAGAGATAACGCCGTTTTTCCATTCCCCGACGTATTCATTCCCATTACTCCAAACATAACGGCCGTGTCCGTCTTGCAGGTTTTTCTTCCACGATCCTTCGTAGTAATCCCCATTGGCATAACGTTTATGGCCGTGGCCATGTTTTCGGTCGGAGCTCCAAAACCCACGATACGTGTCCCCGTCGGATCCGACAAACGTCCCGAATCCTTCCATCCGACCCGACTTGAAATCGCCTTCGAAAGTGGCTCCAGATGGCCACGAGAACTTCCCTTTCCCGTAGGCTTTCCCGCGACGCCACTCGCCTTCATACATGCACCCGTCTTTCCAAAGGTACTTTCCCGTTCCGTGTGGCGCGTTACTGGAGAAACTACCGATATACAGATCACCGTTGGGGAGGAGTTTCTCGACAGTAGCACCTGTACCCGCGGTCACGAACGCTGCAGCGGTAGTCGTAGGAGTCACGCGCCTAGTCGTGGCTTGAGATCGGGTCCGGTGATGGTGAGCCGTAGGAGTAGTAGCAGCAACCACCAGGTGGCCTTTCTCCTCGTCGGATTTCTTCTTCTTTGTGTTTGAAACAACACCGCTCTGCTCATTGAACAGTGCTTCGTGCATCTTTGAACTCTCTTCCCTTTCTTACTTGAAAAAAAATGTCTTACGTTTTTTCCTTTCTGTTATATTTTACTCTTCGATTCCTTCCTCAACTTACTGCATTTGTGAAACTGAATGAAAACAGAGAACCCGAAACGACGCCGGAGAGATGAACATTTCCGGGGACAAATTTCTTCTCGTTTTTTGTTGTGTTTTTGCTTTTTCTGTTTTTAAAAACTTTCTTCTTTTTCCCGTGCTTTGTGTTAGGAGAAATGTGGGAACTGGAATCCTACGAACGCAAACAGCACAGAAGAAGAGAGAGAAGGAGAAAGATACAGAGAGACAGAATTAAATGAAATGAAACCCAAAGTGAAAGAGAGGAAGAATTAAAAATTTAAAAAAAAAAAGGAAAATAAAAGTTTTTAAAAAATAATTTAAAAAAAAAAAAGAAAGTGGGAATTTGAAAGAGAGAAGATGAAAGAGGATTTGCCTAGGGAAACGTTGCTCACTATGCTCTGAGTGTGTAAGGCAATTGTAATGTTTTTGTACCTGTTAACCAGCTCAACTTCTACTACTTTTATTTTTTCTTTTTAATTTTTAAATACCGAATATACCCTTGTGTTTTCTCCAAAATATCGGGATTCCAAAACATATTATCTCTTTCCACCATTTTTTTCCTTCTTTTGTTTTCATCGTGACGTGACGGAATCATCGTCTGGGAAATGGGCGGGTACTGGTGCGTCATTTTGTGGCTGTTTTGTTTTTGCCCTTCATTTTCACTTTAATTACATAAACGCCATTTTCTTTTATTTTTGTAGGGAGTGGTCCTTTGGTCCAAAATTTGACGATTTTGTTTTAAATGCTTAAAAAAAATTATTAAGTATTATGCTCTTTTTTTTTTTTTTAATGTAGTTATTTACAAGAAAATAGTAAAAAAAAAGAGAATCTTGAAATTTTTTAATGTACTAATAATAATAATAATAATAATATTTTCTTTCTTGGTTAGTGGATAATTTATTCTATAATTAGAGCTTGATCATTTTTTAACATAATGGAAGTTGAATCAGACCATAATGATAAATGTTCAAAATTAACTATATATATATAGAACTACATGCTAAATCCTTTTTAAGATCCCTATCCAACAAAAAGTTAATACATTGGGCGATTAAAACTAAAGTTTTTGTGTAACCGAAGTTTTAGTTGTAATTAATCTTTGATTTGAGGGGAAGCTTTGGAAATGGAGCACTAAACCAAAGCAAGAATAGTCTTGATTATGGGACAAAAGAGTTTGCTTTTTTAAGATATTTTTTGTACATAAAATTATAATAAAATGAGATAATATGATATTATAAATAAAATAAAATAAAATATTTATATTTGATATATTATCTTTATATATTATCAGTGAATTTAATAATATTATCTTATCAATGATTAATTTTTTTTAAATATTAATTTTTATATATTTATTTTAATGATAGATATTTACTAATCAATGGGATGTCATTGTCTGATTTATTAATATATATAAGTTTATACACTGATAGTATATCAAATATAAACTCTTAAATTAAATAATGATATCTTATCTTATATTTAATGTGTGTAATGATTATGATAGAATAATTTTATTTATTGATCAAATTTTTTTAAAAAAATTTATACAATTTAAATTGTTGATGTAATTTTTAAAAATATAATAAAAAAAATGTAAATTCACAAAAATAATCTCTTATATTTTAATAGGATTAAATCATTTCATATCAAAAGGGTGATTAATCCTCTTTGCAATTTTATTTCTTTTTTCAGATAAAAATCAAACTGGTATAAAATTATCATCTTATCTTATCCATCATTTTATATACCTAATATTGTCTTTGTTATTTAAATTCAAATGTATTAAGAGATCATAAATCAATAATTTTTTTATAAGTTTATTATAGTTTATATAAATAAATTTGCTTGAATCATTTCGAATAAAATTTAATAACCTTATATCATTACAAAATCATTAATAATTTTTTTTTTTTTTTTACCTTTTGGATAGGAACACCATTAGCCAATTTTTTTTTTTAAATATGGTATATACCGATATTAGTTGTTTTGGTATATTATTTCAAAATTTTCAGTTTAGTACAAACATATTTATAAACATGCATGAACTTGTACATTATAATATTATTAATAAGCTATAAAATAAATATGCAATGTATTCAAATCAAATAAATAAGTTTAAAAACATAAGAAATAATATCATAAAATTTTCATGATATTTTTAAAAACTTAATATGATCATATGATATTTAAATGAGTATTTTTTTCATATAAATATTAAGATAAAAATAAAGAGATGAAAAAAATTAATAAAAAATTTATGATTGTTAAACCTAATAAAAGGAGTATAATTGTTTTCTTAAAAAAAATTGAAATATTTATAAACTTTGGTTTCAAAAAATAAAGAAACTCTACTTTTAAGAATTATTTTATCATTTAATTTTATTTTTATTTGGTTAAAATAGTTAAATAATAAAAATAAGTTAAAAATTACAAAATATATTTCACATTTACGTATTGTCCAAAACATGTTATTTCATCAAAATTTTTTGAAACAAACTGAAACTAATAAAAATAACCGATATTATTCGATATCAAATCGAATATAAAATATTATCCTCAAATATATCGTATTTTGATAAAATTGAAATGTATCGGCCACATTTTGGTATAGATAATATAATGTTTATCTCGGGTGGGTCTTCCATATTTTGAGATGATCACCCATGAGGAGGAAGCATTAATTTATTTATTTATTAGCATTAGAGTTTTTATTAAAAATAATGAAAATTTTGGTAATTGAATAATTAAAATTTATAATTTTTTTTATAATTTATAACACGATTTTTAAATTAACAATTTTATTTTCCTTTTTTTGATCTTTTCTATCAAGAAAAGTATGAAAGATCAAAAAAGTAGAAAACATCATTTTCATATTTGAGAAAATGATCCATTTTTATTTATCTTTTGTAAGTGTTTCTTTCCAACTATTTGAGTTGGTTAGGATATTTTGTCCAAAAGAAATTGATTAATTAGAAATATGATTTAGAAAAGATCATTGAAGAATAAAGCACTTTCATGTAAAGGTCCTTTGAAATTTGTTGTTTTTGCTTTGTTCTATTTTGGAGAAACAAAGAAAAAAAATTGGTTTATGATTTACCCAAATGAAACAACATTGATGTTATAATAGTAAGTAAAAGTCAATATTTTAATCATCCCACAAAATAAAATCTATACTTAGAAGTAGAAGACTTTTTTTTTATGACTTTGTCAATTAAATTAACAAAAGTTTCTATTATCATTATTATTATTATTTTTTGCAAAAAAAGTTTCTATTATTTCACTCTCTCTAATCTTTATACCAAAATATAGCATGGAAATTCTTTGTGTATGGAGAGAGAAGCTTAACATACATTGTCAAGAAATTCATGTAGATTTGCTAAAATCCTACTCTTTCATGGAAGGGAGAAATATTTTAAATACTTTTGTTTTTCATGTCCTCATTTCTTATTATTAACTATGTTATAAGAATTTTTATCAGATTAAATCCTAAATATTATTATTTAATTTTATATGCAAAATATAAATTACACTTCGAACTTGGGATTCAATTTAATTATTTTATATAATTTAAAAAATATATTCATTAAATTTAAAATTTAAATTTTGGTACTTACATTATCTTTTCTAACTCGGATTGTAATTTTTTTTTATAAAAAATAAATTACACTCCAAAAGTTAAAATTTGAAAATTGATCATAATTTTTTATTCAAATTTTATGATGACGAGGAAAGATTTATGGAATGAAAGTGTGATACCTCCTCCCATTTTATAACTCAAAATCCCTGTATACTACTAATAATGCATTGTCGTAAAATATAATAGAATAAACAAATCCAATAATAAACACTACTATGTTTAGTACAACAATGCCGGAGTCAACGAGAATTCAACCATTGGCCATATCTTCATTTTTTAATAATTTTTATTCATATCTGCTGCTTTCCACGTTGATGTAGTTAATGTCTAACATGCTTCTATTCATGATGTCAGAAAATTTTCGTGGAATACTTTAACAATTTATATGCATCCAAATTGAAGGTGGACGAATAAATAAATTATTATTTTAAATTTGAATCGGTTTTGATTTAAATTATTTTAATTTTGTGCCATTATAAATTTAGATTATTTTATATAAAATATTAAAAATATATATTTATATTATTTTTTATATAAAAATTACGTGTCATAATTCGTATCAATATAAAAATATAAAATATATTTTTTAAATTTATTAAATATAAATATAATAATTATTAAAATTTTAAATTATATTATTTTCGTATCTTATATTTATATCATATCACAATGATATATTTTAAATTATTATATCTAAAACTTTTTTCATCAGTAATAATTAATAGTAATTTAACTATACATTTCGACATAAAATTATATCTTTGCACTATTTGAATGATAGAGATTATATATAGGGTCAAGTCTTATTGTTTACATCATCGATTCAATTTTATCTTAAATTTATTTAATTAAATTTTAGTTAATTAATTAATTAATTAATTTGATTATTTAATAATGTAATATTTATATTATGAACGTAATTTTTTTATAATTATAATTTCAAAAATAAATGATATTTTTTTGATAATATTATAGTTTATTTTTTAAAATGTAAATTGAAGATAAAAAGAATTATAAATATTAATATTTAAATTTCAAACAAATTAATATTATTTTTTAAAAATAATTATATGAATTAATTAAATTAAATCACAAATTTTTTTGATTATATCAAAAGGATAAAATTTTAATATAAATAAATAAAAAAATTTTGATTCAAAATCAAATCTTTGATATCATTTCAAATGCTTTTAATCATTAAATTAAAAGTTTGAAGATAAATTAAATCATAAATTAAACGTTGACACATCATAACAAATGTTCTTAAAAAAATTCACTTATAAACACCACATTAAATGATTTTGCACGACTTTAGTCATCAACAAATTACGAACGATTTAAAACCATCTTACTTTAACAAAGTCTTTTCCTTTTTTGGGGGGTATCATAAATTGAGGAATCAATAGTACCATATGTTTCACGTAATTAAGACGGGGCGGCTCGGCTCGCTCCTTATCCCATGACTACTCTACAAAGGCAATGAAAGAGTTTTGGATGTAAACCTTGAACCAACCATTAATTCGAGAATTATTCTAATCTCTCTCCTTCATTTTTTCCTAGTTGGGGGTTACGAGTAGAGGTTACACTGGGTCGAGTCAAACTCAGTCTACTTTCTAAAGGTTATGTCCAATATTCGGTCCGTCAAATTCAAGAAATTTGAAATTTTCAAAAATATATATTAAAATATTAAAATTAATGTTTTAATCTTTTATATATATTTAAATTAAATTTAAATTAAAAATATTTTTATTAATAATTTAATATCTTAAACGAAATTCTTATTACAAAATTTCTATCCAAAACTAGATCCTAATCCCATCAGACATGCAGGTTGGACGAATAATTAAGTTGTGGAACGCGTCTAATTATGACTTAGAACAAAAGAAATACTCTGAGTAGTTGATGATGAAAATGAGAAACGGATTGATTTACGTTTGCTAAGAAATAAGGCTTACAAAATGAGGCACTTAATTTGGAAAACGGACGAATAACTCAGTCCGAGAACACGTCTAAGTACGACTTTGGAACAAAAGAATTACTTTGAGCAGGTAGTGATGAAACTGAGAAACCCATTGATTTACGTTTGGTGAAACATGAGGCTTGCAAGACGAGAGACGTACCATGGAAAACATCCATTATCAGCAGCGTTATACCTACTCACTCGATCAACAAGGTCCATTCAATCAATAAGATCAATTTCCCATCCACTAAATTAGTACACGATCAATTTATCAAATCACTGTAAAAGATGATCGACATTCAGAAAATACTCTGCGTAATCTTTTTTTGAGTTTTATGTAGAATTTTCATCAATTGTCAATAATTTTACTTAATCGTCGTCCATTATATCATATATTTATAAGATAAAAAAGAGATTTAAGTAAAGTAATTTTGAACCCTTTTTCTCTATGCTTCCTTAACATTCTTTGCAACTTACTTTCTTCCTTCAAAAAACTCTAGACACTTGATTGACTTTGAGTATTAGAGTGCATTTTAAAAATTCATGCTCCAACGCCCTTTGATCGTACTTTCTTGTTACAGGTATGAACCAGTCCTAGCTCATCTTCGAGACCACCATCAATCCAACTCACCTTCACCCAAAAGCCATCATCAGGCAACCATTGCTCATAAACTGATTTACACATTTATTTAATTTATATATAAATTAAGTATAAAAAATATAACAAAATTCATACAGGAAGAATACATGTTCGGATATACACTCAATTAATTATATGATATAAATTAATCTAGTTATAATTTTTCACCATTATATTTACTTATATATTAAGATATACACACGATTAAATGTGATATTTTGTGTGATGTGATTTTGTAAAATTTTTTCCAAGGTCTTCGTTAATAGACAAAAAAAATTTGTGTTCCAATGATTTTCGGGAAAACTAAAGTACTTTTATTCCTAGGAGACAAATTTTTGATAATGCTACTATGGCCATTAAGATTATTCATTCAGTGAGAAATAAAAGAGCAAGGAAGAGTGGTACAATGAAGTTGAAACCCACATGAGTAATGTCTATGATAGGGTGGAATTTCATTATTCGGAAAAAGTGATTCCGATGATGGATGTCAGAAGGATTTTTCTGACCGATGGATTAAATTGATTATGACATTCTGTAGTGATCACTATTGGAAAGTAATGCGGTAGGATTATTTCGATTGGAGGTCTTGGACGGGGAGATCCATTATCAACATATTCATTTCTTCATTGTGTCAATAGGACAGATAGGGAGGGAGTTATCACCGGAGTGGCTGTTGCAAGACATAGTCTTCGGGTTTCTCATTTACTCTTCGCGGATGGCAGTTTCTTTTTTCTCGTGATAGTGTGCAGGAGTGTAAGGTTTACACGAGTGAAGGGGTGAAGGGTGTTACGTGGAATGCTTTGTGGTCAGCAAGTGAATGTGGAAAACTCAACTGTTTTCTTCAGTTTTTTCTTACACGAGTGAAGGAGTGAAGGATGCTATGATGGGGTGCTAGGGTTCATAAAGTGCTATCCAGGTATCGGTCTTTAGGGTTGCCTTTGATTGTTGGTAGAATAAAGCGACAAGAGTTCAAGGCAATTAAAGATAGAATATGGGCTAGGATTTGCTCTGCTGGCGAAGCAATGGTGGAGATTGGCACATAATGAGACTTCTTTATGCTTTCGGTTTCTAAAGCCAAGTATTTCCCTAATAGCTCGCTTATGAATGCTACTTTGGGTACTAATCCATCTTTTTTATGGCGTAGTTTGTTGGAGGGAAATTAGGAGGTTTTGAAGATAGATGGAGTTCAGATGGAAGATTGGAGATGGGGCAATTGTAGACATGTGGCAGGACAGATGGTTAAAAAACCACCTGATTATCAAGCTTCATCATTGGTTCGTCAACAACCCACTCCCATGCATGTGAGCAGTTTAATAGACCAGAGTAGGAGGATTTGGCAACCTGATATGGTGAGGGAGATATTGTATCCTGCAGATGCTGACCTTGTTCTTAACATTCGTCTGAGAAGAAATGCAACTCCAGATTTATTGATACACAATGATGCCGTTTCTTGTCAATTTATGGTGCGTTCTGCTAATTATTATACAGCCAGGAGACTGGTGGGACGAGAGGTAATGGATGTGAATCACAGGTCTCTTCTATGGCGATTGGTATGGCAGTCGAGATTACGTATTGCCTAAGCCCTAAGGTAAAGTATTTCATGTGGCGACTTTTACATGAAAATTTACCTACAACTTTGGCTATCAATCAAAAGGGAGTACAGATTGCGGTTTTATGTCCTGTTTGTGGTCATTCAGGAGAATATTTAATTTGAAACATGTTGTTTTGGACCGCAACTTTAGCAAGGCTGTGTGGAGCGTCGACTTTTCAAGGCTAGTGGTGTTTGAATACTGCCTGTAGGTTTGCTGGTTGATATGATAGCATAGAAACACAGATGCCTTCATGATTAGAATAGCTGTGGAATACCTTCCAATGTTAGCTGTGGTTAGAAGTGAGGGTAGCAGCCATGTGTGGACCAATCATTATTATGCAAAAAGATAATAAAAATAATTTTAATTGAAAATTAAGAAACATGGATTATATAATTTATTTATTTGTGATTGAAAATAATTATGAAGTTAATGATCCTAACAATGGCTTCTGTCATGGATGGTCCAAACCCCTTATCGTCCTTGAATTACTTAAGATATACCTAATATACCAACTTGCTCTTCAATCTTTTTCTTTTTCATCTAATTTTCAAAAAAAAAAAAAAATGTAATGGATTTTTTTTAAAACTATTAATTACACTTTTTTTTTTTGCAAAAATGACATTGTGATTATGAAATATTTTTGTTGTAAAAAAATAAAATTTAAATTGATTTGTTAATTAATTATTCATCTTTGACATCCAACATGCATATTGTTTCCACTTACTAAGGTACCAAACAAACTTACCATAAAAGCCAGTCCACAATTCTGAAATATTAGGCATTTGTTCTTTATGGCATGCATGTCGAATATTCAAGTTATCAAAACTAATTTGTAATATTATATTCGATGCTCACAATATTTGTATTCAACCAAATTATAAGAATATTCTAAAGTTAAATCTTCATTATATATACATTTAAATTAATGTTGAATAAATCCTAGAAATAGCCATTAGTCATAGTATTAATAAAATATCATCTATGTACATATGTTCATTGTGTTGATCATAAACAGCATGGAATTTATTGAAAAATTCAATTTCCATAATTTTCCTAAGATGAGACACGTGAATGCCTCCAACATGTTTTTTTGTCCTCTTTTTACTCGATTTCAACGTTAATTAATGCAATTTTTTATGGTACATAAAAACCAACTAATCTCTAAGACCTAAGAACTTGATTATTGAGGGAAAATTGAAAAAGGAAAGAAAAAATGGTGAGGAAATTGAAAGGAAAAGGACAAGCAATTGGAGCAAGGCCATATAGCTTCGATATCAATTTTGCATGGAACATATGAAGACCTAACAGAAAACCCCAACAATCAACAAAATTGGAAAAAAACACAGAATCAAAAGGGGTCCCGTCAGACATTTGCAAATATAGATATAGATTAGCCAGAGGCTTTTAGATCACAATAATAATAATAATAATAATAATGAAAGTCTTTCGAGTGGCGAAGACGAGCTCCTAGGTGGTCCACCATGCATATTGTGATTCATGATCTACTTATGTTCCCATTAATATTCCTTTCTCTTAAGAAGTGAACCCTTCGACTTTTTTTTTTTTTGTTGTTCTATCTCCTTGATCTTGTAATAATGTTCAGGTGCTGTTGTCGAGGCAAGAGGTCACAAAAGAACTGTGACAGGACAAAGAAAAGAAAATGATTTTAGGGTCCTGACAAGGTGACTGATTAATTGGTTGTTTTCACGAACTTCCTGTGAGAATTAGACCGTTTGGGTTGGAACAAAACAGCAAGGTTCCCTCATCCACTGCAACCCTGCCAGCTCTTCAACTTGTAAACAAAACTGTGGTAATTATTAACTATATCCAAAAGGTTTTTCGAGGTTTGTCGTTGTACCAGAATCATGACCGACAGTTAAATATATTGTTCTGTCAAACGAATTGATGTTTTTGTAGTTGTAATGAAGTTTGTCGACGTATCCAATATTCAAGTAGTTTTATTGGAAAAAGGTTTTGTACATCTTCAATCCAAATCCAACAAGATTAAACAATGCATGTTGTTTATGTTGGGACTTGGTTTTTCTTTTTCTTTTTTCTTTTTTTTTCTGTAAATTTGGGGGTGTTCAATAACATCAATTTAAATGTGTATCAAAATTATTGGATGATTTTATTTTGAAAATGTTAAGAGTCAAAGATACCATGCATGATAAATATAATGCATTAAAATGATGACTTGGCAGTTAAACCCCATGTATGTTATTTTTAACTAACCCTAGATTGAAAACCTTGGCTCCACTTTCTTCTCAAAGCAGAGTCATCCCTTAATGTGTGATAATACACTCAATTTGCCAAGTTTATGACCAAACAAGTCATTCCGAAAGGCAAACAAATATAAGTAACAGGAAACAATCTGATTATAGCTTCCCAATTACTGCATGAAAGAAAGAAAAAGAAATGCTCAATTCCCTTTACACGTGATACATGAAGAAATGCAGTTAAGTGTTTGTTTTGTTTTTCATAGTAGGGGGGGGGGGGGGGTTGGCAAAGCCAAGATGTTAATAATCAGTGGAAAGGCCAATGCGACTGACCGACCGACTCAATGGTGAGTCAAAATAGCCACCTTACACAACCAATAACAGGAGCTGAAATTTATTGATCGATGTTTGATGTTTGAATTAATTGGTATATGAGATGAGATGACATAACAAAAACTGCCTTAATCGTTTAGTAGAAGCGGAGGAAGTTTGTTTTGTTTGGAGAAATGTGAGATTTTTTTTTTGTTTTGTTTAAAGAAGAAAAGGGAAAGCGGGAGCAGCAATCAATGCAAAACTGAAAAAATGATTCACTGACGTTTTCTCGCAATTGGTTTTCAGAGGTGCCCTTTTCTTCTTCTTTTTTTTTTTTTTTAAATGAAGTGCGATTGAACGGTCAAGACTGATTGGACGGTTAGAAATCATTCTTTGGATAACTTTGATCATCTATCTGTCATCACCTATCATTTTTTTTTAAGGTAGATTGATATTTGATAGGTAAGGAAAAAAAAAAAAAGAAAACTATCAAAAGGAGATAAAAACATGACAGCAGAACAGCAGCGGGGGGATCTTATGCTGTCAGAAACCAGAATATAAATACCCCATTGCATCATCATTTCAAAAAGATTTGATTGGGGGGTGGGGGTGGGGAGGGTGTTACAAACTTTTAAAGCCTGGAGCTGAGCTAGCCCTTCTAGACATAGATGGGTTAAAAGACCTTTTTACTAGAATAACAGAAACAGGTAGATTGCTCTGGTCTCTGAGATTCTGGAAGAAGGAAATGAACACTGAACTGAACAGGGAGGAAATGAAAAAGAAAAAGAAAATGTTGGTGGAATGGAAGATTTGGTAATTAGGCCAAACTTCAGATTTTGTTAGAACACTTTTTGGGTATCAAAGAAATTCATGATGATGATTAGAATCAATTGGCAGACATGTCATTCATTTTTCCAAGCCAGTGAACAATTTAGACTAATGAGTTTAGTTAAAGAACATTGGGGTCGTTGTTAATCCGCAGGTTTCTGGGAGACATCTATGTAAAGACAAGTTCCAGATTTGTATTATTCTTGCTCATTAATTCTTGTTTCTGTTTTTATTTGAGAAACAAAGCAATAAACCCATTAATTGGACTCTCTGCAATTCATTTCATTTCCTCTCGCTGTCCCTTGGGATCATTCATCCTTTTAAATCTCAACTAGATTTCTTTGCTGGACATTCATCCTTCCGACAGAACTGCAGAACCGATCTTTTTTTTTTTGGTTAATACAGTTCCATAAATATAGATTAAGGTGTTATTTTAAGTAAAGGTTAAAAACAACACCAGCCTAAGCCCAATGCTGGTCTGAGTGCTAGCTTTTTTTTAGGGATGTAAACGATAGTAATGTTTGTGTACAAATTTGTAAACATGTTCGGTGCATCAACCATTTGTAAATATATTTAATTTTTTTAGTTTGAATAATATTTCAAGATTCATTAATAAACAAACAAATTATAAATATAATAAAATTCGTTTAATGTTTAATTTGTTTATAAGATAAAAATATAACAAACATATTACGAATATAATAAAATTTATTTAATTTATTTATAAAATAAAAATGTAAGTAAAGAAAGCATTTAACAAACAATTTATAAACATATTGGATTTCTATTTATTTATATTCATTTATTAAATTTCATAAACAATCATAAAAAAATATTTTAAGATTTATTAATTAATCAAATCGATGGCAAACATAACAAAATTCATTCAATTTATATACAAATTTTTTTTCAAAGTTAAATTGGATATAAAAGAATTACATATCATTCATCATAAATCAAGAACCAAGAGTAACATGTCTTTATCAATAAATGTTGGAAAAAATGTACTTAAATGCTAACGATGCTCCTTGTATGCTGAGGGACACGACCAATGATATGTACCTCACTTGAACTTGCTTTAGAAGTTCAGTTCTGGAAATTTGTCTTGTATTCTGTATCAATAGAACTCCGTTAAATTTCTGTATTTTGTTACAGTTAAAATTCCTCCATCGAAACCCAATTCTTGGGTAACAATCACATCATCAGATACGAATTGAGAAGCAAGAGGATGGGAAAAATAATATTCTTCTATTGTTTTCTAAAACCTTTTTAATCTACTTACATTGTTGTTTTTGTCATGGGGCATCCCAAACTTCTTGGCCCAGTGGATGTGTGCCTGCCCCATATCTCGTGAAAAAATTGCAAAAGAATCAAGAAGTAAGACAGGCAGCTTGCGCTTAGTCAAGGAGGTGATCAGAAGGGATTTGGCCAAAAATATCAGGACATGAATCCCACTTCCCCTGCTCTCTAGCCTCCCAATATCCACCAATGTATTGATACGAGTCACTGCCTTTATCCTTTGCAAACCACCTTGGCTTCCAACCTCTCTCTTGCATCTTCCGAGCCTGAATCCCAATTGAAAATATCCAATGAGACCAAATACAACCATAAAGCTATTTGCTAAATCCTTTAACCATAAGGCCATCAAGAAAACAAAACCCAGGTTTCGCTAAAAACCTCCATAGGGTTTACCTGCAATATAACTAAACTGATAACAAGCATCATAGTGAGGGTTCTAAACAAAATTATAGTTGTGATAGCACTTATATTTTTTATTTTTTGGCCATTAGGTAGCACTTTGGATGTTGAGAACTGTTTCATTAATTTATAAATCCAGATACTGTTCCTTGAATTCCAACACTGGAAAGGAAAGTCACAATAAAGTCACCTAGTAGTTCGTTCATTGAATAATTTAGAGAAACTAGCACTCAAGATGCGATAGGTTGTGACTTCTAACTTCTAACTGCTCTTGCCGCCCGGTTTTGATCACAAGAAAGTGGGCTTTTTAGTAATCAACAAAAAATGATAATCTAAATTGATTTCATGCACAGAATCTAGGATAAAATCTCTGCTTATGATGCATAAGGTTGGAAAGAAGAAAAAAAAAGCAACTTAAGACATGGTTTACATTGATGGGCAGGTTGGGCAGGTCCTATTGACATCATAGTCGGCAGTTGGGTCAGCAGCTAGATGAGTTATGAGACAACTTTCAAGAACATGTCTTGCCAGAAGATATTGTTGTTTCCACAATGATGCAGTGCACTGGTTTTTTAATGTATCTCTACACGTTTGGCTCAGCTCATATATTCTCCATTCAGTTACCAGAAGATCAATCATTCAGAACAAATTGAGTTAATGTAAAACATTAAACATTAATATTATATCCTGCTGCTATACCTTCATATGCACCACTCATGGTTTATACATTTACTACATTATTAGTTTTTGCTGGTCAGTTTTTAAAAGGTCTCGAATGTTTATGTCATTAAGGTTTTATTCTCAACTAGGAGCCTAAAACTTGGAATGAGCAAACCACAACTTTGGTTTATGTGTTAGCTTCATCGTTTCCTAAAAAAGCAAACAACGAAAAATTTCATGGTCATCTGTGTTCCTCACTAACCAACACACCGTCTAAATGTAATTATATATCACTTGTTCCTTGACACTCTAACTCATCCCTGGCCAATTTGCACCATCGACACATGGAATTGACAACAAAGCAGAAAAGAATCCTAAAACTTACCTGTCGTTGCCGCTGCTCCAACCGCAACTTCTCTGAATTCGCCATTTCATACTCCCCATTTTCCAGATACCTTTGATCAGGTCTCAGCCTTGAGTCTGTAGGAGGCAACTTTTCCTGCATACATTAAGGAGATTATAATCAATGTCACAATTACCGCAAAGCAGTTCATAGGGTATCTAGACTGTGCATTGGTTTCAAATCATTCCATTTCATTCTTATAGATTCAAATGGACACATTTAATTCAGTCTTTACTTAGGACCAAAAAATTCATTACCAAAAGTCAAATTATTAGAACATAGAAGCACCCAAGGGAGGTGTCCTTCAAAGCACTAGTTATAATATTGCAATTCAAGAATTGGGGATAATGCAAAGGAATATATATATATATATATATATATATATGTATGTATGTATGTATGTATGTATATGTATGTATGTATGTACACATACATACATACATACATACATATGCGCGCACACACACACACATATATGTCTTTGCATAACTCCCTGTATGTGAAAGAAATGACATAAACAAGAATGGAATTTTCATACCAACACTAATGGCGTTAGATGGATGCCTAGTTTATAAATCCAAACAAACCTATTATAATAATAATCACCTTTAGACCAGGGGTGAGCTCATTCAATGTAATGGCAAAACGTGTTAAGTTATATCTGGTGGGATATTTAGAAGGCTTGTTCCGCTTCCAAAGCAGATGGGTTTCTGATAAAGACTCTTGTCCTTTTCCCTTTGCAGAAGAATCTCCATTCACATAATGCATGCTCTCATCCCATTTTCCAAATAATGTAGCCACTGTCTTTCCATTCCTATCTTGAGCTATACCATGCACCTGAAGTGCAACAAAGTTTTATAAACTATAAACTGATAAATGTCAATGATGGTTAAAAAGAGGATAATAGAACATTATCATAATTCTATTAAAATAAGAGTTGATATAATTTAGTAAATAAATTATTTTGAGGAAGATGAAAGATCACCTGGTGAGGATTTCTATCAATGATAGATTGCTCCTTGAATTTCAGCTTACATGAATATTCACGATTCCCCTCAATTCGCATAGTACCATAGTGATCACAATACAACTTTCCCAGTATAAGGTTGTATATTGATGTTGTCACCTGGCAAAAGAAAGATCATTTCCAAATTTTATACAACAAATATGTGTGTATGTACATATATATTTGTTCTTTAACTTTTGGAGTTATACCTTACTCCACCGGAACACTTCTCCATCCTCAAACTCCAAGGTCAAAACACCAACAGGATCAAGCTGAATTGAGCGACCCCAAAATTTGCTCTTTAAATTGCTATCACCCCACAATTTCCATCCTGTACCCTGACAGTGACATGCTACAATCATAGGATGATGACTGACCTGACACCAAAAATGGAATAATTATCAGCAACTTCATAGATAATATTAAAACAGAAGCAAACAAAATAGGATAAAGAGATGAACTCGGGGAAACAAATACTAAGCAGTGTGCTGTTCTTTTCCCAGTACCCTAAATAATGTAAAAGGATATTGATGCCTATTAACATTCCCATTTGTTAACACTTGTTTCAAATTATGAGATTCAAAGTCTCTGGCACACACTCATGTTTCCCTTCCCCAGTAATTTGACCATAAGGATGTCGTTTCCACCAATGGATAGGAAGCCACTAGCTTCATTTATAGTTAAGCACCCAAACAATATCATTTTAGGTGATGATCTACTAACTGTGCTTCCTTATTCCTTACCACCTATTTATTTGCTCTACTGAGGTTGAATCTAAACCAAAGTTTTTAACATAGCAAGTTTTTCTATGAGAATTAAGACCAAAAATAAAAACGAAGCAGCAGAAGAAAAAAAAAGAGTAGGCTAAAAAAGGAAATCCTCACTCTGCCTTTCTGTGAACCTAAGGATCAATAATATACTAAATTTGCAAAGCTCATGCAGTAAAGCAATTTTAACATCAGGCCTAGCAAACTAGGATCAATGTCACTTTACCGTACTAACAGGTGAAATGATCTCACATAGAAAGTGTGAAGTCAAAATTAAGGGCAATATTCTTATGTCTGAGATTTACACGTGAAAAATGTTTTAAATTTTGTGCATATTGAATTTGATTGTTGAAGCAACACTCTGGGTTGACCAGGAGAACCAGGCATTTTTTTCAATCAAAGGTTAGCCTTAGAAGTGAGGTTAATATGCTTTAAAGTTTGAATGACAATTTGTGTAACTGCAGAAAAAGAAAAAGTAGACAATGATAGACTATCTTGAGTACAGACAAACCTTCTCTGAGAAGAAGCGTACACCTTTATCTGGGAAGTCAGCCTCATATGTTTCCCCTAATAATGGATTAAACGGTTTGCAAATTCTTCCTTCTGTTGAAGAATATCCAGACACAGCAAATGCAGCCACATTAAGAATTCTCATGAGGTTATTACCCTGCAAGTTTTTGACGGAAAAATTATGAGTTTCAGGGGAATCTTACCAAAGATTCTGACTGTCAAAGTTTATGAAGGGAATGAACTGCTGTAAGCATTGCAACTAGCCTTTTGCATGGTCAAGTATAAAATAGGTGTAAAAGAGAGAAAAAGAAGTTGAAAAATCAAATAAAGCCCACATGTATAACTACATTTAAGCAGGAAGTGATGTTGTGATAGATAAATATTATAGTAGGAAAACTTTGTGTTACAACCAATGCTCTGTTCTCTAACACAAAATATTACGGAGTTCAAAGACTTACCCTTTTCCCCCATTCATCTGCACGGTCAAGCAGATATGAATATTCCAAATCCTCAAAGCACTTTTGAAGAGAAGAGAGAGGCTCATTGAAGTAAACAGGAAGACAAACTTTTGTAAGGTCTTTCCCAATATTATCCTTAATCATTGACCAAAGACTTACACCTTTCTCCCTTTCAACTGGGTCAGGCAACTTTTTTCGCCGTTTAATGTAAGGAAAGTTACTTTCAACTGATTTGATGTAGGTGTCAACGTCATCTTCAGAAGCAACCGCATTAATACCTTCATCATCTGAAGAGAAAGATGATGTCCGGAAATCAGATCCACTGCTTTTGAAAGAACTTGACGACAAAATGTCAAGAGTGTCAAAGAAAATATGGTCATCTTCATCAGTTTCTTCTTCTGCAGCGTCAACTCTTTCATTATCATCATCTGTGTCAGTTACACTTCCTTCTGATTAAGAATTTGAACAAAAAGAAAAGAAAGCAAAATCAATGAATCTGTGTCAGTTACACTTCCTTCTGACTAAGAATTTGAACAGAGAGAAAAGAAAGAAAAATCAATGAAAGATAGCAATGCTATGAAAATAATAAAGTAATAACAATGACTTGAATGTTAATGAAACCAAAGAAGACAGCATATACCATTTATAAAACCCAGCAATCAGCACTATAACTATTTTTAATAAGTCAGAACCAGAACAGGACAAGCATGGGATGTGGCTGTGGCCCAATGATCATGTACTCTCCCTTAAGGGAGGGAAGACCGTGGAGACCACGTCTAAATCCTGCTCCTGCCTATCTGGGAGTGCATCTCTATACTTAATGTTGTATAAAATAAAGGGAGAAAAAAGCACAAGAAAAGGGATACAAAGCCAAGATAATGACATGAAATTGAAAGAAAGAAGAATAAACTTATTAAATGGAACAAGTAACAAGCACTAACAAATATGACGCACAGACATGAACCAACTAATAGTTTAGTAATGTAAAAAGGAAGTCCTTTATTTGAATTCAAGTAGGCAAGGGCAGTTTGACAAGAAACCATACAGACGTGTGCTATACGTAAAAACCACCTCAAGATATATGAACCTCTCCTTAACAAGCATTATAAGTTGTCTACAAACAAGCACAGGTAATACTCAGGCACATAACTAATGAAACAAAAAAGAATTTCCTGAACTAATAGCAAATTGTGAACATTGATTATAAATACCAACCACATGTCTCAGCGTATAAGAAACAATTCAGCATAAATTAGCTTACGGAATAACAGCTATAATAAATAGTTTGACTGCCTGATATCTTACCACTAGACTTGTCTTGCCTTATCATAAGGGAAGCCCCTAGATCATTTAACTTGTTTTGGCTCTCATCTACCACTGTATTCTCCAGATCAACTTTTTCTGTCTACAAAATTAAGTACAAATAGCAGTTTCTCAGCAGAAGATTGCAAAAAGAAGAATTAAAACCTTTGTTTCAGAAGTTAATCTTTACGGATAAGAGCAGTTATTGAGTGAAAATAAGTTGCTATGGTTCACTTTAAAGAAGTAAGATAAAAAAAATATGTATTGCAGATAAAGCCAAGCACCTTTTTTGTGCATGCATATTGCTGCAATACCAAAAGACAACGATTTCACTATAGAAAAAAGTAAAATGAAACTCAACCACTTTAAGGTGCCTTACAACTTGCAGGACTCCTGAGATTCTAATGAATAACTAATAACCAAGGCAAAAGCTACCTCCCTCAACATGCTTATGAACAGACCAACTTCTTGCAGTGTTGTAACCCTCTTGACAGGCAATTGATGCTTAATCCATTCCAAATACCAGATGCCAGGCCATAAAACAACAGAATTGTAGATGTTGAGAAAGGGGAAAGTAACCTTTTTTTAAGAGTTAATTAAAAGGCCAAAGCTGAAGTTAGTAAGCTTCCAATTACCTATATATTGTACATGTTGACAATCTCAAAGAAAAACCACATAACAAGGACACTCCATTAAAGAGAAAGTCTAACCTTAACCCACCCCCAACCCCCCCTTCCAAAAAAAAAAAAAAAAAGCCACCAAGAAATATGAGAATTAGGCTTTTTTTGTGTACTCAATGCTACTTGGTCAGAAGAATGCTCGGTTGTGATTAAAGTATATCAACTGCTTGTCAAGGAACTAAAAAATTCTTCTATCATGAAGCAAAAACTTCAGAGTATTTAAAGGCCATACTCCTCTAATTTGCTCCAATCAAGTAACCCACCCCAAATATCACTGATCCAACCACCAGCACAATTTCTACTGTCACACCATCAATGCCATCATCAAGATTGCCACAAGCCCCACAACAAATGTCTCACAACTATTGACATCTATTTTATCTTAAATCAATCATGCTACCACCAATGATTAAGTAACTTCCTCAAAAGACAGACATATAAGATCAGACTCATCCCAACTTCTATGAAGTATTAGCAAGAGGTATTACTGGCAACAACATACAATAACAAGGCATATTAGCAGAAAAGCTTCCAAATTACATTTTGCCTTAAATAAAGATAAGTAGCCAAATTAAAACTTTTTTCCTTTTAAAAAAGCAAAATATCATCAAAATATTCCTTCATGGAATAATTGTCTAATTGAAACTGGCATTCAAATACATTTCTAGTTAGAGAAACCAATTACCATGAGTCATCCCTAAAAATCAAATATTCCAGCACTGCAACATCCAAAAATGTGCTTAAGATAAATTTAAAATATTTTCAAAAATTACGTGCAGCTATTTTGAATGCTAATAAAAGTTCAATTACCAACATCATTCTATAAACATCAACAATTGAAAATCAATAGCAACCCTTCATGGACAAACACATACACACTTTCGAGGTACATACAAAGAAAAACTCTACTGGTCCTCGTCTCAACAATATCCATCTGCCCCACAGAAGGATTTCAACAGTCAACCAGAATTAACTAGCTTTAGACCAACTACTTTTCTCTATCAGATGAAATTAAAGGAAATAGTAATCTAAAGGAAGATGACATAATTGTTCAAGATTAAAAATACTTATGAAATTTTATTTGAAATATTATTAAATGTCACCTCTGGTTTAGACAAATCCTACATCAACTAACCCTTCTCCAATAGAAATTCAACAAACACCAATCACGAAAAGACACAAATATATCTTAAAAACCACACCATTTCATAATTTCTATACAAAAGAATAAAATAAAAAGGAATAGCGAATCCAAGTAATTCTTTTGAAACAACCAATCAATTTTTTCAAATTGAATGACGACTGGAAGCAGCGTATTATTTTCTAAATTTTGATAACATATACCTCTAACTGACGCAAGGTTTCGATCAGAAGCCATTGTTTCTGTTTAAGCAACACCAGCTGGATCTGCAACGCTGAGAATTCACCCCTCATAATCCGCTCGGTATCTTGGATAGCCGATTCGCTTACCCCTTCTTGCAACAGCCGCTGCCTCAACTTCTCCGTAGAAACCGCCACATTGTCCATCGGAGCCATGAGCTCGCTATTGGACATCCTAGGGAACATATCCTTAACCGCCTGAAGCGCCTCCATCCACGCAACCCGATCGTCCCGCGTCTCGGCTCGTAAATGAAACCTCTTAGTTCCGGTGAAGATCGAGAATCTCTTATCATCTGATCTGCTTTCCCTTATAGAGGAAACCTGAGAAAAATTCAAAAATTCAAAAATCGAATCAAATTTGTTTTTCTTTTTCCTTTATTCATTTATTTTTGGTTAATCATTTTTCTTTATTTTGACCTTGAGGTGGACTTCACCAAAGGGTTTGCGACGGCTTTGGGAATGATGAGAAATGGAATTGCGATGGCGGGAGATAATACGGAGAGACTCTTCGCCGATAACTTTGGATCCTTTTTCCGTTTCTTGGCTAACAACTATCTTATCAGGTCCGTGTATTTTATAATATGATAAAACTCCGTCTTGCAAAACGAACCATCTCGGTCTCCAACCTTTCCCGTAATTCACCCATTTGTAAAGCACTCCCGATATCCCGTTCCCTACGATGTCGTTTATCTTCACATCCACTTGTGGCGGAGGAGCAGGAGCCGTCGCCGTCATAACCTCTCTTCCCAACGATGTCCCGTTTCTCTGGCTCATCCGATTCAAATCCACGCTACTATTAAGATGATGTTGACTGTGATGGTTTTGATTGGACTGGCACTTGAATTGAACCGTGGATCGGGCCGAGTTGGATCTGGAGGCTGGAGCGGAAGAGGAAGTGGTTGGTACGGTTGTTACAGGAGGAGGAGGCATGGAGATGACGTGGTCGCGTAAAGGCTTGACTGGGGAATGATCGGATACGGTTGAAACACAGCAAAAAGGATGCATAGGGCCAGTCGTTCTTTTGTTTTTAAAAGAATGAAAGAACTAAAAGATTCTGGTATTGAAAAAGGCAGACGTGACGCCGGAGCAAGGCGGTTGCAGTTAAACTTTTCATGGTTCTCTTGTTTCCTTCTTAAGTTCTTGAATTGGCTTTTATGAAAGACAAAGAGAGAGTGAAGACTTCTTTTGTTTTTTTTTTTTTTTGAACAATTTGTGGAGACAACTACAAAATGACACTCAAAAAACAATGGTGTTTTGAGCAAAGGAATTGCCGTTGGCGTGTAGTTTGACGGAGTAAGCCGAGAGAGACAGAGAGAAAGAATCCGGTGAGCCTGGTTACGGTTTGGCTGGGTAAAAACTTTCTCAACCACGACGCAACAACAACGTTGATTTTAAGAAGCTGAAATCAGAGAAAATAAAAAAAAATAATAATAAAAAACTCGAGCGGACATTTAATAAAAAAAAATAAAAACCCAACTCGATCGGTCGTTGGCGAAATATTTAAGTTACTAGAAGGAGGGGTTTGGTTAAATGAGGGAAGGAGTAGCGAAAGGGGAGAGCCGGCGGCGCAGTGAGAGGAAGAAAGGTGGAGAAAGGAGATTAAAGACACGTGGATTAAAATGAATGGCTGGAAAAGAATGACGGGAACTGAGCTGTAAGTAGGCTTAAAGAGGGGCATGAAAGATGCTCTGGCCTAAAAACGATGAGTTCCGGTGACTGATCCTAAAGGATTAGGCTGTGAGCGGTGGTCCTATTTAATGCTGCTCTCGTGCACGATCCCTTTCACCGAAATGTTGAGAGTGTTTTTTTTGGCCAATAAATGTTAACTATTTTTTCATTTTGAAAATGAAAATTGAAAATCTTTTAGTTTTGCACTCAGTTTAACATTATAACTAAGTTTTAAAAAGGTAATTAAACTACAAATGAATGTCGACTTAATTAATTTTTTTCATTTGAGTGTGCAGTAAGCAATAGCTAAATCAAAATGTTGATTAGCGATTTAACTTATATACAAAATACTTAATTTATTGGTAGAATACATAAATAGTCACTTATTTTTAGATTATTTTTTATTTTAATAAGTCAATTATAAAAATTTATATTTTAGTAACTAATGTTTGAGTATTTTTTTTTTATTATTCAATTATTAGTGTTTAACTAAATGTTAAAAAAACACTCATATATTATATCTTAATTGTCTAATTAACATATTGATTATCGATTGCTAAGTCAACGATCAATTCAACAGATTCAACACTTAAACAACATTAAAGCTAATAACTGATTAGCCATGTCAATTGCTCAATAATCATGTCAATACCAATCCATTATAAAAGATAAAGTCGAAACACAAACATCCCATTTTGAATTCTGTACTCACTTTCACTTGCTTTCTTGCCTTCTTCTTCTCTTTACCTTCTTCATTTACCATACTTTGTTGACTTAATGTCATAACGTACTCCAAAGTTGTACTTTTGACACTCCTCGTTTGTTCCTAATAGGTTAATCTAATCTTTGAGTCCGTCATCAAATCAGTTTCTAACAGAAACGTCCAGTCATCAAACCCAAAATACCTTCAATACCATGTAAAATGTCAGTGATCATATGACATGATCATTTTATAAAAAAATCACATGATTACAATGATGTGGCATAAAAATGAAAATTAAAAAATAAATATTTTTTCTTTTCATCTTCTTTTTTTAATTCACACATAAAAAATAAAAGAAAAAAAATAAGGCTAACTTAACTAATAAAATCTTTGGGAAAAAATCGTAATGATACAGTAGTAATTATCATCATTTCATACCTCTAGAATCAATGTCCCTATCCAAAGTACTAAAAACTCTAATCAAAGTTCCTTTACTATTCGGAGTAACCAAGACCTTGCCATCGTGAGCACCTGACATTCGAACTGTGGGCATTTATAAATTTACTCATTTTACTTCCATAATTCTCTAGTCTCACTGTTTCCGTTTGCCAACCTGAGCAAACCAATACCACGAACTTCAATGCAAGGAAGCCGCGATCGGTAGTGGCGACGAAACAAGTGTTATCTTAGTTGAATGGAAGCTGATGGATGGTTGGTGAAATTTGTTAAGTATTTAATTTAAAATTAATTGGTAGTAAGTAAAAAAGTTTAATTTGAATATAAGATTATAAAAAATTAATATTTATTAGATACGAGATAATACTATTTTAACAATGTTTTCATCATATGTAGACGAAGATAGAAGAAACTTATCACATTATTGATTTAGAAATGGTGACAGAAGAAAATTTTGACTCTGATACTATGTTAAGCATCAACTTAAAACTAATTAACTGTAAGTAAAAAGTTAACTTAAATATAAGATTATAAAAAATTAGATATTTATTAAATGTGGCATAACATCACTTTAATAAGCCCATATCTTGTGTAAGCAAAAATGAAAGAAGCCTATTATGTGGGCAAAAATGGAAGAAACCTATTATGTGATAGATTTAAAAATGACAATAGAACGTAATCCTAGCTATAATACTATGTTAAGCATCTAATTTAAAATTAATTGACAGTAAGTAAGAGAGCTCAAATTGAATATAAGACTACAAGAAATTATATATTTATAAGAAAATCTTGACTCTGATACTATGTTAAACATTCAACTTAAAACTAATTGCTAGTAAATGAAAGAGTCTAACTTAAATATAAAATTACAAGAAGTTAGATATTTATTATATATGAGATAATACCACTTTAACAAAATTTGAGCTTGGGTTAGACCTGAGGATGAGTTTAGGTTAGGTTTTGGAAAGGTTTTAGTGGGGGTTTGAAAAAAGATTGTTATTGCCTAACAATTTCTCATATTGCAACGGGGTTCGTGTAGGGATTTAGAGATACATATGTTTTAACATAATAATCAATATCAAGAGAATTTGTTTACTTTAAGCTCAAAATTTGCTTCTAAAATAGTTCAATTTAACTTAGAGACATGGCATTTAATGGATGGAACAAAAAATCAAACAAGCATGATTTGAAGCAGTGGTAGGTGATGAAGGCGAAAGCCGTGAGATCAGCCAAAATTCGTGTTTGGAATTATTGAAATTTGATTTTAGGGTTGAAGAAAATAAGAGAGTTTTAGTAGTAAGAGAAAAAAATAAAATGAAGAAAAATATTAAGATTTTAAATTATGTATATATGTTATCTCCATATTGTTATGTGTATTTTTTTGTTAATATGATCATGAAATTTGATCATTAATGTTATACGTGGCATGCTCTATTAGTATTTTATTAGACATTAAGGCTTAGTGCGAGTAAAAATGGGCCTTAAATCACTCATCTATTTTTAGCTGACGATAGTTTGCTATTTCTGAAAGTAAACCAATATAAATATGGAATAGTGAGGAATATGATAAGGAGATATGAAGAAGGTTCAGGCCAAAGGATTAACATGGAGAAATCTTTGATATTTTTCTATAGAAATGTTGGTGAGAAAGGTAGAGAAGGTGTGAAACAATTATTAGAAACGCAAGAAACTCTCGATCCTAATAGATAGCTAACTTTACCAATTATGCTAGAGAGAAATAAAAAGGCAACCTTTAAATAAATCAAAGACAGATTCTGGTCCAAGATTGCAATGTGGAGTAGCCATATTTTATCCATGAGGGGCAAAAAGATTTTTATAAAGGCAATGCTTCAAGTAATACCAACATATAGTATGAGCTATTTTTTTTTCTCGAAAAGTTTCTACCATGACTTAACAACTTATTTAGTGCTTATTGGTGGAGCGTAAAATAAGATAAAAGAGGCATTCATTGGCTTCGGTATGACAAAATGTTTATGAGCAAAAGGGATTAAAGAATGGGATTTAAACATTTTGAACTCTTAAACCGGGCACTCCTAGTCAAGCAAGGGTGGCGACTGATCCAAAATAAAGAATCTCTTGTCTATAAGATGCTCTGTGACAAATAGTTCTTTTATGGTAATTTTCTGAAAGCTCAACTAGATAGGAATTCCTTTATGACTTGGAGGAGTATATGGACGGTAATGGATGTCTTAAAACATAGGCTACGATAAAAAAAAAAAGGAATATAAATATATGGGAGGACAACTAGTTGCCAGATAACATATCTCTTACCTTAAAAAGGAATGCTCAAGGTATACAGGGAATAGACACAAAAGTTGCCACCTTGATTGGTAGCCATAAAAAATAATGGAAAGAGGAGTTTATCAAGTCAATTTTCTCAACTAAAAATGCTAATGTCATTTTGCAAAATCCCTCTGGCACGAGGATACCATGCAAACATACAAACTTAAAGTTTAGAAAATATGTTGATTGCTGTAAACAATACAACAGGTGGGGCACTAAACCAAAAAAAAAATACATGGTTGGAACAAGCAAGAAGATCTTGGGACATACTATAGGAAACTAAATTCCTAAATAAAGTTAGGATATTTGGATGGAAACTAAACCACAGTTTTTTGCTAGCGTTTAGTAACTTGAAAATTAAAGGCTTTGACGTATCACTAATATGCCCAAGATGTGGCCAGTAGGATGAGATTGTTGCTTATGCTATACAGGAGTGTGAAACCGTGAATGAGATATGCAGAAGAGTTGGCATTTCACTCAAGTGGAGGGATGTAGTATTAGAAATAGTGACTCAAATCCTATAACAAATTTGTTTGAGATTGGTTAGATATCACTTGATGGATAAAAAGATTTACAAAAAAAAATTTTAAGAAAAAAGAGATTTTAAAAGGTAAGTTTAACTTACAGAAAAAGAATTTTAAGAGAAAAGAGATTCTTAATAGGCAAGTTTATATGGTTATAAATAGGTGAAGTCTCTACAGGGTTAGGTATAAAAAAATATAAAAAAATTATAAGATTTTATGAGATAGACACCTCATAGGACTATTGAATATTTAACGTCCTTATGGGTGTGTATGTTAGAGTGGATTAGAGAAGATTGAGATGGTTTACATAGGTATGGTGCATGTGAATAGACTAAAAAAGATTGAGATGGTCCATATAGGTATGATATATGGGTGCATATGAATGTATGTTTGTTTGTGTTAAAAGGGTGTACATGGATATGTGTTTGTTTGGATTGAGAATACCCTATAGGATTAGAGAAGATTGAGAGAATGGTTATTAGTTATAAGTGTTTGATTTGATTTATATGTTTGTAATTTTTTATAACTAGTCTATCTTTTTTTTCATCCATGGACATAGGTCAATTGAACTAAACCACGTTAAATTATTATCTCTTATATGATTGATTAATTATTTAATTTTGCATCTGTTGGTGTGATTAAATTTGTTTTCGTTGGTGTAATTGGATTTGGGCTATTTAGCCCAATAAGTGGTATCAAAGCTATGCTGATCCCAACAAGTGGTATCAAAGCCAAAGGTTTAAGTCGTGGGAAGAGCTTATGGTTCGAGCCATAAAAAAAGGTAAGCTTAGAGGAGCTCAATTCAAAAAAAGAGTTTAAGATCAAATTTTGAGAATTAAAGATTAATTTGCATGAAGCGTGAAGACACATAAGAGAAGATGATTATAGAATTTTCATTGCAGATGAAGTCAAGTATGTCTAGCATAAAGACATATGATTTGAAGAAATTTGAGTCAATGTAGAGATTGTTAGAAATATTTACTCAAATCCTATAACATATTTGTTTGGATTGGTTAGATATTAGTTGATGGACAAAAAGACTTGCAGAAGAAGAATTCTAAGAGAAAATAGATTCTTAAAAGGTAAGTTTAACTTGCAAAAGAAGAATTTTAAAAGAAAAAAGATTCTTAATAGGTAAGTTTGTATGGTTATAAATAGATAAATTCTCTATAGAGTTAGGTATGAAAAAAAGATATAAGAAAGTTGTAGAGTTTTATAAAATAGACACTCATAAGACTGTTAAGATTTAATGTCCTTATGTGTGTGTATGTTAGAGCAGAGTAAAGGATATTAAAATGGTTCACATAGGTATGGTGTATGTGAGTGGATTAAATGGGACTAAGATGGTCTTTATAGGTATGATGTATAGGTGCGTATAGGTATGTGTTTGTTTATGTTGAAATGGTGTACATAGGTATGTATTTTTTTAGTTGAAAATACTTCATAAGACTAAAAGAGATTGAGAGGCTCTATAGGTATTAGTTATGAGTGTTTGATTTGATTTGTATGTTTGTAATTCTCTATAATTAGTAAATTTTTTTTGATCTGTAAAAGTAGGTCAGTTAGATTGAATCATGTTAAATTATTGTCTCTTATGTAATTGATTGATTGTTTGATTTTGCTTTCGTTGGTATGATTAGATTTGTTTCCATTAATGTAATTAGATTTGAGGCTGTTTAACCCAACATGTAGGACACACAAGATAAAAAGTGGCTTGATAATATAAAAAATAATGTGGATGTAGCTACCTTGGAGTTTGGATTAGTTCTCACCTAGGTTGTATGGCATAACATGAATTTAGCAATTAAAGAAGGTGAGAGCTGAACACTAAATATAGTGGTGTAATTTGTAAGGAGTAATTTACATGAATTTAAGCTTGCCAATGAAGCTTGGATGGCAAGAAACAATAGCACTGAATAAGTATGAAGGAGTGAGAGGAATTCGTGTTGTCACAAAGAATGACAGGGGAATGGTTATGAGAGTTGTTACAATTAGGTTAAAACATACAAACAATCTAAATGTTGTGGAGATCCTTGCCACTAGAGAAGCAATTAAAATGGCTAAAGACATGAGATTGGACATTGTGATCATTGAGGGTGATGCTTTGTAGGCTATAAGGGGACTCCAAACTACAAATGATGATATTTCTACAACAGGGCACATATTGGCAAATATAAGGCTCAAATGTTTGCTTTTCAACTTTGTTTTGGTGGAACACATTACAAGATGAAGGAATGGTGCAACTTATAGGTTAGCAAAATATGCTTTGGAAGCAAGTTCATCTAAAATATTGGATGAGGCCTGACCTTCTTTTATCCAAGAAGTTGTTAGTTCTGATATCCATTTACTTCAATAATTGAATTTTTATTTAAAAAAAAGTTTTGTGATTAAATGTAAGTTTTTATAGTTTAATGTTTAAAATATAAATAATTCAAAATTAGATTATTATTAGTGTAGTTAATTTTTATATTAAAATATGCATTATTCTATTCCTATATAAACTAATTATTGTATGTTATTTGTACAATTTAATTATTTGTTTATTTTAAATCTATTTATAATATCAAATATACTCGAATTTTAATAAAAATAAAATTAAACCCATGATCTTTTATTATGTATAAATAAAGTTATAATTTTTTATTTTATGTAAATATAATTATAAACTTTAAAATCAATAAAAATCCTATTGAAATAACGAAAGATTGAAAAGGGCTTTTAGTTAACAGAATCTAATATTCTCTTCTGAAATCTTACTTTTCGATAATATGATTTTTAGTTTGGTTGGAAAACTTTCCCTACATTTAGAATCTCACATTCCTAGTAGTGTAAAAAAAAGAAAAGTAGATGAATTAAAACTCTCATTTCTCTAAAGTTTTTTTAAATTTTATAAGAAATTGAAATTTTTTCTCCATTTACTCTCAACAAAGATTAAAAAAAAAAGAAAGTAATCTTTTACTAGTTGTATGTTACTCAATGATCATACTTAAGCTTAGATCTTAATGGAGCCTGTAGACACCCAATTTGATCCAGGCTCGGATCAATTGGGCCTGGTCCAAATGGGCAAGATGGACTCATTTTTTATTTTTTTATTTTTATTTTTTTTTTTGTTTATTATTTATTTTTATTATTTACTATTATATTATTATTTATATTATTATTATTATTTATTGATTTTATCTTTTCTTGATTAATTAGGAGATAATGATTAAATTAATTAAATAAAAAAAATGGTGGGAGAGGATTTGGACGTGAATTTGGGGGTTGACAGAGTTGAGATTGGATTCAAAGTTTGAATTTTAATCCCAGATGGAATTGGGATTGATAAATAACTCTTCTAATTAATCCCTATAAATAAATATTGAAACATGCAGAAAGTAACACAGAAAAAAAAAAAGAAGAAAACAGAAGCAAAAAAAACTCAAAGGTGTTAGTAGCAATCGTGGAAGCAGTTTAGGAATTTTTTCAAATTTTTTGGTTTTTTTTCTCTACAAAATTTTTGAAAATTTTTCAGAATCCGATCAATTTTTCGATGACTTTTCCAGCGAAACTTGGATTTTCGACGTGTTTTTCTAGATTTCGACATGATTTTCCAGAATCCGATGAAAACTCACCCGAATCCTGGGTTTCTGTTCTAGAGAGAAGGGAGAGAAAAGGGGAGAAGAGAGAGAAGAATGAAGAAAAATCTAAAGGAAGACTAGGTTTCAGCCTTTTATCTCCTTACAAAACGAACCCCAGGATCCGCGCGTTTTCATTCGGGTGACTTGACCCATCGCGCTGACCTACTTCAACCTGCTTCACAGACCCTGCTACTGAGCCGAGCTGAGCTGAGTGCCCCAGAGCCGCGTTTTGAGGAGTAGTTTTTGTCTTAAGCCGAGCTGTTCACAGTCGCAAGCCGAGACATTTTCATTTTTTTGGTATTTTTAATTTTTAATTATTTTTTATTTATGTGTTTAGTTATTTTATGAGTATTTTTGCATGATTTAATTTAATAAGAAATAAAATAATAAAAATAAAAATTTTGGAAATAAATATTAATTATCCAATAATGAAATTTATAAAAATTTCAAATGGTAAATTTTTATATAAAATTCTCAGGTGAGAAATTTTATCTAAATTTGTCCAAAATGGTGGAATAATTTAGATAAATTTTCAATACCAATAATTACTATTTATCTTCAAACAAAAAAAATGAAAAAATATAAAAATATAAAAATTTTGGAATAAATACAAATTATCCAAGGATGAGATTTTTAAAAATTTCAAATGCTAAATTTTTTAAGAATTTTCTAGGTGAGAAATTTCTTCTAAATTTATCTCAAATGGTGGAATAATTTAAATGAAAGTTTCAATAAAAGTAATTGTATTCTTTTTCCACATAAAAATTTAGCTTGAAAATATTTGATAATTATCCAATGATGAGATTCTTAAAAATTGTAAATGGTAAATTTCTAATAAATCTCTAGGTGAAAAATTTTCTCTAGATTTGACCCAAATGGTAGAATAATTTAGGTGAAATTCTAATAGAAATAATTGTCATATTATTTTCTTTCCAAGAAAAAAAAAGATAAAAGGAATTTCTAAATAGGCCCAAATGATGAAAATTTTAAAATTCAAAAGAGAAAATATTTTTAATTTGGCCCAAATGGTTGAATAATTAGATTTATTTTTAGCAAAAAAATGGTAATAATAATAAATAAATAAATAAATTTTTTTCAATAACGCAGCCTCTTAAATATATCAAATGGGATGTTTGAATACTCTTGAGGTGAAAAAATATTTTTTAAGAGTTTTACCAGATTGATGGAGAATTTTACAAATTATGTCCAATATTAAGCATAATTATTAAAGCCATAGATTTCAAGATCAGTAGGATAAATTCAAAATAATATGGTACCACCCTTTGGATGGGCATGTGGGGGTGCTATAACCTTTCCCACATGTAACCGAACTCCCGAATCCTATTCTGGTTAGTAGACCTAAACCTATTCTTTTAGGGACCTTTAGTCAAGCTTAGAAGATCCTTAAGAGGATAGATTTCTTAGATGGTCAATCACATCTAGATAAAAAAGATTGGTGGCGACTCCATTCATTTGTTAAGTTTAGCTATAGATTTATGGATCTATGTGTTATAACAGTTTGACGACTCCATTGAGGATGCTAGAGAGTTAAGCCATAATTTTTGAATTTATCTTACTTTTTAATCTAATGGTTTTAATGATTAGTGTCTACTAACATATTTTTTTTTTTACTTTTATTTGATTTTTTGGGCATGAAACTTGTGTATTCCTTCACACACTATCACATGTATTTACATTACATGAGCTCTACACCCGAGCTCTATCCTTCCTAAGAGGGAGTAAAGTACCTATGCTCTCGTGAGATGATAATCTTCGTAATGGCTAGCGAAATACTCTCACTCAAATTGAATCCTTTTCGTTAGTAGCCTGTAATGGGTGAAGATTAGATTATCTTACTAGTCTGTGATGGACGATGATGTAAGAAACAATTTGAAACCTTTAATAGTCAAAATTACCTAACCCTGCATATAGTTCATCCTTAAGTGGCCAACCTTAAGATAAAACCATTCCTCCCCATCCATAGATACAACTTAAAATTAGGACACAAAAAGGAACAATTTGCATATTGTTTATCTAACCTTCTGTTTGTTTGATTCTGTGCATCTGTAACATTTCCATATCATCATTTCATTATATGCATCATTCTCATGTTCACATTATCATTTGCATCATTCTCATATAAGAAGTATTTGCCACTTATCAATTATTGATAAATCAAATTTTCCACTTACATCGATGAAAAGTCAAATGTAATCAAAGTCCGCATCAATTCATTATGAGTCTACTCATCAATTGAAAATCAAGTTAGAGGAGGGTCAAAGAAAACAAAGAAATTATTTGCCTGAAGGGTTTATCTCATCATTACTCAAAAGAGTTCATCTCGAGCTATAACAAAATGATCTAGCTTATACAAGTAGTATCTGGGGATACATGAGTAGAATAAGGCATGAGGCATTTGAGAATAAATATGGAGACATAGCATCACTACTCCAAATGGAAGTGGACGATAATTTGATTAAAGCCATCGTTCAGTTTTAAGATCCTTCTTATAGATGTTTCAATTTCAATGAAATAGATATGGTGCCCATAATTGAAGAGTATATGATTTTATTTCGCTTCAATTTACTAAACTCAGACAAGATTTATTGGTCCAACAAGGTGGGCTATCGTAAAAAATTAATGCAAATGCTTGGACTTAGCCTGCCTCAAGTCGATGCATGTGTCAAGATAAAAGGTGAAAGTAAAGTTATTCCATTAAGTTTTTTACGAGATTTCATCTATAAGGGCATATAGATGATGATCAGGGGTTAGTGGCTATGGCTATAGCTTTATATGGACTGGTAGTTTTCCTAAAAGTCATCGGGTATATTGATGTCCCCAGTAATAGATTTTATAGATCAGTTAGCATACCACGTCAATGCAACACCAACCATTTTAGCAAAAACCATTCATTTTCTAAACTTTTGTTGCAGAAATGGTAAAGGTCGATTCAATAGGTGCTTATCGTTGCTTTATGTCTGGATGAAGAGTCATATGAAATGCAAAGAAAATCAGTTTCGTAAACCATACCTTCTTTCTAGCATCTTAATCAAGGAGTTTTGTTATAGCAAATAGCCTCAAACAAAGTCAAAAGAAGAATAGGTTTCTTACTTTTGAACCCTTGATAGTGAAGAAATAGTTTAGAGAGTACCTTGGATGCATCATGATACAGTATTATACAGTTATGAAAATCAATCGTGGGTGTTCCTATTAGGCCTATAGGGTGCTGTTACTTATGCCCCAACTTTAGTAAGAAGACAATCCAGATGTGAGCAGTTCATTTCAAAAACTTATGGACTTAATTAGTACAAATTCTCTTTCACTGATAAATGGGCATATGGAATGGTCGAAAGGGTTAAAAAGGCATAGAAGCAAACCACCATGGTTAACCAAGAGAGGCTTACTTATGATGTCACCTCAAAATATAGTGTGTGGCACACAAGAAGAGGAAAAGACATTATGATTTCGAGTGAACAGTTAGGGTATCCCCCAAAACCCATTCTTCAAGATCTTTTACTTAAAATGAAAATAGTTAAAAGAAAACTCCAATCTGAGAAAGATGAATTGGAACAAGAAAATAAAGAATTGAAGTTAGAAATGGAAGAGTGTTCACGACTTCAAGAGATAAAAATCTAGAGCCTCATTGAGCAAAAAAATTAATGGAAAGCCTTATTTAATGATCTAGATATGACACATTCGTCAATCACACTCGAGCTTGCTCGACTCTTAAAGAAAAATGAATTGCAAAAAGCGAAGGTGGAGGAAGAACAAAAAGCTACTGCTAGGGCACACAAACACAGTCAGATGCTACAAAAGGTAGTGGATTGACGCACGATATAAATAAAAGCTTTGTCTGATGAATGCAGAAGGCAAGCTAGGCAGAGTGAGCTATGGAAATATATGTGCTCTGAAAAATAAATGCATTTAAGGCATTTGTTCAATCAGTTATGCATTATCACGGATAAAGCATAAAAAATAAAAGAAAAAGTGAAAGACTTGAAGGCTATGGTGCAACCAGTAGGAGCTCATGGGCAATAATTGCTAGATTTCCTAGACGATGCACAAAATCATTACTGACAAACTAGGAAGTTTATAAGGAGGCATTAGAAATAAGGAATGATGTTTAGGATTTTAGAATATTGCTTTGACTTTATTATGATGTAATTTTAAAATTTTATTTAAAAAAGTTTCAAATGGAGATTTCTTTTATCAATATTGGCGATGTGGTAAATATTAGTATATTTTATGCATACATTTGCATATCATACATAGAATTCATAATTTCTAATAATCATATAATTATGGTACTCAAAGTTCAATGATAGTTCCATCCAGCAAAAATTTCACTTATCCATACAACACTAGAGCCAAAGCCAGACAAATGGAGTAAGAATCACCGATTTGAAAATTTAGAAAAAGTAAAGAAAATATTAAGAATAACTTGAGTAAAATTTTGGATGCTGTCAACAAATTAAATAAGGGGAAAAGAGTAAAAGAGAACACAAGCCAATAAGACCCAACATCATAAGAAGTGATTGACCCTCTATACCCATCTGGTTTTGGTCACATCAAGCTTAACCTGCACAAAAGGCCCTACCTCAATAATTTGTATATCTTACATATCCTGGAATGCCATTTACCTATAATCTAGGATATTACCATAGCTATGTGAATCCTATCTTTATTGAAAAGACAGTAAAACCAATCTAAGTTTCAGATTTGGATGAACTAAAATAATAAGAAAAAAAAAAGGTAAATATGGTAGAATCTCAGAAAGATTCAAAAATTAGTATGCTTGAACAAAGGTTATGGGCTGTAGAAGGAATTGGATTTTATGGTTCTGTCAATGCTGTTGGACTGTGCTTAATCTCAGATGTGGTTATTCCATCAAAGTTTAAAGTATCAAAATTTGATAAATATGATCATACAAATTGCCCAAAAACTCATATCACTATGTACTGTTAGAAGATGGGCAGCCCATGCCCATAATGAAAAACTATTAATGCATATTTTTCAAGACAACCTTAATAGCTCTACTGCTAGGTGATATGTCCAGCTAGATAGAAATCGTATTCATTCTTAGAGTGATATGACCCATGACTTCATCAGTCAATATCGATATATCATAAACTTAGCTCTTGATCGTCTTTCCTTGTAAAATATAGAAAAAAAATGACTGAATCATTCAAAAAATACGTCTAGAGGTGGAAAAACATGGCTACTCAAATAAAAACTTCTTTAACTAAAAAGAAAACTACAATACTATTAGTTAGCACTCTAAAATCTCTCTATTATGAAAAGATGATAGGGAATGCAACCAAAAATTTTACCGACATGGTGATTTCAAAAGAAATTATTAAGAATGTCATCAAGAATGGCAAGTTGAAAAGAAAAAAAACCAAAAAGAAGTTTGACAAGAAAGAGATCGAAACTCAAGCTGTGAGTTTTGACAAACAGTTTAGGGGTTATCAATCCTATCCACCACAGGTTACTCCCCGTACTATTCAGATGTGAATAATTTTTCATCCTACCTATACTATTTTATACCACAATCATCTTACCCATCTACATACCAACCTATTTTTAGCCCTCAAGCTCTCACATACAGCCTTAACATTCAACCTCCAGTAAGATTCCAAACTCGTCTTGTTAACCCAGCAAGTGGTTCATGAGAGTAACAGACTATTTAAAAAAAGTTCATATTTTATCCAATCCTCATGACTTATACGGAGTTATACTGAGAGCTCTATAATAGCCACTTGGTTACCCCTAGTCGTGTGAAGCCGCTCAAGCCACCCTATCTTAAGTGGTATAATCCTACAGCCCACTGCGACTATTACTATAGAATTGTTGGTCATTTCACTAAAAATTACATTGCTTTGAAACATAAAGTGCAACGATTAATCAAAAATGAGATGATAAGTTTTGATGGAAGAGCAACAACACCTAATGTTAGTGGTAATCTATTGCCTAATCACAATGTCAATACTCTGAGCAAAAATCAAGAACACATTAATCACAAAAGGCCTGGAGAGTTATAATGAATCGAGGGGTAGGATGTCAATAAAGATCCTTCACCTGATTACACAAGGCACGATTTTAGAGAATGAAGATAAGGTTAATTGAAAGTTTCTTGTCATTTTAGGATTTCTTTTAAAGTAATGCTAGGATTTCTTTTATGCAATAAGACTTCATTGTTATCATCTTAATAAGAGACAAGTTAATGCATTTCATTACATTTTATCTTTCATTCAACTAACTGTTCAATGCTTTGTCATCTTTCATAACTTTTCATTTTTATTCTCAAATTTCATATGATGAATGTTTAGACAATGATAACAATAATTTTGGAATTTAATTTTAAAAGTTCATTCACATTGATCTAAGGAGACTCTTTGAGCAAAAGATATATTTTGAAGATATATAGTTTGTTCTAAAGATCCATGAGCTTGTTTTCGTTCAATAGATAATGTTCAAGGAAAGCATTCACATTTGAGATAAAAAATGATCATCTTTCTTTTACTATTTAAAAAATCATTCATTGCTACCCCTTTTAAGCCTATTGTAATTTTTTTTCTAACGAACCCTGACCAAGGATCACCTTCCACACTGAGGGATAATTTTTGAAAAAAAAAATTGTAAAAGATCTAAAAAAATAAAAAAATAATAAAAAAAATGAAAAAAATGAATGACGTACATGATTTGGGGTAAAGTAATGAGAGTTTTTTTGTGAGGAATGAGATGAAAAAAGGAAAAAATAAGTGAAATGAAGTGGAAATGGGTAAAATGTCAAGTTGTTTCAAATGATAACAAGTGATCCTTTAGTTTTAAACCCTTTAAACATAGGTTTTGAGCCTATTTTATTCGTTTCTTTCGTGACCCCTTACCATGGCCTACATTATAACCTTTAAAAGTCCATTTGGATCAAATATAAATGCTTGAATTGAATGATCATATGTTGGGCTAAGGCATCCTCATGATGGAATGACAGAATCATGCTTTGTTGCTTTAAAAATTGATGTGGAAGAGATATCAACAATGGGTTAAAGATGAGAGAAAAAGAAAAAGGGAAAAAATGAAAAAAATGAAAAAAAAAAGAAGGAAAATGAGAACTCAAATTGAAAACCCGAAAGGGTGATTTGGGTAGAAAAACATTTGAGGTAAAAGTTTGATAGAGAGTTCTATCATATGGAAGATCGAGGTATCTAAAGATTTCTAGAAATTGGGACAAAGTTTGATGAGCTCAAATTAATTTCAACAGTCAATGAAATGAGTTTTTGAAAAAGAATCCTGGATTAATATTTAAAATTATCTGAATATTCATTATTTGGATATACCATTCATCCCAATGACATGCATCTAATTTGTTTCTTTCCCCATTTATTTTGTATCAAACTCGTTCTTCATTAATTACTTTTCTCGTAATTCACCTTGTGTTCTCTTATTGTTATATCCTCAGAATAAATCAAGAAAATGAATGATTGCGTTGTATTTGTCATGATTTAAAATGATGATGAATGAATGACAATGTACATAAAAAGTCTTGCATTCTTTTGAAGAGAAATCCAAGATGATAAGAGAAAAAAAAAAGGGAAAAGATGGTATAAACCTAAAAAAAAATGATTTGAAAGGACACATGATGTCACTAAATGAGAAATATGATGATGGATTAGTCAATAAAATGGAGTGGGGGCAAATTTTGAAAAAAAATGGTATGACCAAGTGATGAATATGGAGATGACTGGGTCGACATAACCTGTGAGTTGTGATTGAGTGATAAAAATAGTATAGGGCAATGGACGAAACTGGTGCTGAAAAGCCCATGAACGATGACCAAGTGATGGAGGATAAAATTTGTTCTGAAATGATTAGTGCTGAGAAACCTATGATTTGAGACCAAGTGATAGAGGATAGAATTTATTCTGAGATGGCTAGTGTTAAAAAACTCAAAATGATGGAGTCTTGAGAGCCATATTACCATAATTATTTAAGATTTCATGACATTATTGATGTCCACATTACATACATCATGTTGGCATCATTGCTTGAATAGTACATGCACATAATTTGATGAATTAAAACTTTGTTTGGACATGCCTAGCACTTTGAGAATCTAGGTTGTTGCATTTGCATCATTAATTTGGTCATGACATTCATTCATGCAAATTTTTTGAGTCACTTGAAAAACAAAATTGTGAATATTTTGATGAAAATTTATGAGTTCTCAAATGAGAATCTTTGAGTTTCAAAATAAGAATCTTTGAGATGTGAAGTCCAAAATTTATCAATCTTTGAACTCAAATGAAAATCTTTGAGTTTCAAAATGAGAATCTTTGAGGTGTGAAACCTTAAAGTTCGTCGAAAGTGAATTTTTGAACTAGAATGAAAAGTTTTAAACTTTTTGGATGCAAATCTCTAAATTTTTTAAGTAAGAATCTTTGAACTTGAATGAAAAGCTTTGAACTTTTGGATTTGAATCCCCAAATCTCAAACGAAAAGCTTTATACTTTTTGGATGTAAATCCAAAGTTTGCCAAAGGTGAACCTTTGAATTCGAGTGAAAAGCCTTAAACTTTTGGATGTGAATCTTCAAGTTAAATGATGATCTTTGAATGTTGGATGTGAGTTTTGTAAGTTGCAAATGCGAATCTTAAGATCTTGTAAATTTGAATGAAACTGAAATTTTAAGAATCAAATTTCAGTAAAATTCTTGTAAAGTTGAAAGATTCTTATGAATTTGAACCTTTGACTTTCGAACTCAAATTGTAAATCTTTGAGTTTCCATTACAAAATTTCTTCAAATACGATCTTTGACTCCTCAAGACATTATTGTCAATGAGCTTTTTTCCAAAGTCGTAGTTACTTCTGTTTAAAGGAGTAATTTATTTTTTCAAAAGTCATGGTTGCCTCTGTTTAGAGGAGCAATTTATTCCAAAGTCATGGTTGCCTCTATTGTGGTGCCTCTGTTTAGATAAGTAATTTACTTTCCAAAATTTGTTGAGTTTCTGTTTAGAGGAGCTTTATTTATTTTTTCAAAATCATAGAGCCTCTGTTTAGAAAAGCCTTATTTATTTTTTCAAAGTCGTTGAGCCTCTGTTTAGAGGAGCTTTATTAATTTTTCTAAAAGTCATTGAGCATCTGATTAGAGAAGCTTTGATCAAGATTTAAAAAAAAAAACCAACAACAAAAAGTGGCGAGTTGAGTCTTGAATGGATGTCTACGTCTTTGCACAATTTTTATTTCGCAAAAAATATGCAAGAAGGGGTAGCTGTAGATACTTAATTTGGTCCAAGCCTGGATCAATTGGGCCCGATCCAAAAGCCAAGATGGGCCCATTTTTTATATTTATTTATTTTTATTTGTTTTTTTTCGTTTATTATTTATTTTTATTATTTACTATTATATTATTATTTATATTATTTTTTTATTGATTTTATTTTTTCTTGATTAATTAAGAGATAATGATTAGATTAATTAAATAAAAAAATGATGAGAATGAATTTGGACGTGAATTTGGGGGCTGACAGAGTTGGGATTAGATTCAAAGTTTGAATCTCAATCCCAGATGGAATTGAGATTGATTAGAAACTCTTTTGATTAATCCCTATAAATAGATGTTGAAACATGCAGGAAGGAACACAGAAAAAAAAAAAAGAAGAAAACAAAAGCAAAAAAAACTCAAAGGTGTTAGTAGCAATCGTGAAAGCAATTTAGGAATTTTTTTGAAATTTTTTGGTTTTTTTTTCTCTGGAAAGTTTTTAGAAATTTTCCAGAATTCGATCAATTTTTTGACAACTTTTTCGACGAAACTTGGATTTTTCGACGTGTTTTTTCATATTCCAATGTGATTTTTCAGAATTCGATGAAACTTAATCAGATTCTTGGTTTCTGTTCTAGAGAGAGGGGAAATAAAAAGGGAGAAGAGAGAGAGAAAGAAAAAAAAATCTGAAGGAAAATTGGGTTTCAGTCTTTTATATCTCTGCAAAATGAGGTCGTTTTAGCATTAATAAGACTTCAGGATCCGCGCGTTTCCATTCGGGCGACTCGACCCGTCGCGTTGACCTGCTTCAACCCGCTTCACAGACCTTGCTACTGAGCTGAGTCGAGCCGATTGCCCTCGAGCCGCGTTTTAAGCCATGGTTTCTGTCTCAAGTTGAGCCGTTCACAGCCGTAAGCCGAGTTATTTTCATTTTTTTAGGATTTTTAATTTTTAATTATTTTTTATTTATGTGTTTAGTTATTTTTGGAGTATTTTTGCAGGATTTAATTTAATAAGAAATAAAATAATAAAAATAAAAATTTTGAGAATAAATATTAATTATCCAATGATAGAATTTATAGAAATTTCAAATGGTAAATTTCTATAAAATTCATAGGTGAGAAATTTTGTCTAAATTTATCTCAAATGGTGGAATAATTTAGTTAAAGTTTCAATACCAATAATTAATATTTATCTTTAAACAAAAAAATATAAAATGAAAAAATATAAAAATTTTGGAATTAAATATAAATTATCCAATGATGAGATTTTTAGAAATTTTAAATGGTAATTTTTTTAAGAATTCTCTAAGTGAGAAATTTCTTCTAAATTTGTCTTAAATGGTGGAATAATTTAGATGAAAGCTTCAATAAAAGTAATTGTATTCTTTTTTCACATAAAAATTTAGCTTGAAAATATTTGATAATTATCTAATGATGAGATTCTTAGAAATTATAAATGGTAAATTTTTAATAAAACTCTAGGTGAAAAATTTTCTCTAGATTTGACCCAAGTGGTGGAATAATTTAGGTGAAATTCAAATAGAAATAATTGTCATATTATTTTCTTTCCAAGAAAAAAAAAGAGAATTTCTAAATAGGTCCAAATGGTGAAAATTTTAGAAATTCAAAAGAGAAAATATTTCTAATTTGACCCAAATTGTGGAATAATTAGATTTATTTTCAACAAAAAATGGTAATAATAATAAAATAAATAAATAAACATTTTTCCGACAACAGAGCATCTTCAAGATATCAAATGGGATGCTTAAATACTCTTAAAGTAAGAAAATATTTTTTAGGAGTTTTACCAGATTGATGGAGATCTTATAAATTATTTCCAATATTTAACATTAATTATTAAAACCATTAGACTCAAGACCATATGATAAATTCAAAATAATATGGTACCATCCTTTGGATGAGCATGTGGGGGTGCTATAATCTTTTTCACATGTAATCAAACTCCTGAATCTTGTTCTGGTTAGTAGACTCGAATCTATTCTTTTAGGGACCCCTAGTCAAGATTAGGATATCTTTAAGAAGATAAATTCCTTAGGTGACTAATCACACCTAGATAAAAAAGATTGGTGACGACTACATTTATTTGTTAAGTCTACCTATAGATTTACGGATCTATATGTTATAACAAAGCCCTTACATTCCTTTATAACATTAAAAAAGAGTACCAAATGAATTAGGAATGTTTTGGGTAGGGTATTAAGCGGATAAAGCATTTCTCATCTCCATCTCCATCTTTAGTTTTTTATATTATACCCATCCCTATACCCAATATATATTTCAAATCCATTTTCATCCACATATTTTTCAAGGATTTAATGAATATAGATAATCTTCGTACCTATAATTTTTTTTAAAATAAAAAATTTTATTTTTTTATTTATTTTTGTTTTAAACACCTATGTATTTTTTTATAAATATGAATTAATATATTTTTAAATAAAAAATATTAGTTTGAATTAATCTAAAATAAAATTTATATTATTAAATAAAAAAGCTATTTAAATATATATAAATACGTATAGAATTATATTATCTGGATATGGGGGCTAGTGTTATATTATCCATCTACACCTCTACACTTGATAAAAATTTAAAACCATAACCCTTTTTATCCTCAAAATAAAATATTCATCTTTATATGGATAAAAAATCGGATTCACATCTCTAGAATGAATACATTTGCTCCATGATGTTGATGTAAAGCCTTTGAAAAAAGTCATAAAATAAGCTACGTTCATTCAATGACTTTCGTAGAATAATGTTGACAGCAAAACATAAATAATAGTGCTACTTTTAGAGAACGAGAAAAAATACGTACCTTAATAAATATATATTTTTCTGATAAAAAATGTAGTTTTTGTTAATAAAGATAATGAAAATTTTATTTTTTAAGATTTTATAGTTTTAACAAATACTATGTTTTCGAGATTAAAAAATGTAAAGATTACATTTTTTATCTTAAAAAGGGACTAAGTTTTTTATTTTAAAAACAAAGTTTTTGTTAGGGGTGAGAAAAGAATGAAAAATAAAAAATAATTCGAAACTATAGTGTTCAATTTAGTTTGTATCGATTTTTTTTATTCAGTTCGAATTAAGTTTAGATCTTAAATTTATATATTAAATTAAGATCAAATTTCGTATCGAAAAATGAAAAACAAAAAAACCAAATTGAACCAAATTATATATTTTTATTAGCTTATATATTTTTAAAATTTTATAAAATAAAATAATTATTTGATATCTAAATCAATTTAAATATAATAAAATTCACACTAAATAATATATAAAAAATAAATTAAATTAAATTTAAAAAATCAAAAAACCGAACTAAACTGATAAAATTTGATTCGGATCGAATGGGTTTCAAAGAAAGATTGATTCGGATTTGGATCGAATTTTAAAAATTCATAATATTATTTATTATCCAAAAAAATCAAACTAAATTCTAACCTATCCGAGCATTATCACCTTTAGTCTTTATTGATATATTATGAAAAAATATATTTTTCAAAATTCTATAATTTCAACAAAAATTATATTGTTAAAATTAAAAATGAAGTTTTTTTGAAAATATATTATTAGACAAAGACCAATTCAAAATGAACTACATTTTGAGACCAAAAAATGTAATATGTTAGATAATTATATATTCCTAATCAAATATAGCAACCCAAAACATATGAATTTAACATTTTTTTAAATCTGTCAATAAAGTGATTTAAAGGAGAATCACTTTTTCCTTTCGAAATGTTAGATTTCGGAACCAAATGCCCTTAAAAACTATTATATGATATTGTTGGTAAACATGTGGTAGAATGGTGTAAAAAATAATAGTTAAGTAGTGTAAAGTATAGGCCATATTTAGTGTATAAGATGATGGAAAGAGTAAAATGTTAATCATCATATATTATGTTTAATTTGTATCTAAAAAAATGAAATGATTACAATGAGGATTCATCATGATCTTGACAAAAGATGATTTAATCATTCTAAAGTAGAAAAAATTATTTTAAATTCATGAAATTGAATTTTTATGTTTTATTATACTCTTAAAAATTACATAAATAATTTAAATTATATAAATTTTAAGAAAAGATAATTTTAATTAATAAATAAAATAATTCTAACATAATTATTGTATGTAACAAATATAAGATAAGATAATATTATTTATTTTAATTTTATTTATAATATCATCTTATTTTATCATAATTTTATATATCAAGCACACCATAATAATGTAAAAAAATAGACACATGACATGAATGATTTGACATTTTGGAGCCAAAAATTTTGCTTGTTTTGTCCAAACAAAAGAAAAAAATATAGGAAGACGGAGAAAAAAATTGGAAACTAACCAACAAAAGTAAATAACAAATAAATGAGTTATGATATTGCCTTTTTTGTTAACAATTATTTAAAATAAATAACAAAAGCACCAAGCATATGGAATGTATAGATAAGAGATAGTTCTAAGCCAAACCTTAATTTAAAGATTGTAAATTTTGTAATCTAAATTTAATTCAACTAGTTCATATAATTATCTTTAAGATATAACATTTAGTAAATTTAAATTTTAAATCTCAATACCTATAATATATTTTATATTTTCAAACTACGACTTTTTGTAGAAAAAAATCATAAACTTCTATTGTTACCAGTGCAATGTATGGAATAATTTTACTTATTTCATATACATAAACATATAAATTAGTATTCTTTTTTAAATTATATTCAAATTTTCAAAATTTATAACATATATAAAATTTTATATCTGAGTAACTTGTCATAAAAATAATTTTTTTTAAAAAGTAAGAAGAAAATGATATGTTTTCACTTTGCACCATCTTTATTTGCAATAGTATTTACAGACCTAAAATTTATATTAAATAAAAATAAATTGCATGTCTTTATTAAAAGAATAAAAATATATATTATTGAATGATAAATTAAATAATAAAAAAGGTATAGATATACTTTCATTTTTGTAATCTTATTTAAATTATTATACAAAATATGAAAAATATAAGGAGATGCATGAAAAAAAACAAAAATAAACTGAAATATTAATTCTCATAAGAACAAACTTGTAATAGTAATAAAATATACTTTGGAAAAAGATATATGCAATTAAACCGAAAAAATAAATTGGAATAGCAATAGAATTTCAAAAAGCTAGAAACCAAATAATTAAAAAAATTGTACTATATTACATTTATAACATTTAATTTGTAGAATAATTATTGGATAATATTTAGGATTGAATAGATAATTTTTAAATTGATATTTTTAAAAATTAAAAGAATATAATAAGTGATAAAAATTAAATCAAAATTTTTGCATATTTCTTAAATATAAAATTGATAGTTAGAGTTAATATATATATATATATATATAAGTCCTGCTATTTAAAGATTTAACAAGAAAGGATTATTTGAATTTTCAATATTTTACATCAATTTTTGAAAAGATAATTTTTGTTTAATAAAAATTAAGATAAAAAATATAGTGAATTTTTAAAAGATTTAGATAAACTTAATTTTTATAGTTTTAAAACATGATGAAATATTTTCACAATTAAATAATTTATAAAATAAGATTATCTGGGAAAAAATTAAAATTATTTGGATAAAATTCATATGTCAAATTTTTAATTTAAAAAAATCTATTGATTAATTTGATTTATACTTATAATTTGAATAATTTTGATATTTAAATAAATTCAAAATTATCTAATTTGTAATTAAAAGAAATGATACTCTTTAAAAAAAATCCTACATGTCATAAGTATCCATATAAATATCAATGTAACAAACTTTATCATGTGTCTATATATTGTAATATAATAATATATATATAATTGATCCTTCGTGCCATTAAATCAGCTGCTTGTCATAAATCTTTATTCCATATCTTAATTGTTTCAATTAAGTGGCCAAAAAATCCCCTTCCATGTCCATAGCTGGCATTGTGTTTATCAAACGAAATTCTTTATGATTTAAAAGAAACAATAGCTGAAAAAGGTTTGGAGTTGATTGATATTCTCTCTTTTAATCTCTTTTTGCATTTCTTTTGGAGAGAATATGGACAAGTATGTTGAAACTAACTCGGGATTGTTTTGCATTTCTAATTGTACAAGTAAATAACCCAAGGAAATTAAGGAAGTTGAAACAAAGAAAAGCATCAAATACCAAATTAAATCTTTTGAAACTATGATAACTACGAGGAAGGAAGGAATTTTGAGGTAAATATGATAATTCGTATATTCGTATTATATGAAATATTAAAATTTATATATTTATATTATATTTTATACAAAAATTATGTATCATAATTTGTATAGAAATAAAAATATAAAATATTTTTTTTATTTTATTAAATTTATATATAATAATTATTAAAATTTTAAATTATATTATTTTTATATTTTAATTTTATATCGTATTCATATCTTATCACTATATTATATTTTAAATTATTATATATATTTTTGAGGTTTGAATTTTGAAGGTTTTCTAAAGACAGGTGGATTACACTTTTAAACTTTTGAGTTGTGTTTTTCCCATCTATGTCAGTATCTTTGCTGGAATGCAGCAAATTGCCTCTTCATTTGTGTAGGCCAACGATTGCTGAAATAATTGAGACTACTTCACCCACCCAAATGGCACATCATCACCGGCCATCCACCTTTTTTTGGAAAACAAATATTCAAAACTGATTATTTGAGCAGAAATACATATATTCAGTATTAAAAAAACTTATTATTTGATTACTGTTTGTGACGCACATAATTAAAAAAAAGTTTAAAAATTTTGATTTATCTCCGCCAAACATTTGATTGCCCTCACTTGAAACTCTTTTGGAATTTTGATATTTTATATATTATATATAAATATTTAAGTGTTGATCTACACTCTTATTGTGTAGAGAAAATTAGCATTAAGATAATAAATAGTTAGGAACCACATAATTTAACAATATATATATTTTTTAAAAATATTTATTTACAAAATAATATTTCATACATAAAAATAATTTTAGTAATGTTTAAATATTTATTATTTTATATATATCAAATATACATTATAAATTTTATTATATATGAAATTTAATCTAATGTTGTTGATGCAAATGTATCTAATCTTATAACGATAATATTCAACTATTGTTATAATAATTAATCTTATTTTTTTAATTTCACCATTTATACAAATGTACCTAATTATACTTAATATCTAATGAAAAAATATTTGTTTTTGGTAAGATAAATTCAAAAATAGATATATTATTTAGTCTTCAGGTCAAAAAAATATATACAAGTGATTACAAATAATATATTCAAAATAATTTTAACAAATAATCATTAACCAGATTTGAATTTAAAATTTTTTTATCAAAAAAATAAACTTTAATAGATTGAAATAATCAATAGCCGTTAAATATATATATATATTTATAAAAAATTGCCCCCACCAAAATAGTGGCTTACGTGGCAATAGAGAATAGAAGGCAAAAGAGCGGAACTTTCGGGGAGGGTAAACTACCAAAATGCCATGAAAAATCGAATTGTTGTATTAAAAAAAAAAATCAAAACTTGAAAAATCCAAATAAATGTGAACAGAGAGAAAAGAGCGCGTGATCGTATCCCTGTTTAATTGCAATGCTTTAACGGCACTCCAAAGCTTTGGTTTCATTACATATGGCAAATTTTATCAACTTGTTTACGGAAAAGGGGGAAATGTAGAGCATGTTCGTCTCTGCTTTCACCTGTAGGACTGTACGGGGGAGGGCCTTCATCTGCTGAAGTTGTAGGAATAGGATGCCCTGAAAGGGTCCTAAATTTTATTTTGTTTTGATTCGAGTCCAACCACTTGCCCCCGTACTCTTTGCTTCTTTCAGTTTTTCCATTTTGCTTTTATGAGATTTTCTCTCAATTTTATTTATTTAAGTTAACATTTTATTTTTTTCCAATGAAACCTTGATTTTATAATAAAAAAAAGAAATTTTAATATTTCGAAATATTTTATATTCAAATTTTATTATATGCAAATTTAATTGTTTAATTAATTATAATTTATTAATTAATCATTTGGTGATATGATACTTAATTATTTAGTTATTATATAAATATAATATTTGATTATGAATACAATTAAAAAATTAATATTTTATTTTTTTCAAATATTAAATAAAAAGCCAACAAAATAAAAAATAAAAAAAGTATCAATAAAACAAAACCTTTACTTTTGCCCAAACAATTTTTCCTAACCAGTTGTCCATATGATCGAGCATTAGTAAGAAATTGATAATCACTATTTTTTTAAATTTAAATATAAGTCGTAATATTCTTTATAAATAAAAAGTTATAAGATTTCAAAAAATATTTACACATATAATATGATGATGTGAATGTTCACGATACACAAAAAATAACTTCAAAAAGATAAGAACGACGAAGTTGTTATTGGCCAAATCTTCTATATATTTATAAAGTATCTTAAAAACTTAGTGTATAATTTTTTTCCTCTTGACAACCTTGCTTGCAATTATAAGAAATTTGTATATTTATATCATGTAAATTATTGATAATTTATGTATTCGTATTATATTTAAGATGAAAATTACGAATTATAATTCATATTTTTTTATTTTATTTAACTTATTTATAATTTTTAATAAAATTTTTAACTGTATCACCATTGTGTAATTAATTCGTATAATTTTTATATCATATTATCGAATCGTATTTTAAATTATCATAAATAATTAAAGTAATAATAAGCTTAGTAAACATTGAAATTCAAGGTAAATGTTCAAAAATTTTATTGTCCCATCATTTTTATCTTTTTATGACATGTAATCATTAGATAAATTAAATTAAAAATAATTAATTAATTAATTCACAAATAAAATATTATATTATAATTAATCAATAAATTATTATCACATAATATATAAAATAAAAGTGCTAGAACAAATAGTATTTTTATATAACAATAAATCAAATGTTTAAATTTTTTAATTTAACAAAATTATCATGGGATATATGATATATTTTAAAAAGTCGATTGTAATGAAATCATGCATGTGTATCCCACTTACCCCTTTCGAAAAATTTAAGAAAAGGTTATGTTATATTTGTCTTTTTTCCCCTTTAGTCAGAAATATACGTTTAAGATGCTTGAGTGTTCACTAAAAATATTTTAAAATTTATTTATATGATAGTTTTATATTAAAAACGAAAATATGAATCCAATTTTTTTAATATAAAAAATATAAAATTTCTATTAGATCAAATATTCGAGTATATAAATATACAACTAAATCTTTAAATGCAAATTCATAAACATTTTTAGTTTTTTTTCATTTATTATTTATATTTTTTTAAGTTCACAAAAGTAAAAATAAAAAACACTTACCAAACAAAACCTAATTTGACAAAAATAACATAATTCGTCATAAGTATACATTAATTAATTAATATTAATACATAGAATGATACAATATGTTACTAAGTTCAAATATTTTTTTAGGCATTGGGAATAATATATCGTCATCCCTATTCCCTAATATTTAATCAAAATTAGGTCATTAAAAGTAGAATAATAAACAATCTTGAAGTTTCATTATCATATAAAGAATAAAATACAAATCACTAAAGGTTACGCAATTGCAAGAAAGAATAAGGAATCTCCTCTTTTAATTTTATTTTAACATAAATTTTTTAATCAAAGCCAAGTGGAATATTATTTTTGAAATACGCGTATTTTTACTTTCTTTTTTTGTTTTTATTAGTGTCATTTTCCACGACACGTGTTGAGCGGTTGCTATCACTCGCTGTGAAGTTAACGGTCGGCACTGAGTGTTAACGTGTACCGGAACACAGAGAATCACGGATTAACTGCGTTTTTTGTTGAATTTTTTATGCCAACGTAAGTTTGGGTTTGACTGGACGACAGTCAAAAAGTAAAGCAGACGCTTACTTGGATAACACGTGGACGGCATTCACAGAATCATGACGGTGTCTGTGTCTGGTTTCGACGAATATAAACCGTCCTCGTGAATTGTAGAAGAAAATTTTTTAGCTTCTGATTTCTGATTCCAGCGTCTGCTGGTCTGTTTTGTCGCCACGCGTAGGGTGATCATGGCGTACTGTGTACGAACTTCACTATGATCGAATGGCCAATTTCTTTCATCACCAACCGCTGGTCAGATACTACTTTTTTCCTCACCATCAGACAATCATTCAGGACTTCCCCCTTCGATGCTAGGCTGCACGAGGAAAGTGCCCCCTCCCTCTTCCCTTAAAATGTTAAATAATATCAATTTTCTTCTATGTAAAGTTAAATTTTTTTTATTTCTTTTATAATTTAAAATGATATTTTCTTAATTACGATGATGCAAAATATTATAATTTTAATCAATTTTTTTATTATAATTAACCTTTGAATTCAAAATTTTTAATTTAAAAAATCGATTTCATTATCATAAAATTAACAGTTCGTCAATAATTTCAATATAAGTTTAACTACTATAATATATATATCATAATAACAAACATATTTATAATTTTAATTATTATAAAATTTTCCTTTATCTTATAAGTTGCCACTTAGGTAATGTTTCCTTCTTTTAATCAATTTTTTATTATAATTAACCTTTGAATTTAAAATTTTTAATTTAAAGAATCGATTTCAATACCATAAAATTAACAGTTCGTTAATAATTTTAATATAAGTTTAACTACTATAATATATATCATAATAACAAACATATTTATAATTTTAATTATTATAAAATTTTCCTTTATCTTATAAGTTGCCAGTTAGGTAATCTTTTTTTTTTTATTAAATTCGAATATAAAAGTTTTATAATTTCCTTCTTACTATTGAAATAAAGTTTTTTTTGTTATATTAGGAGAGTAAAATCTTAATACAAATAATTTAATTTAAAATCAAACAATTGATACCATTTCAAGCGCTTTTAATCACTAAATTAAAAGCTTAGGGATGAAATAAAGTTTGATTAATTAGTTACTATGTAATCTTAGTTTAATAAAAGCTATGCAAAAATTTTTAAAAAAAATTGGCACATCATGATGAGATGACAAGTTCACCATGATTTGTGGTGGAAGCATGAATGCTACACACTACACTAGTTTGTTTTTTTAATTAGGGTTTTGTCAATATCTTAATTAAGACCCAAACAAGAAAGAATATAAATAAAAAAAAATTAGGGTGAATTTTGTTAATTGTTTATCCAATACATAAAATTTAGGCATATATATATATATATATATATATATCAAAGATTCGTTTGTGAAGGTATTTTCTTTGGACAAAGTATTATCTTATAGGGTGAGACTAACAGTCAAAGTCTTACATATTATTTTAGACGATTGAAGATTTTGTCCCTTCCTATATATAGTTTGGATCCAATATTTTATAACAATAAAAGGTACAATAATGGGGATATGGGGTAACTATTATGATCTTTCAAAAAAGATTATAATAATAAAATGAAATCAGCACTCATTATTTTTAATATTTGATTACATATTTGAGGTATTGCCGACGCCATTATCTTTTGACCATCCAAAACCTCCAATTAACTGCCAATTATTCCTCTAATTATAACCCTTTGTTGTAAGAAGAAAGAAAAAGAAAATCTTTGCATGCGGGCGGTCCGATCGCACGCAAATTCATACGGATAGTTGTGTCTTGTTCTTTTTCTGTTTTTAATCATTGCCAAGTTGAAAAGCGACCAACTTGCCATGATTGCACTTTCACTCACACTTAAGTGAGAAATAATTTGGAAAATTCGAAAATTACTCTTTGAACACAGTGTTTGGTTCCGTCTAAATTGATTTTTTTTTTTTGGGTTGGATTTAAATTTAAATATTAAATATTTTTATTAGATTAAATAAAAAGAAAAAATTTTAAAATATATGAATTGAATTATATTTCTTTATTAATTTTTTTATATTTAAATATATTTAAAATTATATTAAAATAATATAAAAAATTAAAAATATAAATTTGATTAGAATCCAATCAATTTAAAAAATTTATAGTTTTATATATTAATCAAAATAATCAAAATAAATTCAAATGGAACCTTTATTTCCCTTACCCCTCCTCGAGCAAATACGTTTGTTGTCCAAGCCAAGTTGTAACTGGGATATCGTTCATTTCTCTCCTTGTCGGCTCTTTCCCATTTTCTATTTTACTTTGCTTTCAACCCATCTAACTTGTATGCGTTAAATCTTGACAATTACATCAAAGATAATCTCAATAATCATATCGACAATGATGCTTGAATACGACTTTTACGAAGCACTTCAATGATTTTATCTTGTAGATTTGTATTCTTTATATTCACTTTGGTTTGTCGTATTCACAGATTAAATGTGCACAAACAACTTTAGAAGTGAGCAAATATCATGGAGAGAATCATCCAATTACAAGTCCAATAATCTCTTTTACTTTTTGGTGATAAAGGAATAAAACAAAAGGTGTTGATCGTTCTAATTACTAAATGTCAGTATGTCACTAGCTTGGGTCATAAAGAACTTGGTACTTGCGAATGTGAATAATCATATATCTATCTAGATATGGATGAATTCCCTCGACAAAATTACAATCTTGATCATCAACTTTTCATCGAAAGGGTAATAATCGTTAGATCAAACTTTAATCGACAATGTGAATGGCATATTGGTGTTACTGTTACTTCTACTGTAAACGTGAACGGAGCAGCTTGATTTCTACTGTACTGCAAAATTGCAGCATCTTTTTTAGTTTGATGTGAGCCCAATTATTTCAACCATATTCGATTCTCTCAAGCTTATCTTTGGGTCCACCATGGGAGCTCACCATGTGATTGCCTAAAGAATGTTGACTGGTCTCGTTCCTTTCTTCAACCGCAGAGAATAGATCCACTGGTTTTGTACATTTTTTTTTTCTGAGGCTCAAGTTCTATTACTTTCTCCTTCTCCACTCATTTTTTTTTTTCCATTGGGTGTTTATTCTTTTCAGTACATTTCAGAACAATCATTACATTTTTATTATGATAGTAATTAATTTCTTGACCCCATCCCAACTTTACCTTTTACCCAGAACATTGATTAGAGATATAGGAATGGTGAATCTTTATTAGGGATTGCCGGACATCAGTATTTTAACGGTGTTCAAGATTTAAGAATGCTCTTTATATAAATATCAAGTGTATGTTATAAATTAAATTTGACGTTTAATTAAATTGATTTATATAATTATTTTCAAAAAATAATATTTATAAATTTTAAAATTTAAGTTACAATATTTATAATTTTTTTATTTTAAATTATGATTTCCTTTATAAAATGAAAATATATGCTAAAAGTTTCGTCTCTATAAATTCAAATTGCAAACCAAAGGATATTAATGAAAATAATAAAAAAAATTAACATCTGATTATCCGAATAATAAAGAGTTCGATTCTTTTTAAATAAGGTATTGATTTTAAATGTTATAAATAAAAAAAATAAATTTAAAAGAACTTTTTTTTTTATGAAATTCGATTTAATTCAAATTTAAATTAATCGAGATTTAAAATAATGTTTAGATACTAAAAGATCTCAGATAAAAAAAAAATCTCAAACCTTGAATTTAGGCATTAGCAGGCTATAAAGGGCATCGAGGTAGCTTTATCTAACTCAAAATCTTATTTTATCTACAATTTGATTTGGAGTTTGGAGAGATGTACACCCATGTTAGAGAAATAAAATATTAGGAACCACTTTTTGGTGAAATTTTTTGAATTTCCACAGACAAAAACCCCACAGCGAATAATTATTAAATGTGGATCATGTTCTGTCTTCAATTTTACAGCTGTTCTTTTACAAAATGTTGCAGAAGACCAATATATCACCAGATAAAGTAAAAAAAAATAAAATAAAGTAAATTTAGAAAACCCATGAAAGTTACAACTCATTTCATTATCATCCACCCTTTTGGAATAGAAGAAAAAAGTTGAAAATGAAATACATGAGGGAAGTTGTCATTTTGAGCAGAAAAAAACACCATTTGTCACCATCATGAATTTACTCACATGATTTTGGCTGGACGGCATTTGTTTTGTTTTTTTCACTTTCCACAGTTTTACAACAGCAGCCTACTGTGAACTGACAATCACTAAACAATGTTTGACTGTGGTGAGCAGCAAACTAGTTGTAAAAAGCAAGGCACACAAATTTTGTTGTCGTTACATGATAAGTTCATTTCATGCCACATAATAATCCTAATCCTAATATATTTCAATGTTGGGTTAGTTACGCCTCATTTCATTGGTCAAATTATGAGATTATTTCTTGTAATCTGACCAAATCGGAATTTAATCTATGTTTTTCATACTGTATTGAGAAAGCATTGAATAAATACGGGCTAAGGTAGCAATTTTGGACATAAAATTTCCACATCAACAGTCCAATGGCAAAAATAATCCATGTCAGCAACTAAACAGTTTGATTATTAATTTTGTTAGAATTTGAATTGAAATTTCAAGTTCTGTAAAATAGAGGGATTTAGATTTGTTCAATTATTGTAAAAAACTAAAATTTGATTTTGATCAAGCACAAAAATTGGATTCATAATTTGATCAATTTGACCTAATGAAAGACGAGCTGGAGACAGACAAAAGCTGCAAAGCTTAAGAGCAGATGATGTTGTTGTTGTTGTTTTTTTTTTTTGGTACAATTTGCGGGGACCCTAAACTTGGGAAAGAAATTGGAACGTCCTAAAGGTCTCGTGAATGGAAATAGAACATATGACACAAGCTTTTTGCAGCCTTTTGAGGATGACTAAGCCTGAATATAATTCCATTACTGATACTGTAATGGAGATACAATTTCTGCTGCATGGACCCCTTAAAGTGGCCTGGTGGTTATGGCCTGCGGGCAATTCCAATAACATCAAGTTGAATAGGTAAGACATTTTTGTTTTGATCCAAGAAACCCATGTCCAGGCTGGGTTTGGGGCGAAGGGAGAAAAGGGGGGACGGGGGCTTAAGCAAACTTAAAGGCAAAGATGGGACAATTAACCTAAGACCATAGGACAGACATTAACCCACTTAAAAATAATCATGTCTTCGAGTGATCCTAGAGATAGAGCAAATGATAGAAGCATTCTTTCTCATCTACAAGATGGCAACAAAGAAGAGACCAAATTTCTAACAAATGATTGACTAATTGGGTGTTTTTGGATTCAAAATTGGATGGGATTTGCACATTAGTCATTGTCCATTATTCAAATTGAACCTAAATAATACAAGAAAGACTTATGAAAGTTTGACCAAGATCTCATTCAATTTTTTTGAAAAAATTGAGCAATTAAATGTTGATGATTTTTTTGAGTTTGGTGATTGAATGCTTTGTTGAAAAGTTAATGTGAACTGTAACAGAAAGAACGGTCAAGGGACGTAACATATGACATGAGTTATAAACAAAAAAAAAAAAAATTGGAGAGTACCCTGAGTTGCGCATGTATTACAGCATGACAGGTTGCCTCCAGTCGAAGATGCATGGAATGTTCTTCATTCAAGTTTTCTACTGACTCAGTCCTTTGAAGAAATCAATACTGTGGCCACATGAAAGGCAATAATTATAATTACTGACAAAATCATAACCAGCTTGAAGACTTGGTGAACTACTAGAATCATGAAATGAAATTGATATGTGAAAGTGTATGGAAACTACTACCGCCTGCCTTGCAAGTGTTATATTCAAATAAGATAGAAACAAGGGAATCTAATACTCACATGATGCAGCAAAACAAAGCATATTCTTTTTCAACTTTTAACTTGATAATCAGAAGAAATAATATTTAAAATGTTTAATTAAAAGGTTAAGTTAAAAATGTGTTAGATGGTAGAGCCCCCACATGTTAAGCATGCATTGACATGCATACTGAACATGGGAGAGAGGGAGGAAAAGTCATGTGCTCTGCTGATAGAGCACTGCATCCTTAATTCTAGTAACCATAATTCAAATTTAACAACCTCGAATTCAAAGTAAAAAGAGAGCGAGAGAAAGAATTCTTCATCAGTTTTTGCATTAAGCCCACATGTTAAGCATGGATTGACATTGGCGAAAAGAAAGTGATGTGATCTTTCAGTAAATTGTTAGATTTTTAATTTTAGGTACCAAATTTCAAATCAGACAATCTCAAGTTTAAAAAAAAAAAAAAGAGAAAGAAAAAGGAGGGATAGAATTCTTCATCTGCTTTTGCATTCACTATTGGCCCCTTTTGCAAATTACAAGGCAGAGCAAGAATTTGTCCTCTAGTTTTCCATTCAATGTTGGGCCCGTTTTGTAAGGCAGGGCCGGAATTTATGGACCATTTACTTACTTTTGGGCCACACATTTGAACGATAACTTACACCAACATCAGATGGCAATAGGTTATATACAGATAAAATTACTGAAAAATTACTTCAGTAGCTAGATTTTTTTTTTCCTTTTTTGAGTTGTTCCTCACTTAGCCCAAGACAGCATGCTGAAGAAGCTGCTGGTAGTGATTATTTGAACAAATATTAGTCCTTAAGGTCATTTTTGCTTGTTTTCTTCTCTTTTGCCGTTTATTGGATTGAACTTTACATAATTAAACTGAAAATGACATCGTACAAAATATGTTTTGTACCTCAGCGAACAGATGAATTGAGACTATTGGACGGCCAACATCAATCCAAAAACAGGAAGATTGATGGGCACATGTATTCATGAACTCAATGAAGGGTAATGTTTCATATATCCAAGAATATAATACCACAATGTTAATTTTTACATGTTCTTACAAAGGGATTGAAAATGAGCACGATTTAGCATATTTCCTCTCATCGTAGGCCAAAAGAAACCTCCCCACAGTCGCAACAGTTGAGAATGCTGTGGCAAGTATACTTCTCCCATCATTTACCAACTCTCACTCTGACTTGCTTAGATGTTCCTGGAGCTGACAGCAAAGCTTTGACACTTGAGAAAGCATCTTGCATTGTTGTTCTCGGGATGTCTGTGACATTGGGTCTCTAAGTAGTTGAGTCAGCTGAGAGATTAACATCAAAGCGTCTTGATTGTTGGAACATGCTCTAGTTATAAGTTCAAGCATCGGACAGCTTTGGTCTTGAGACAAAGATGGTTGGGGAGGAACTGGGGGAACAAGAAAAGGGTGTTTAAGTAGCTGAGGAATCCTCCACCTCTCATTGCGGTCCCATGCAAGACATTTCTTCATGATATCAAGAAGCCACGGGTTAGAAACTGGTTCATATGTTATCTCATGGTTTGGATCTGTTATAACTTTGAACTTGGACCAGAAAGTCTTGTACTCAGCAAAAGGGGTCCTTCCATAAACCATTTGGTAAAGTATGCACCCAAGGGACCAAATATCTGAAGGTCGGCCACATTTTATAGTATTTCCGTTCGGATCACTCTCATTGCACATGAATGCCTCAGGCGACATGTAACTCAGAGTACCCACCTGCAATGGTAGTATACAAAAGCTTTAGGAGTTCTCTGACTGATTGGGTGATTAATTGCTATAAATCATGTTAGGTACAAGAGATGTTGCTATAAAGCGTTAACATGACAGACCCAAAACATCAAGCACTTTAATTGACCTAGTGATCAACCACTTCAGATAAATTGAGATATCACACAACATGTTGCTATAGAGCATATATAAATAGCAGTATCTATGTGATAATAAATGTAATTAAAAATGAATTCATCATCATCTTGCATAAAATAATCAAAGTGCTAACTGATAAGAATGGTAAATTTGCATGACAAATGTAAAATTAAAATTTTGATTGATAAAAGGGAATGGTACTTTGAATCAAAGGTTTCAGAGAACAATGAGTAATGAACACCTGTGCATCCCTTTGGATGTTGGTTGTATCACTCATTATGGCTTTGGCAATACCAAAATCAATAAGTTTTAGAGAGCCTTTTACAAGAAGGAAATTAGCTGGCTTTAAGTCGGAGTGCACGATGCGTTCCTCATGTATAGTGTTGACAGCTTGAAGTATTTGCTGCAAATTGCTTCAACAAACTAAAAGTAAATATTCTGCTTTATTGCATAATATTAATATATGAAATGACCCTAAGACTGCATAAATGGAACACAATTTTAAACAAGGTAATATCAACTATCCCTGCTTTCTGATAAAAAGTGTCAAAACAACTTACAAAAAGAAGATACAAAAAGCATATAATTTTCCCTAGTGGCAGAAACAGAAGTCACACAAGAATCTTGAGGTACATGCTGCTAACAACATAAATATATAAAGTAAAAATACTCTGATTTCATTTTTCTGAATATAGTGAAATAATAATTGGGAAAAAAAGTCAATAAATTTCTTAGAATGACCCTTGGTTCAATGGTAGGTTTTGACTGTGACTTGCAAACAGCCACAACTGAAAGCAAGAATAAGGTGCGTAAATGTAGGGGTCTCATGCACCCTCCCTGGACCATGCTATGCAGCGGCCTCAAACACTAGGTTGCCCTACATCTAATTTTTATTTTCCTTTTCATTTCTTTCTTTTCAGCATTTAATAGCTTTTTCTCATGATGAAATTGGTTATATTAATTATAAGCAGTATGATTCCGAACACTAATGAATGCATGAAAATAACTCCACTGGTAGCCCTTAAAACCTGTTAGGGCCAACTAGAGATGTTGAAATAGATCTGTGAAATGTGCTGATTATTTGAAACAACTAAATATATCTTCGCACATTTAAAGGCTTTTTTTATTTTTTCTATCAACTTCTCATTCCAACTCATTTTAGAAATTCCAATTTAAAGATTCTAAACTTTAGCCTGCAAAAGCTCATATTAAAGCTAAAAGTTGTTTTTCAAAATCCTCATTTCATCCAACTTCAGCTTTCTGGAGTTCTTGAGAAACATCATCTTAATGCACGTGTGTCCTTGTGTATATGTTTGTAGAAAAAAGATCAAAGATAATTGGGTAGAACTAAAAAGATAGAATACTTTATGCCCAAAGATAAGTGGAAGAAATAGCTAAACAAATTGAAGCGAAAGCTAAATAGAAAAAGACGACGATAGTTTCCTCCAAAATATATATATATATATATATATATATATAATTGTTAGCCTCAAGAAGGAAATGTTTATTTAGGTGGACTGCCACTACAGAAGCCCAGCATGAACAATTACAACAATCAAGTTTCAAATTAACTTTAAAAAATGATATCAAATGCTCTTAGAAGATTAAAGCATATAATTTGAAAAAGTAATCAATATCCTTAGCAAACAGCAACAGGGACTCAAGGTAAGGGATAGCTTTAGAACCTGCCAGTAAAACCGAAGCCAGTTCCCATCTATGGTCTGATTGGTGCTATCCATTTCCTTCCATTTCTGGGATAGCATGTGAGCCAAATCAATTTCTCCATATTCAAGTACCATGTATAGATAACCATCATCCTTGACTCTGCCATCTTTATTTGACATGCAGCCATTCATGACTTCTCGGAGCAGATTCTTATCTGTGACCTAATATCAAGAAAGACTATTAAATATTGCTTCAGGCCAAAGCATATCAACAAGGAGGCTGACAAGATATAACATCAAAGTTCAAGTCATTTATCATAATAAAATGATAAACATTCTTGCCAAATAAGATCTATTTGTACATGCAAGGGTACTAGAAGGAATTTTTATTACGTTGAAAGTGATATTATATGTACATATCTTTGCATCATCATGAAATTTCAGCATTTGAGATGAGCTATAAAATTATCTCAGTGGTGATAGACCTCCTCCCAGGCCCCACCTTTGTGACTATAACAAGCTAAAAACTCCAATGACCTTAAAATTTTCCAAGTAGTCATAACTGCAGTGTGCAGAAAAGACATAGTTAAGTTCCACAGCATATGAACAACAAATGGCCATGAAATTAGTCTGCAGATCAACTGCTCGCATGGTCCAACAATATCAGTACACCTTCATTGTGCACAGAGTTAAAGGCCTCTAATAAAAGCATTTTGGTTTAGCATGACAACGTTGACCAATATGAGTGTCTATTTAATAGCAAATCTATTAAATGATTGCTCGTCGATTTGTGTTGTTGGTGAACAAATTCAAATAATAAAAAAGAAAACCTTTTTAGTGCGTCCGAAATTAACACGTGACTATGGGTGGCAGGAGCTACCTCATAGTCTATCAACTGGATAATGTTGTTCTTTCCCTTCAACCTGTTTAAATATTCTATTTCCTGGCAAAACCCACATGCAGTAGCATAGTCACGACCTCTGAGCTTGATTTTCTTAAGCGCATATATTGTACAATCTGATGAAATGACTTTGTGCACCTCACTGCTTCCTCCACTACCTATCTTTCCAAGCCTTTGATACAGCTTTCCATTCACTTTGAAAAACAAGTCAGGATCGTAATTCCGTTTACGAGATGCCGTTGCTCCTTTAATACTGGTAACCTTCCCCTTCTCTGCTTTAGGAGGCTCTAACTTTGCATTCGAAGTCAAGTCTTTCGACAATGGAGCCACAGATTGTATATTAGTCACATCACCTGCAAAATCGTGCCCTTTGATTGACTTGTCATCCTGAGGGCAAGGATCCTTTAAAAGTTCATTTTGGATTGCCATGCTTCCTTCTTGCTTTTTGGACAAGTCAGGTTCATTAACCTCCACTTGGGCATTATTGCCAGAGGTAGAAGCCTGAGCTGCAAGAGCTGTCTGATCAACTAGCATTCTGCTCATTTCCTTCGTTGATGGAAATGGTTGCTGTAACATATCTCCTCGATTTACAAGTTGGTAATTCACATCAAAATCTCCCCGGGATTCTTTTGTCACGTTTGAACCTCCTTTGATGAGAACGAGAGCAATAAGTTGTCAGGTTAAGCATTGGAGCTGAACGAGAATGGATAGATGTTGTGGTAGCACATGATGACCCGACAACTGAAGATTGAGCGAGGGGTTGCCCTAAAAAGTTACTTAACTGATGTGTCTGATCTTGAATCACTGTAGTTCTTTTTGCCAAAGAAGATATCCCACCATCAGACTTCAAACTGACTTCAGATTCTATGTTCCGAAAATGCCGGTGCTTTGACTCATTACTTACAACAGTTGATGGCTCTACCTGATTGACTGCATCACATTCCTTTTCTGTCAAGGCAAGTGAACCCATATGAAATTATAAGTTCTCCAATCCAGTGGCCATCCCATCATTGGCCCCTGCAGATTAAAAGGGAAGAGGAAATACATTGCAGAGCATAGTGACAAATTCAAGAACTACAAATAACCAGCTGTATTTCAACTATTTTTTTCACAAAGTCGCAAAGTAAGGTGGTAAAGTAGAACCTAGAAGAACATAAACTACCAATTTAAAGAACATTGTAAAACATATTACCCTGGGAAGTGACATTGTGTCCAGTTAAAAACTGAATCTTTCTCTGACCATCAACATGTTGAGATTCTATATCCTGCAAAGGGATTGGATTATTCTCCTTTTTATCAACAACCTCCTTGGGTTGATCTCGATCCACATCAAATGGGTTCAAATCTTCATCAAAGGTTTTGGTGATAGTTCCCGTGATTGAAGATGGAGTGATGGATGCATCTTTTTGAGACTCTCCAGCAATAATTTTGTCCTTGACTGACTGACCATGACTCAACGAAAAACAATCCTGGGACCTGTTAGTATCAAGATTGGCACCCACATTCCTAGAAGCAGCACGCTGGGGAATCACCTTTCTTCTAGGCATTATACCATTCGTCTGCATTGTACCTGGAAGCCCCTCAAAAGTTGCAACATAAATTTACATTTGAACCACTAACATCATCTCATTAGCTAACAAAATTCATCCAAGAAATCATGATTCTATTAATTGACATCAACCAATAAATTCAATATAAGGAAATTGAGTAGACCCTAAAACCCATTAGCACCCTAACCTTTTAATTCCATAAACTGAACTAAAATAGCTTAATTGAGATAAATATAAACCCTAAATAGGTAAAAAGAAATTACCCAAAAAAGGTAAATGGAAAAACCCAAACTGTAAAATTTAGTAACCAAGTAAAGATTTGGGTTTTTGCTGAAGAACACTAAATTTAAAGAGAAGGGAGGCGAGGTGTACCGAGAGAGCGATGACGCTTGAAGGCTGCTTGGACATCACGGATGAAGCCAGGAGGAGGGGAGGAGGAGATGTTCTGATTGGGAATCGGGTGGACCAGATTTGCGGGTGGTGGGAGCGGAAGGTTAGCCTCCCTGTCCATGGCCGGATCTCAAAGGCATTTCCTTTTCCTTTTGGTAGAAAAGGAAGAAAAATAAGATTTTTTAGGGCAGAAAGAGCGGGAACAGAGACTCAATCGGGTGAGCTTAGGGTCATCGTTGTGTCGTCGTCCATGAGAAAAGAGAAAAGTGTTGAGAGAAGTAGAAGAAGAGGCAAGTGAGCAAGTGAAAGTTTTCGAAGTTTGAACGACTTCAGGTTCAGGCCAGTGGCGCTCTACGTTCTTATTTTTTTCTCTTATCTTTTTTTTTTATAAAAATTCACGGTGGGGCCATTGGACCTTTTTTGAGTCAGAAGCCTTTGAGTAAATTCAAGTGGGCTTGTATCTAATAATTTTTGTCCTAAGGAAAAGCCCATTTAACTAATTAAAACTTTCTGCGGAGTAAAGAGTATTGTTTCGGTTAAAAAAGCAGTGGTAAAGATGGGCAATCGTCAGTGGCATAATATTTTTGAGGCAAAAGGAATGAAGCTGCTTTTTTCCCATGGGATGGGGACATAGTGGTGTAATTGGTGAATGTGGATGCCAATTACACCCCAAAAATCCCCCACACCATCTTTACCACTTCCTATATGCATAATCTCAAATTTGAATCTACTTTTTTTTATTTAAAAATTTTTTAAAAATTTATTCCCTCACGTGGATTTGATACACTTTAAAATTTATTTTGACGTTTTCCAAAAAAAAAAGTGAACTTCTCCCCATTATCAACTGATCTAATCCCTATGAACACATCTTTTAATATGATAATCCCACGTGTAAGCCGCAAATTAAGCATTTGTATCTGCACCTTCAAAATAGCATCCATTGCTTCGTTTGTTATTATTATTATTATTATTTCTTGAATGAAGTCGACAACATAGTTTCCACACAATTGGTTAATTTTATTTCCACCCAAGACAACGCCAGCTAGTCTTCTTGTCGTACCAAAAAATTTCATGAGATACAGAATCAGTACTTTGCAGAACTTCATAGTAAACGAGCAAGCATGAAAGCTGTCCTGCTGCTACTATAAGGGTGAAACTCACTATGAAAATACAAAAGAATCGTGTAAGAACCTACATCTTGTTACTTACATCCGCACTGCAAGCAAAACAAAAAATTCGCATCTTTATGTAAAACCAAAGCACCATTGTCGGACTAGGAATTTTTGGCATGATCAAAATTGGAGAACCTGCATGTTGCCTGCTTAAGCTGCAATCCTCATCTGCCTTTGCAGATCAGATAGCACAACAAGGATGGAGAACAACCATGGACATATGGTAAACGCAACAACAATGCACTTAGAAGTATATGGTTGATGATTGCACTGTAATGGACACCATTAAAGTATGAACTTTGCTTATTATCTCATAGACTCGTAGTAGGATTCGAGAACATCAGCACTGTCAGTTAATTTGAGCGTTGAATTATTTGAATGCTGGAGACACGCACATTCTGGCAAAGGATATGTGTATATGGATGTTTTTCTATTGAATTTTTTAACTCTGGGCACCATCATCCCCTTACGATCACTCTCCGCGAGCATTACTTCCATCTCTTCCTTGAAAGCTTTCCAACTGCAAAGTGAGAACAGAGATGTTTTATACTTGTACATCCGTGAAAGAAAAGAGAACATACATGTTGGGCTGGACAGATACTAAGAAATAACCATAAAGACCTAAAACTACTCCATTCTCCTAGGATATATTCAACCTGCCACTACTTATGCAAACTTTACAAAGCACACAAGTCAAGGATCCTTGAACTTGATCATTCTTGCCCATAATCCAACATGGTTACAGTAACAAGGTGTTGTTACTCCAGAAGTTGAGAGGATAATACCTTATACCCATGTCCTGCAGCAGAACCACAAGCTTGCGTTTATCAGGCTTAATAGTCTTCGCATGTCCACCAAAAAGGAATCTTCGGTGGCCCATCAAAAAATGTGGAAAGTTTCCATCCTGGGTTGTCACAAACACCTCACTAAACAAGCTTACTGTGTAGTCCAAAGCTGACAGCCTTGAAGAATACCCCTATCAAAGAGAAAGAGAGGATTTGAAACAGATGTTGTAATGGTTTGCTTCTTTAAAGGATAAAATATTTTATTAATATAAATCAAACTTGTTCTGACATCAGTCATTTTGGAGGTCATTCAGTTGACATGTCTGCACAGTCAACTAGCCAGGGCGCAAACCACAAAAGCTAAATAGATTCAAAGTAGGCAATCGAATAGGATAGAACACTTTGCTCAATTCTGTTAAATCACTCGTAAAGAAAATTTGATATGCAAAGAAAGATCAGCATTATTGTCTAAGTTCTCCATATAATTACTGTTGCTGAAGGAATTAGTGATAGCGTGCACAATAGTCAACTGCTTCATTTAGTTAGAGGCAGAGTAAAGCGTAAACAAGCAGATATTTTCCATTTTAGGTCCCCAGCTATTAATTAGTCATTCCTAAGTCTCTAACCTAGAAGTTATATTAATAATTCCATTGAAGGAAAAAATTCTATTCTAAAGGCTTAATATAGGTCATATACATAATGATATGATGCTAAGTGTAGTTGTTTTAGCAACTAGAAAAAGCGTGAACAACTTGCTCAATTGGTCTAACTAAATATAACTGCTGTTAATAAGAGCAAAAACAGGTTAAAAGCAAATAAAGGTTAAGGATTTAACCAAGGAGAGAGCAGGCTAAGGCGTGAAGAACTGGAACCAGTAATTAAATGTTCTAAATTCACTGTTTCAGTTGAGAGTTGAGACATTAGCTCTTGGTAACAAAGAAAATCTGCTGTTCAAGTTGCACCCAAGTAGTCAGAATATAGATGACAGTATTGCTTATGATAACTGGCTGGCAAACTTATTAATTTACAGGGGAAAAAATCCACACTATGCCTCCTTCAAACAAACTCCACATCTGAACTATGGCAAGAATGGTAGCACAACATTTACCTCGAAGGGAGCAAGCTCATTGGGTTTAGCAAGAGACTCCTTGGTGTAAAGAAGGGGAAACATCTTTAGCAAAGGAGCTAGATATTTTTCTGCCTGGTAAATATTTCCTGAGGCCAAGTAAATTGAAGTGTTGTTGTCAAATCCCATACCACATAGCATCAGTCCAACCTATGCTGACGGGAAAAACATCGTGCAGAAAGAGTTATTATTTGCAAAAAATGGACAAGCATATGCCATACAGTAAATATAGAGAAATACAAAGATCAGTTGAAATATGAATAAACATTCCATATTGTACCGAGCAAAGATAACTTAGAGAAGTCGTTATTTTAGCTACTACCGAAATATGGTGTGCGCTACCAGATATAGAGATTTCTTTTATGGTTTCATGAGCATAATGCATATTAATGTGTCCAGCATTTCAAGAAACTAAGAAAGTCAAAAATAAATACAGCAAGGAACTCAAGCACGTTCTTACTTGGAACATTCATTTTATTTTAAAAGATAATGTTCCAGAAAGATCTGGTCTAATGCTGCTTGGTGCTGAAGTCAGCTTGTCAATATAGGAGAGAGATCCAAATACCAAAACATAAGCTATACCTACAAAAGTAGGAAGAAGGTACAACATAGCAAAGCCTAAGCCTAATCCTGATTGCTATATAGGACTTTATTCTGCCTTTTAGCTCTATTTAGAGTTATTTTACATCCACGGGCCACTTGGTTTTCCATACAGTTTCAAAGTTCAAAGTAGGACTGGCTTCGTTCCACCCTTGTAGCACCTCGAACCAAGTAATTGATAAAAACACTGACAGAATAAGGTGAAGAGCTCATAAATTTGTATTGCGGCTGCAAATATAGCATTATAGGCTTTGCTTTAAATAGTATATTTCCAGATCTCCAAAAAGCATTGAAAAAATATTTAAATAGATTATAGTTGGATTAAGAAACAAAAAGATTTGACTTTTATTAGGTACCTCCACAGGGGTTAGAGGACATTTTCCTTCGACTCGATTGAGAGCAGGTGCTATGACATGATCTTTTCGTTTAAACTTCCCCTTCCACCCTTTTTCTCTAAAAGAATCCATTTCTAAATTTTCAGCTTCTCCTCCATCATACGCACAGCATGAGAAGGCAACCATATCCTGAAAATGGAAGAGGGACAATTAATCTTCACAATAGGTTTCTTTGGGAAATGAATTGCTTAATTTAGGAAAATTAAAAAAGGATTAGCACCATACCTGCTCAAACCTGAGGTGGACAGAAACATATTTTCCCCCAATTGTTGAGCTCCTCTCAATCATCCTATTGACTAGTTTCTCAGCCAGAGTTGATATAGGTAGAGAGAACTTCAACGCTTTATAATTGGCTATGCATCTTAGCAACTGAATATGAGGTGGGACATTCATTGTCAATCTATTGTCAAAGGGTGCAATGCGGATAACCCTGCATCAAACATATAACCATCACAAAAAAATCAGTCAACATAATTTTGGTTAAATATTATTATCAAGTACTAAAAAAAGATTTCTTTTTTATTTAACAATCTGCTTACTTCAATTCACATCTAACTAATACAATTAATATTTCATTGTAATAAGAGAAAAATAATTTGTTTTACTAGTCACAAAATTAGATGTAGTATATACAAGATGGCGCATACCCTTGATCCCTCAAAATGGGATGAACAACTCCCAAGTAATAATTTACAGGAGCCCAAGCTTGGACACGAAGATTTGGAATATTGGAGATGTTGCGATCATATCTTTCCATCAATGTTTTAGGTAACTCCCTAACCACATTTACATAACCTTTAAGGTTGTCTATGAAGTAATCCACATCATATATATCCCCAAACTGACTGCAAAACAGTTGAGTTTTAAGCATCGGGTTTCTCAACACCCTTCAGTTAAATTTGGAGACAATTAGTAAATGACAATATACCTTGGATCTCTCCAAACACTGTTGAGTTCAAACTGTGGAATAACTAGTATTGCATTTAAGAGTCCAGCTACAGCCACTGCATTGCATATCTAAAGAAAAAAGCAACAATATTTACATGCACAAGACAGAACAAATATTTTGACAAACAGATAAGCAATAGGAAACAATAAGCCTTTTGTGCACATGGCATAAACCCTATGTGGTACTCAGCTGCCAGATAGTGAGAATCAAGCATGTCAGTTAAGTTTATAAAAAAACTAAAAGCACAGCTAAGGACAAATGTATGAATCTAGTAAAATAAACAATAGCATACCGCAGAACGTTGTTGGTTAAGACCACCATTAGCATCAACAATCAAGTAACCGCTAGAACCAGGAGACTCTGAAATTCAGAAGAAATATTAAATTATCATAAAACTCTGAGACCATTTCCTCTCCTTTCGAGCATTAGCAGGTCAAAAAAATATGGAGTGACAACAACTATAAAGCATCAGCAAGGGTGCGGTTGGATGAAGTCTAAGGACAGATTTCTCAATGAACAGAAAACAGTGACATATATAAACATTGAGGTAATAAATGTTATGCTCCTATCCCACCCTTTATTAGTTACCCCTAACATGTAGGAATCATCATGCAACAGCTGCTCATGAACTCCAATATTACCAATTCTTACTGAAGGGTCATAGAACTCTAAGAGAAAAGCCACCTCAGTAAGAAATTACCTGTTATACTAGTTCTGTACATGAAGAAATGATTTCTAGCCGTTGAATTTGGACAAGGTTTCTGTATTTTCATCCTTCTTTTATATTTCCACACAGAGGACAACTGCAGAAAGAAGAAGCATATTATCTCAGCTTATTGCAGAAATATCTCATCTTTGGATCCTATTAAAGGGACTGAAGCCTGAAGGAGAACACCAAGACAACATGATACATTTATTTTCTACTTCAGTGACAATGTCCCTTTTCTAGCAGGGCTTTCTAAGTATACTCAATACGAGAAAAAAAGACTGTCAAATTAGCTCTATCTAAGTCACTTTCTTGTTATGCTGAAAATCGTGAGCCATTCTTTTTAAAAAGCACAGTTTGATATCTCTGTTGAAACCAACACTAGCCAGGAATAAAAGTACAAATGCAGAAACGATAAAAAGAAGGTTTTGATTTTAAGCATTAGCTAAAAAATGATTATCAACATCATTTTCCAAGTAGAGAGGTCAAAACTCTACAAATCAAATTATCTTAAAGTCTTTTCTTTTTTCCCATCAAGCTTCTTTGCTTTTCTCATTTCATGATCAATTTCCATTTAACTCCAGTTTCTGCTTTGTCATAAACCAAATTACTTTATGATAAACTTTGTCTTATTTCTAGTCAGCAACCAATTAGAAATGAACACTCACATAAAGACTAACAAAACAAGTGATCATATAACTCAAATGTGAACCTTTAAATGAAAATAATTATGATTAAAAAAACCCACTTTAACTTAAAGCCAAAATTGTTAAAAAAAAAAAAAAAACTTAAAAATAACCTCCATTCAAATAAAAATTAAGATCCTTTAAAAATCTAACCTTTATAATCTAAAATCTACCAACCAGCTTCACCATCATCATAAACATCACATGCAACAGTTACAAAGCATTCACTGGCAAGGAAAAGGTTAAAAAAAGTAAAAAATAAGAGAGCAACCAAAGAAGAAGAAGACCTGAAGAGCAGAAGAATTATCAAAGCGAATATCATCCCACAGCCTTTGAAAATTCTCATGGCTACGATACACTGATCCAGGAACAGAAGCGTAGCCCAAAAGCCCTGAAAATTGACCGACACACATGACCAAGCCGGAAACGTACAAAAGCGGCAGCACCAACAAGTACCGGAGATTCGGCCCGAAGTTCAGGCCGGAACCAGGGTTTTTACGGCGGATGAAGGAGTGGTTCTTGGAACTTAGCCGGCGGCGGCACTGAGATAGAGTCGGAGAAAGACGCGGCTGCAGCGGTGAAGGAGGTGGACTTGGAGAGTTGCTATTGGTACCGCTACTGCTCTCGCTACCGTAGCCATTGCTGCCACTGTTGTTGTTGATATTGGCCTTGGGATTCATGGAAGTTGCAATGTGAGATGCCATGCAAAGAGAAACTCAGAGAAAAGAAACAAAGATGATTATTTTTTTTTTTTTTTGAGATTTTAAAGTTCTAAGTCTGAAACTGGCACGACTGCGGAGTGATTTCAGGAGGTTTTCTTTTCTTTTTCTTTTTTTTTATTATTTTTTTCCAGTGAGATAACAGTGACAGATGCTTGGCTTTAGTTGGCTTGGCGTGGCTTCAAGTCAGCTGATTTAATGCTTTAATAATTTCTCTACTCTAATTTCCGCCCAAACTTAATTATTGCCGTTGCAACTTATATCCCACAAAATTCCAATTTTTAAGATATTTTAAAATTTTTTATAAAATTAATAGTATACAAAAATTATAATTATAATCAAATGTGATATTCGTATAAAAATTACTTAATTAAATCATACAAATAAATCTTGTTAAATTAAATCAAATCAATTTATCCATAAATTCATAATTTTATAAGATAATTACTCTATATTGATATATGTTATTTTAATTTAAATTATATCATATAATCATATTATTAAAAAAGTTAATTATTTATTAAATTATTACATTTGATAATTAAAATAATAAATATTTATTTTAATAAATTTATACTTATGATATGTAATAAATAATTAATTTTTTTAATAAATGATTATATGATATGACTTAAAAATATATATATTAACATAAAATACTTGTTCCTTACAATTTTTTTCACAATAAATCATGAAAATGAGATTTTTATTAATTAACAATCTAACTTATGTAAAATTTAATTTAGTTTCCTTAAATGACCTACTAAAAGAAATGTAGTAGCAATAATATTATCACAGCTTGAGCCTTCTTCTATATCCAAACCCAATTCTTAATCATACATAATCATCACCATTAATTATTAATGTGATGTTAAGTGCTTAGCATTAAGATGTAAACTAGTTTTAAAAAATGAAAGCTGTTAAAGTAAGAGAGAGGCTACAGCCGTCAGCGATTGCGTTGCCTCGGGACCTGACCCCCAACGGCTCAACTCAACCTTTCAACAGTTCCCACGAAACTTTCTCGCATCTCCATTCGCATCTTTACGGCTTTCTATAGTGGGATCCTCACCCTGGCCTAGCACATCTTCTATACTTGGATTCGGATTTACATTTCTTTCTTACGGTCTCTCTTTTTTTTTTTTTTAAAGATAAATTTAAATTGGGTTACAGTCAATTTGAAGCGGACAAAAGCATTCTTTGGCAGATGAAACGAAAGCTGCAGACCATTGGTCATATACGACACAGCAATGCCTTTTACAGATTGTTCTTCGTAGTTTCATAGCTCACACTCATCTATTTGCGACAGTTACGGATGATAAAAAAATTAAATTAAAATTAATTTAAAATTATAATATTTGATATGATTCGAATTAATTATTTTATTTAATTTAAATCAAATTTAAATATTAAATATATATTAAATTCAGATTAAAAAACATAAAAAAATCAAATCAAATTGAATTATATAATTTTATTAAATTATATATATTTAAAATTTTTTAAAATAAAAATAATTATTTTATATAAAAATCTATTTAAATATATTAAAAATCTTATTAAAATAATATATTAAAAAAATTAAAATTTAAAAATTAATAAAGCAAATTGAAGCAAATTAATAAAATTTAATTTAGATTGAATCGATTTTAAAAGAATACCAATTTAAATTCAAATCAAATTTAAAAACTCATAATATTATTTTTTATCTAAAATAATCAAATTAAATCTGATTTCATCTGAACCGTTATTATAACCCTTAGTGATGGTTGGCAGACAGTAATTATCCTAGGGAATAAAACTAGTTATTGCTTGTGTATGTAAGAAAAAGATTGTATCAAATGGAGCCCCTCAAAGGGCACCTAAACCCTAGAATTTAAGGTTTTATCTTTAAATTTGAAAAGTAGATGTTATCAGCTCTGTTCTACACTTAAGAGTAAATGTACAAACATACTAAGAAAATGGATCCATAATTAAGCAGGTGATAACTAGTCTTCTCAATCTGATAACAAATGAAGTTTTCAGCATTCAAAAGGCTCCCACCCTGTCGCGGGGAATCAGGCGAAGTTCAGAACCATGTTTGAGGAAGACATTTCCTGCCAAAGCCAATCAAGTATATTGGTAAACATAAATTTTAAACTAAATGTGCAAAATGTTTTCGGTGTTGTAATTACATAATAACATATTCCACTCTCGAGTTAGTACATGAACTGAACGAGGAGAAGAGTCTCATTGCCTAAGTTGTAATGAACTTAATTTAGTTCATAAAGTCAACATATGTTACCACAAAGGTACAATTACCATTCCTTTCCTTTATCAACAAACTTACTGGCTTAACTACAAATTGACTAGTTATTGATAAGAATGCAGCCTGCTGTAATTAAAGAATAGGAGAAGATTGGACTTGCTAAATAACAGAGGATGGACATCAGATATGGTATTCTGAGCCCAACAGCAACAAAGGTACATTATGCTAAAATAAACTACATTATAGGTTTTGACATTACTGAGCATACTTACCATTCATCCATCATAAAGGCAAGACATGATGAAGACAGAGGGAAAAACAAGGACATGACAAAAATTCACATTATGAAGCTTTCTGAAAGTCTGAAATAACAGTAAATAACTTGCAGTCTTGAAGAGGAATGCCAGTCTACCCTTAATTCTCTTCAGCAGATCCTAAACTACTGTTATACATTGGATTCTCCAAAAATAAAAATGCAGATGCTTATTTCAAGTGCAAAAGTTAAAGGAAAAGGTAAAATTCCATGAGACTGGATAAACAAGAGCAAAAAAATAAAGCTCTAAAACAATAAAACTAGTTAACAAAGAGTAAGTGTCAGCATACCTGCACTTTGCTGAGGATTGATTCCCACGCCATCTGTATTGAGAAAGAACATATAATTCAATAAACGATAGATTGAAATAAAAACTAATATATATTTTAGGATGAAAATATTTAGATATCTAACATCATAGAGTTGACATGCCCATTTGATCACAATTATATATAAATTCATATTTAACATTGTAGATTGCAACTAGGCTTATTAAAGAAACAAATGATAGAAATGAGGGAGCCAAAGCTTATTATAAAAGTTTAACCATAGCATAATTTATATTTCACAACAATTGATTTCATTTTTAATGTTATTTAGGTTATTATCAACTAGCCTCTTGTACGCTCACATACATTCTTTATGAAAATAATAGTTAAAGGTAAAGAAAAAAAAAATAAGAGAAGTTACTTAGAGTTCCACAATTTAATTTTTGTTTGTTTTAAAAGTAAAAAAGAAGATGTGAAAGTTGAATATAAATAACAAATTCAAATATGAACTAAATGACTAATACACCCAAACATGATGTAACTTTTCTTGTTTTGTTTTGTTTTTTTATTATTATTATTATTATTATTATTATTATTATTATTATTTTGTAACTTCAAAACTGAGTTGGTCTCTATAAACTTGGAGATGACCAACTCAGACTCTCTCTTTATATATTACTTAGAGTATATAATTGATTCCAGATTCATTCTGATGAGCTGAAAAAGTCACTAGATCCTTGTGTGAACCAGATTCCATAAATTATCATGAGTACTGCCCCTTAGTTGGAATTTCAGAAGGAGAAGGCCAACTATTGACTAACAGATCCAAAGTTCAACGAAAAGAGAAGGCTCCATTTCAAACATGGAGAACTTTATCCAGAAGTTTTTAATGGTTTTCTACTGACCATACGTTATCTTTTTCATTATATCAGCCAGCTGGATACTTTTACTGATCTAAAAGAACTACCATATATACACAATCTAAAAGTACATATTAAAGATGGAAACAAGCAACTACATACAACTGCCTCACGTCATAAATCAATAAGACATAGCCCCCTAAATTGCCTATCTAACTGCATCTAGGAATAAAAAAGATTGAACGTTGAAAAACAATGCATGACCTTTAACCATAGACCATGAAATTCTCATGCAATTAACAAAATGTTTGTAACGGCTAACAAGAGAATACTAACAAATGCCGAGTCGCAAAACTAGGACATACACCAAAAAACGAAAAAAAATATTGGCCCAGATGAGAAACAAAAAAACTTGAAACAACTTCATCGAAAGTTTATAAACAAATTTCCCTTGAAAATTTTCAAGACAAAATGATTTTTTTTTCCTTTCTAGAAAGGTATGTCCAATTCTATCAAATCATAAAACTCAAACAACTATTTTGAACACGTAATTTTCATCATATGATATAATGACCTTAAATTACTACAATGATTCTGCCTAATTCACCTATTATTTTCAAAATATTTTTTCCTTCAGAAAAAGAGGCAAATCAGCCAATATAAGCCAGTTTCTACATCTAATTCCCAAATACTTTTTTAAACAAATACAGTATATAATTAATTAACTGAAAATCACATGCAAAAAGAATAGAATAAAAAATCAATTAAATTAATACTTAAATAGAAACAAAAAAAAAAAAAGAAGATGTAGGACGAAAGAATTGATTTACCGTTGGTGATGATAGCGCTGGTTTGGGGAGGGACTTTGAATTCCTCGGCTGCGAATTTCAACACAGCTGTAAAAGGGGCCGCTTCAGGAACGCTAAACCTGTAATTTCGAGAATTATACAAAAAATCGAGATTAATAACCAAAAGTTGAGAAAATTAAATCAAACACTCGAACAAAAACGGAGAAAAAGGAATTTTTTACATAAATAACTCACACTTTGAAAGGGAGCTTTGGATCGGAGGTAAGAGTGACCTTGAAAGACACTTTTCCACCACTCGCCATTTCTCCCCTTTTTTTTTTCAGATTTCTGAAGTTGTTTCGACTAGAGAGAGATCCGATTATATAGTTTTTGTTTTTTTTTCTTTCTTTTGGTGGAATAAATTTTTGTTTTTGTTTTTTTTTTTTAATCTCGCGTGTTTATGAGGCAATTTGTTCCATAATAAAAATGAAATATCATGTCCCCTAGCTTCTGGCTTTTAGTCATATTAAGTGTTTGATTTCGAATTAAAATTTTTTTTTATTTATATTAAAATTTTATCTGAATGTAATAAAAAAAAGTAAAATATCATAAAAAAAAAAAGATTGGGAATGGATTGGGTTTAATGGTCTTTAGCCTCCCAATGTGTGCTCCACTTTTATCACTCTTTTGGACCATGACCCTAGATGGTCGGACCAAACCCAATTTTATTGGCATTTCGAAACATCACACTCGGATCCAACTTGCCCAGATCCGAGTATTTTAATATTTTATAATGAAACATATTTTAAAATTAAATAAAAATACTTTTTATTCATAAAAATATTTAGAATTAGATCAAGTTTGAACTTGAAAAATCTTATTAAAATCTGATTCAATGTCTAACCAGACCCGCAAATTTGACCAGCTATCCAACCCATAAACAGATCTATATGACATTGTCTTTACCAGATTATGGTTAAGCACTGCTAAATTATTCATTGAAGGTTACTATGTTTGCAACTCACTTGTTCAAATTTTAAAATTTTGATTTTTGGATCAATTTCCAAAATAGAAAAAATTTTGAAAAGAAAAGAATAGGATTTAATTACGCCAGAATTAACAATTGCAGAAATTTCATTTTGTTTCTCAAGCAGAAGAAAAATTAAAGAATGAATTACATTTACAACCATGTTAGAGAAAAAGAAAATCATAGCACTGTTTCTCAAAACGAAGATGGGTTTTTCTTATAAAATGATCCACAGGTTAGCCATTAATAGCAGTGCAAGCATAGCAGACCACCATCTCCCTAGCAATGGGTTTAAGCTATTTGCTTTGTTGCTGCAGACAAGCTTGTGATCATGGTAAGTGCATACTGGTTGATTCCTGAAATCATAAACAACAAATTTATAATTCATGAACTGTTTAATCAAAGGGAGATTAACTACTAATACTCCACTCCAAGTATGTCAGAAGAAAATGTAAAAATGCGAAAGTAAAATACACGTGAAAATAGCTTTGAAAAGGGTTGTTGATTGGGATAGGCATTTCCTTGATGGGCTTCTTTAGTTTTAGCATACGGCAGCTGTGAATGATTGCTCTTGAACTTAAAATTGCTATTATGTAGCAGCAAAACTTCTTTTGATACGAACCCAGAGTTTAGTTTAGTTGGTTTATGGAGCCACCATCTTAAGAGATGATATCTAGTAGGTGTAGAATTTAAATCCCGAGTTAACCTGTATTTTATGCAAGTCCTAAAACATACCAACCTGACTGCGCAGAAGGTGATAACATAATCTGCTCCAGAACAAGTAAAAATACTGGTAGGATCATCATATGCATAACTGTATGCAGTAGGACATGCAGACTTGAACTTCTTGGAATAATATGTAGGCTGACAAACCGCAGGGTTCCCATATATCCCTTTGCAGCAGTATTCATCGGTGTTGAATACATCGCAAGCGCTTCGGCAAGCTACAACCTTCCCATTGGCCTTGAAAGCCAGTTCGGAAGGACAAATTTTTCTCAGGTCTGAATCACATGAAGCCATGGAGCAGTTTCCCTTACCATTTACTGGTGTTACAGATAGTGGCAAATTGAACCCATCAACAAGGCTAACATCGTAAAAATCAAGAGTAGCAAGAGTAAATTCAGAAAGGGATGCTGGGGTTTTGCCTCCGCCGTTACACTTAAGGGTGTTGTCACAGTCTCCTGTCTGGCATGGACCATTTCCATTTTTGTCGAACTTGCAACCGGTTCGACCCCATATGCGGCCACTCCAGCCTACCGGGGCTTGAAAGACAATAGATTGGCGTGATTTTAATTCAAAACCTCCACCATTAAAGTTGTCACCAGGGGTAATTCCAGGCCAGACAGTTTCCTTGCAATTGTTTATTATGGTGAAGATTCTAGCACATTCATGCATTTTTGGCCCTGCGAAGTCCAAGAATAAAAAAAATAATTCTATTCATGTTGTTGGTTTCTGTCAAAAAAAAAAAAAAGAGATGGAGAATGTACCGAGTCATTACCTGATGAAAGCATTAGCATTATCAATAGAAGAGGTGAAAGCAAATCCATCTGTTAGTGCCTCTCCTCTCTTTCCCTCTCTGCTTCTTTCTCTATGTACCGAGTCTTTTGAAAAATTTGCAGTAGACATAATTTAAAGCAAAAGGGGGGAGTGGGTGAAGAATACGTGCAGAGGGAGGGTAGGAAAAGTTAAAAATCGAAGGCATTAGCCATTCCAGGAAAGCTTTTCCCCAGAGGCTACATGATTCTTTTCCTAATCGATTCCTGCAAGTTTATTCAGGTTCCAATTTTCTTTTATGGGTTTCACTTTCTATGCCACCTTGGACCGACAGAATCTGTCACATCAGCATAATCACATAGTACTTAGAAAAGGAAAATGGTACACCCTTGTCCTAAAAACATTTTAGGACTGTATGAACTTTCACGAAAGTTTAAAAGAAAAAGTTGATTTTAATATATTTAATATGATTTTTAATGTTAAAAAATAAAAAAAAATTCATAAAAGTTAATTTTAAATATAAAAAATAAGAGTTTTAGATCTTAAAAAGAAAAAGAACATAATTTTGGAATACCCTTAAAAAGAAAGATGAATAAAAACATAAATCAGAGAGAGTTTTCAACTGATCAATGCATCACTTCTTATTTCCCATGCATAGATTTCATGTCAACAGTGTCCATGGAAGATTACATGTCAAGAAAACTCTGTTTCTACTTGCTATATTCTTATTATAAATATGAGGGTCGGCTATTGTTGTCAAGTTGCCTTTGCTTTTCTTCATCCACTTAGCTATTGTGATATTCTGGCTTTGACCAGAACGATTATTTGCAAATTACTGCAAAAAGGATTGTATTTTTACTATTTTATCTACTCACTTGCATTACTTTTACATACCTAAAGTTTAAATAAGTATAAAAAAACTTAAAATTATTGATCATTAACAAAGTTTTTAGATCTGCTAATGGGCAATGACAACTTCTGTGTTGTGATGTTTGAGAAATCTGTTTATTAATATATAAAATTATCAAATTTTAAAATTGCCGGTCAGCACATTTGAGGAATCCATTGAGATGCGCCAACATTTTTTTTCATGCTTGAAAATGAAATGGTAAAGGGGCTGAACTTAAAAGTTAAAAATTATTGGATCACTAATGGCCAATGAGCCTGCTATTGTTTATTTTATTTTATTTTATTTCTTGACGTTGCTCATAGTTAAAGCCCAACTGGGGCTACCAATCTTCCTAGGCTGATTGGCACAGAATCCAAATCTAAAGTTTTGGATCAACCTAGGCGATGGAGGCCTGCATTCAGAAATATCATAAATAAGAAATAAAAATAAATTTTAAGACAAAAACGAGAGAAATATTATAAATTTGTTTGAATTAAAATAAAAATTAAATTTTAGAAAATTCATAAAGTTATAAGCCTTTTATATTCTGAACATTTCTTTTTCTTGTTTATAAATAAACATTTCCTTTTTATTATGTTGTGAAACATTTCAGCTGGAGTGATGGTTCTTCTGGGTCCATTAAGCAGTAGCTTTAGTACTCTGAGGACCAAATGAAGATGATACCAATCTGCTTTGGAGTTTGGAGAAATCATTAAGCTATGAAACTCAGTGTAGTTTTCCAAAACACAGTACTGACCTGCTTTAACTTTTCGGAGAAAAGAGAAGAGGCCAGAAAACATGGAGAGCTGATGGCTGTTGCCAATCCTTGGCATGGCCAAGCTATAATCTCGCCAGAGCCCATCCATGTTAGATGGGCCATGATTGATGACAAACAAGTTATATAGCCTATGATTGATCCTAAATCCTATTTCCTAAAGCCAAAAAAAAAAAAAAAATGGTTGATGGGTTTTAATTCAAGTACCTAGTTGCATGCAGGATGCATCATAATTCAATTGAGAATAGGGTTTTATTTCACAGTAGATGGTAAAAGGAAGACAGGAGAGATTGTCATGAAAACCTTAGCATGATTTTGTTTGATTAGGTAAAGAGCTTTAATTTGTATAGAAATTTTAGGATTGATAATTTCTTAGATCTATGTTTGTGTCAAGTTTAGAACCGGGGACAAATCTGAAATCATAAAAAAAAAAAAAAAGAGCAATGAGAAATAAAAGGCAAAAAGTGTTTGTTATATTTGCACTTCAAAATGCAAATCAAAGATCGTTATAAAAGATGTCACAAGAACAGAAAAATAGAAACTTTAGAATAATATGAGATGAATAATAATACTTGTATGTCCATATTAATAAGTAAGAAATAGGGAACACTTAGGGGGTAAAAATGACGTGACCAAATCGATATGGTTTTGAACATGTTAGGTCGATTTAGATATTAAAAATGATTCTAACTGTTTACTAGTAGTTTCTAATAAAAAGAAAAGATTCAGTTACCTTTGGACCACTAAATGCTTCCAACAATCTCCTTTTTGGGGTTTTTTTTATTTTAATCTTTTTAATTATCAAATTAATTATTCCATAACCAAATTTATAGACTATAGTTGAAAGGATTAATACCCTTTTTATCAATAATTTGACGGAAAAATCATAGGTTATATGACATAAGATAGATATGAGCATATTTAATATTTAATCCGACAACTGCAATTTGATGGAATTCTCCTACTAAAAACAAAAGATCAAGTAGGAAATGTAACTTCAACTTATTTATAAGGTATTTTCATGAGTAAATTTCGTTCATGATCCATAACGTTTTTATTTTGGTTCTATTTTAATTCTCAACTTTTGAATTGTTTCATTTGGATTTTAACTTTTTAAAATAGTTCTATTTTGATCCTTCCTTAAGATAATTTTGTTAATACAGGATTCATATATTGTCCATGTTGTAATTTGTGGCATGTTGTGGACATTCTCTTACCATGTTACCTAGAAAATTGTTTTAAAATTTATCGAACAAATGTAATAAAAGATGTAAAATTTTAGATGCATTAAATTAATATGATAAAGTGCATTTTTAAAATCGTTCAAAGAGAAAATTAGATCTAAATAAAATCTGAGTAATACCTTTAATCGTATTAAAAAAAATCAAAATGAAACCACTTTAGAAAATTATAAACCAAAATAAAATAATTTAGAATGGAAGTGAAACGAAAATAAAGAGTACAATTACATGTAAACTTTCTAGTTGCACAATTACAAGCAATTCTTCTATTGAATTAGAAAAAGAAAAACATATTTCTTAATTCTTATATAAAAGATTATGATGTTTGCCGACGAGAGGAACAATACCGGTTTAATTGTCCACATCCTGTATAATTTAAGTTCTTGCACATAATTTTCCCCGCATCCAAACATAACCAAAATCATCAGATGATCATATTGGAAACTTTGAAAAAATAAAAATTGATGTATCACTGATCCATAGTACTGCTCTGCAAGTCAAAGTGGGGTATTTCAAAATAAGCTTTTGAGTTTTAGGCAGCTGTTTGGTCCCCCCATTTTTTTTTCCCACAAAGAGCGGCATCTTGCTCTCATATTCTTTCACTTGTGAAGTGGGTCAAGATATATGTGCACTTGGTAAGCATATAAGAATTTTTTCAATTTTCGTTACCGCTTTTAGATTTTTTTTTTTTTAAATCATCCATGCCTTTCATTTGATACATATATAATTTAGAAATTGGAATCACACTTTATAAAAGGTTCAGTGGTCGATTTTATTTTAATTAACAATCAGGGTTCAATTCTTATGAGAAATAATTTTAAAGCAAAATCGTAAATACATCATATTGATGTGACAGAATGTTTATGAGATTATTTGATGAAAAAAATTAAATTCAGACAAAATCTAAAATAATTCTGTCTGTATTACAAAAAAAAAAAAAAAAATCCATCACCATGCCTTAAATGATATTTTATTTGTCAAGGTGAAATTTAATAATATAATAGTTTCAGGGAGTATGTTAGATATATAGGATTTGTGCTGAAAAGGCTTCAGGGAAATTAACAAGTTGAGTGCAATAACTTTTGAATTTCTTGACTGGAACCATTTGTAATAGTGTTGGGAGATATTCCATCTTGTGTTTTAGAGATATTGAGTATCCTGGAGAAAGCTACGGGTGGTTTGGAGATGATGATGGATAAAATACAAAGCCCAATTATATTGTTCATTGTGAAAGTGTTGATTTTGTTTTAATTGTGAAACCTGTTTGATTAAAGGCAGTCAAAATCATTACAACTATCATTTTCTAGCTGTCTAATTACCTTTGCCTAACTTGTTTGCAATGTGAAAGCGTGATCTAACAGCCTAACAAGAACATGTTTGCCGTGCATTAAAGTAGGGGACAATTGAAATTGAAAGATTAATTTTGGAATAAATTGGTGAAAAGTTTGCTGAAAGGTCAAACGAGGAAACAAGAATATTGCAATTAATAAACTTTATCGATATCGTGTAGTTCGTATTTATTTTTTCTCAAATATAAAAAAAATTATGTTATAATTTATGTTAATTTATCAAATATAAAATATTTTTTTATTTTTTAATAAATTTATATACAATATTTATTAAAATTTTAAACATATTATTTTCGTTCCAATGCCTTCATCTCACCGTGTCATCTTGCCAATTTTACATTGCATGCTTCATAAGTAGTTTGATACACGTAACTTTGACAGGTCCAAATTATGAGTTACTTTAAAAGGCTCTTAGTTATCATTCTCATGTTACCTTAAGCAAAATGGAGAATGGCATCGTGTCCGAATTTAATGGTCGGAGCTGGGTACGATTAAGGAACAAAATATAAATATTTAAGAAATTTGAAATAATTAATGTGTCTGTTCGAGTGTGACAGTCTTAAAATATCGAAAAATAAAACATTTCCCAATTTTTTGAGTGGGTGATGATGTATGTACTATGACATACTCAATTCTCAGAATGTTTTACTTTGACTTCTCCTACGTATTTATGACCTTGAAGCATTCACAAGAATATATATATATTAAAAAAAAAAACCCTTAACGCAAACTATAGGCTAAGCCCTTTTTCTACTGTCTTCTCCGTAGCAAAATTAGGGAAGCATAGAGTTTAGAATTTAATTTAATTAATTTACATAATTATTTTTTAAAAAATATTATATAATAAATTTAAAGTTTAAATTTTAATATTTATAATTATTTATTTTATTTTTAGGTTAGAATTTTTATGTATAAAAAAATAAAAAATTAACAAGGGATGAAATTTGGGGATCATAATTTGAAAATAAAAAAATTTTATAAATACTAAAATTTGAATTTCAAAATGATCAAATATCACCTATTAAATTTGAAAGCATTTCAAGATTATGATTAGAGGTGTTTATGGGTTGGATAGGATCGGGTTTAAGTTCTATATTTGATATTAATAGTTAATATATTTGCTCAAGCTTAATCTCACCTGAGTCTCAAATTTTTTTTAAAAATTCGATTTAAATTAAAATAAAAAAACAAATATACCCATTAAATTTAATTTATATAATAAAAATTTAAAATAAAATCTTTTAAAAAAAATATATTTATATAATTATAATATTTTAATCATATATAATTTATTTAGGTTGGGTTGGGTCAAGCCTGGATTTTAATTTTTTTATCAAAAATTTGACCAAAAATTTAAATAGACCTAAAAATTATATTCAAATCCGATTAACAAATTTAATTTTTTTATCCAAACTTTTTTAAAATTTAAATAAAATTTTGAGTTTAAATGAATAATCTCTTTGAGTAGGTCTAATCATTATTGAAATACCTAATCAAACGGGCCAAAGAGAAAAAGCACCAAGTTAAGAAGGGAGAAATGACCTAATAATCAATATTGTCATCTAATCAGCACCTCCAATCTTGGTAATTTAAACCAAAAAAAAAAAAAAAACAAAGACCACACAAAAGAAAAGGGGATAAGTTGATGAAAATCCTTTTAATAAAGCCAGTTGGCACACGTGTGGTACTAATCATGTTTAGCACCAAAGCTCGCCTCAATGTAATCATTCACCCCATCTTTAGCCAACCCCCACATCTCCTCCCTAACATTCATACTCAAATACACATATCTTTCTTTTTGGGTATCCCCTTTCTTCAATCCTTCATGACTAAATAAAATATATCTTTTTTCTCGTTATTTTAATACCGATATCAATATCAATCAATATTTCAATGGTTTCTTTGTAATGAAAAAGGGCCCCATAGTGGGCCCCCCCGCTCGTGCAATGCATGAGAGCCAGGACCCGTCACCTTCCTGTCAGGCCCAAAAGAGCAAAGAACAGTGACATGAGCTTGTAACCAATGGGTGACATTGATACATCACCAACCAATGAAAGCTAAAGCTAGAACCAACATTGGAAAGAGCATGTGTTCTTGAGAGCTGTGTCTACATGCACCAGTATACTATTCAATCACATTTCTCAAAGGGTGAACTAGCTAGGTCCCCACCAGGGTGACTCAATTATTGCTGAACAAAATTTTTTACTGTATATGTTTTTTTAAAGATGAAAGAAAAGAGTATGTAAATAGGGAAAAAGCAGCACTTTGTTTATCTATAAAAATAGACTCTAAATTACTCCATTACTGTCCCAACATTGCTCCTGAGGCTTACAGTCACACAGGAACATGGCTTCTGAGAAGGTTGAAACTGTTGTAGCAGGAAACTATGTAGAAATGGAAAGAGAAGAAGGGGATTCCATGTCTGCAAAGAGCAAATTATCAAAGATTTTTTGGCATGGTGGTTCAGTTTATGATGCATGGTTCAGCTGTGCTTCTAACCAGGCACTTTGTCACAAACCTTTTCTTTTACATTTTGGCATGGAAAAAGAGTTCATATGCTTACTTGCTTTCTTGTTATGAAATTGTAGGTTGCTCAAGTGCTACTTACACTGCCATATTCATTCTCACAACTGGGAATGTTATCTGGGATTTTGTTTCAACTATTCTATGGCTTGATGGGAAGCTGGACAGCATACCTTATAAGTGTGCTTTATGTTGAGTACAGAACGAGGAAGGAAAGAGAAAAGGTTGATTTCAGGAATCATGTAATTCAGGTAATTAAAAAGACAACAAAGACCTACCAATTTTTTACCTTTTTTTTCATACTGAAAGTGTTTTAATAGATAAAGAGTTACTTTTTTTGGGTTCTTTTTCTTTTTTGTCAATTTCCTTGCTTTAATTTCCTGCTGCTTTGCAGTGGTTTGAAGTTCTTGATGGGTTGTTGGGGAAACATTGGAGAAACGTAGGGCTTCTTTTCAACTGCACTTTTCTGCTCTTTGGGTCAGTGATTCAGTTAATTGCCTGTGCAAGGTAAAAATTAATGTGTGGAAGTATGATAAACTAGGAGTCATAATAATTCATTATTAATGCAAATGTTTTCTTTCCATTTGGATGTTTTCATGGGTGATTTATCCATTTTGTTCTGATCAATTGCATTAATGTGTACAGCAACATCTACTATATAAATGACAACCTTGACAAGAGAACTTGGACGTACATTTTTGGCGCCTGCTGTGCAACAACCGTGTTTATTCCTTCATTCCATAACTACAGAATTTGGTCATTTCTAGGCCTCATGATGACTTCTTACACTGCATGGTACCTGACAATTGCTTCCCTTATCCATGGACAGGTACATGACATAACACCTTTCAATTTTTATTTAAAAAAATGATTGTTATCTGTCATGTTTTATTCTTTCCCTCACAGATTTCTCTTTGTTTTTACATGGTAATAAGATTGAGGGAGTGAAGCACTCAGGACCAACCAAGATGGTTCTCTACTTCACTGGAGCCACCAACATTCTCTACACCTTTGGTGGACATGCTGTCACGGTGTGAGGATTCAATACTTTAATCTATAGTTTTTGTACATAAAATTTTTGGTTGTACTCCAAATTCATACTAGAATTCATGAACATATTGAGCACACAATTTATTGCTTCCTTGACAAATTAGGTACGTGTTCAGATCAGTAACCTGTATATATGAGAGTTCATGGAAATTAAACTCCTTGGATTTTAATTGATTGCAGTAAAGAAACTGGGAGATTTTAAATGAACTTGGGTTTTGATCATCATTGTTAAATATTTTTAATTTGTAGGGAGATTATGCATGCAATGTGGAAGCCACAAAAGTTCAAGATGATATACTTGATAGCAACACTTTATGTGTTAACCCTTACTTTACCGTCAGCTTCTGCTGTTTACTGGGCTTTTGGAGATTTGCTTCTTACCCATTCCAATGCTTTATCATTGCTTCCAAGGACTGGATTCCGAGATACTGCTGTTATTCTCATGCTTATTCATCAGGTCATTAGTTCAATTCTGAATTTATTATTATTATTATTATTTTTGTAAATAAGTGTGAAATTAAATTCCAATTGAGTCAAGTCAATTATTTTTGAATGAATAAAGTTGGGGTTCGGACTAAAATCATTTGCATAAATATTGTTCCAGTTTATTACATTTGGATTTGCCTGCACTCCTCTATACTTTGTGTGGGAGAAATTCATTGGGGTGCATGAAACAAAGAGTGTGTGCAGGAGGGCACTGGCTAGACTCCCTGTGGTGATTCCAATCTGGTTCCTGGCAATTGTCTTCCCTTTCTTTGGCCCCATCAACTCCACTGTTGGATCTCTCCTTGTCAGCTTCACTGTTTACATAATTCCTTCATTGGCACACATGATTACTTTTGCACCTGCAGCAGCCCGAGAGGTCAGCCATCTTTATTCTTTAATTCCCATCATCATTACCCTCAAATGAGCAGCCTTTATTTGACTTTTTTAAGTTTTAGTAATAACTGATGTTCGCTTTTTTTTTTTTTTTTTTTTGCAGAATGCAGTGGAGAGACCACCATCATTCCTAGGAGGCTGGGCTGGCACATACTCCATGAACATCTTTGTAGTGGTTTGGGTTTTGATCGTGGGATTTGGGTTTGGAGGATGGGCAAGCATGCTTAATTTCATACAACAAATTGATACATTTGGTTTGTTCACTAAGTGCTATCAATGCCCTCACAAAGCTTGAATTAGGGATTCTCCTTCCAAAAAGATTAACAAAAATAAGATACTTTGTAAGTGTGTAAATTAGAGATTGGAATTTGTAAGTTGTAGCTCCTTTCTTTTTTTTTTTGTTTTCTTGTAAGAGCTGTTATTAATTAATGGTTTTCTTATGCGGTGTGATGGCATTGATGGCCACCCCAATACGGTCCGTATTGTAACTTGTGTGTTTTTCTGGGATTAATTAATCCCTCCATATATGTCAATCCTGTCAATTAAAACATCATTAAATGGTAAATATACTGGCTTGGTCTTGCTAGTTATTCATTGTTCTTTGACTCAAAATTACATCAAAGTTGTTCACGTCTTAGGATCTGTTTCTTTTCTACATTTATATTTGAAGTTTTCTAGGATATTGCTTTTCATTGCCTTCCTATGGGAAATAAACAACAATATATAGCTCTCACCAGTCCTTTTCCCGCAATCTGAAACCAAGAGTAAGTCTCACTTTGTTGAATCTAGAACTGGACCTAATGGTCCACCGGGGCCAGATTAGAAGTCCTAAAAGTGTCAGAAACTTATCTGATAGCATCATATCTTTCTCACACTGGTAGGTTTATATAATTTTTTTCAGCAAATCACTTCACAGTTCACATCTCATGCATGTGAGAAACAAGAGAAGGAGATTCATATAGATGATCTGGTATAACTTGTGGAGTTGTGCTATGACAAATACCTGCCCTCCATAATGGGCAGCTGTAACTATTTGGAGCAAAAGCTTAATGGGATGTTAGAATTTCAATCATAGAGGGCCTAATTTGACAGAATTTAATTTGTCGTTTAGGCATTTTGAAGGCTTTCCACAGGTTCTTATTCTCATAACTCAAATTGGATGTTTTTCTAATTTGCTTTGTTCCCTTTGTACATTGCGTTAGACGACAAATGAAATGATCAGCAAACCAGTTCAAGGATTTAACCATTTGGTGATTCGGAGCTGCTGAACGGAACATATATAATTATTGGTGTACCCAAATGAGGGAGTTGGGGTTTAAGGGCATTTTTTTTTTTTTGTAATTTTTAGGACCATGCCCTCGTAATTATTGCATACAACTAACAGTGTTCAAAATTATTTCTTTCTCTGTTTTAACCCATTGCGTAGGTGAAAATTCCTAAAGCTAGCAGTACAATTTGTACATATGCTACTGAACCAAGAAACCAACAGTGAATTTAGAGACACCAACGTTGAAAATATCTTCATTGTAAACTTCAGTTTGGGAGAAAAATTAACTTGGGTTTTTGGGCTGTGACCCTAAGAAGTGGACCCCTAACCAAGAAGGTTAGGGTTGATGGTCCTATGGACCCACGCAGATGAAGAAAAATATGGACCCATGGGCTTGTTGGGCATATTATGACTTCCCATCTTCTTAGTTAAAAGTGACTTTCATTCTGAAAAGAGGAAAAAATGGTCAGAACATGGAGAAAAAGTTAAAAAAAAAAAAAAAAAAAAGCAAAGGAGTGATGCTCACTACTCATCCCTTAAAGCATATGCAACCCAAAAGCAATATTCCCTTTTCTAGACCAAATCTCAAGCAAACTCCATAGAAAAAATAAGCAACCTTCCCAAGAAGAGATGGCAATGGGCAAGGGAAAGTGACATGCAGTCCGAGAGTTACAATTGAGTGTGTGAAACATTGAAGTTGGAAAATTTTCGTTACGAGTTCATTTCTAAACTAATAGGTAGTTTGCCTGGCAAAATAGTCAGTTTATCAATTGGTTGGTACTTTGTAATGGGGTTATCTCACATGAACAATCCCCTGCAAACCCCTAACATTTTCAATTATTTCTTCTTCCTACAAGATCAATGAATCTGGCTATCCACTAAAGAAGTGCTTTTGACCATCAACTCATAACAAATGGGGTCCTTGAAATCTTCATTTGGTTTGTAAAGCAAGTATAAAAAAAAAGATCAGCCAAATTCACTCATCTCCTCCGATATTTTATTGAAAGTTTGAAACCATCCAAACACATGCTTTAGTATGAACTCATTGTTTCCATAATATTGTATATTTCATTTTCTAAAAACCCAATAAAACATAAAATATTGATAAAACAGGATGCATCGCCAGCTTTTGCCAATTGACACTTGTCCGCGGGCATTTAATACAAGGAATCAAATCTTTTGATCTGAAATTTATGGAAGATGATCGAACAGTCAGTATAAGGTACACGTGTATGGGTTCCTGCTTGCTATATCTTCCCTATGGTCGTCAGATCAGAGTCAGAGACATACCAATTTACGATGTGAGGTTTCATGTGTCCTTACAGGGTTGGATTTTTCTTCTGACACCAATTTCAACTCACATTCTCAGTATTATTTTGTAGTGACTGAAGGTAACAAAAATAATACAGCTCTCACCGTTGTCTAATTGCCTAAATTTTGTTATATATGGTAATTTATATATTTATATTATATTTATATCATATTATTATATCGTATTTTATATTATTAAATTTAGATTTTGCTTGTTGTTTTCATTTTTTTTTTGTATTGCTTTATAAGGATTAGGTTTTATATTTAATGTATTATATATAAATTTTATATGTTGATAATAAATTAGATAATATTATTTTATTAATAAAATAAATTAAATCATGTCACATAATTGATTTATAGGGCAAACAATATTAATATTAACGAAAAAATCGTGAATTTAAACATAAAGTTTAGCTGAATTAATTCACATAGTCACTTTTAAAATATTATATCTAACAAACTTAAGTTTTAAATTTTAATTCTTGTAATTTTTTTTGTCTCAAATTGTAACTTCTTATGTAAAAAAATTCTGAATCTATGGTAAAATAAATGAATTATTAAGATTTTATAAGATAAGCCTTTACTCTTATTTCTCAACACCATTTTGTGCTGAAATGAGGACATGAAGTGATTGCAACGGGAACATAACATGATTATGGATGATATCCCTTGGGAAGAATACTGAGGGGAGAGCCTCAGCTTCCTTTGTCGCTTGTCGCTACCTAAAAGTTGGCCCATTCTGGTCTTTTGACTTAAATCTCTATCTTCGACCACTGACCACGAAACGATCATCAGAATTTTGGGAGACGACAGATCAGCCACCAAAAGAAAAAGGTGACTACTCAGGTGAATGCTAGTGAGTCAAAATATATGGTCCAGGTGAAGATTCTACAATGATATAAGCCTGTTATTTGGAAAAGGAGCCCCGGGTAAAAATATATTTGTGATATAATATGTTGTTTTGCTTCAGCATGATTTGTCCTTGTCCTACTGCTTGTGGGTGCTTCCTAGTGGGAATGGGGGGAGGATTGTAGGAGAATGCTTTTATTTGCAGGCTGGAATTTCAAACACAAAAAGGAATAGTCTTTTTCTCGTTATATAGAATATTTTCAACTAAAAAAAATCATAGTAGAAGTGAATAATGGGGATGTAAAAAAAAGGGTATGATTGTCGATATGATGAATAGTTAAATTCTAATCTTTTGCATTAACTTTGGACTTTGGACAGGTCGTTTTACCTTAAAGTATCCATGTTCGATGTATGTAAAATTTTGGGTATTTTATTATTTATCTAGATATGATAATTTGAGCTTCAAATTTAATATAAAAAATTAGCGAAAATGTAGGCCGAAAGAAGAAACAAAAAAATCTTTGCAATTGCTTGATCGCTAGCTAATTTGGGCCTACTGATTACAACTTCGTGAAAGAAAAATGTAAAAACAACAATTTCCAGCCCAACCGCAAATGTCATTCAAAGGTCCAAATCACATCATCTCACTGAAACGCAGGGCAAGGATCAGGTTATTACAGTGTCCAGCATTTCTGTGATACTTAAAATCCTCGGCCTGACGAAATGGCGTAGCCTAATTCATCCAGGCTAAACGAAACGAATTTCAGATTAAAACACAAAAGTGTAAGATGGAATTGAGTTCAGGAACATTAGACGTGATAGCCTTGCCTGTACCCTGTAACAGACTTCACAAGATTCTGCTATCAGGATTCTGAAAGGTCTTATATAACTCATGTCTGATTTCTGCATTATCCCAGGTAGCAAAGGCAAGCAATATTCAGATAATCAATCTCACTAAGACACTGCTTTGACATATTTAAACATAAAATTGCTTCTCAAAAATATCCATAACCAAAAAAAACTTTTTCTTTTGGGTAAAACCTGAAAGAAAGGATGAAATCTCATAGATCTTCTGCTGCAAGGCAGGCGCATCCCTTGATTCAAGATCAGGGGAGGGGATTAGATCCATCCCTTGATGCAATACCGTTTGCAGAGAGGGATATAATCGAACTGGTGATTCTACCAAGATTCAAAGAACTATGTACATATGCTACAAAAGGAGCAAAGTGCATGCTGGTAAGAGATTACAAGCTGCTCTCCAAACTTTTAAATATTCCATTTGGTGCTTTCACTGAAGCGTTACATCATTGAAATGACAATAAAATATATTACCCAGAATTCCTATCGACTTGCCACTCCAAAAACTTCAAGAAATAGTGATCATCTAGGTCATCAAGTCAAATACTCAAAGGTCTCATGACTATGAAATGTTTCTTGCATAAAATTTGTAGAAAACCATTGGAATACCTCTGTTGGAACTCTAAAGAATTAACTTAAAATTTTGACATGTGAATTACAGCAGGCTGTTTCATGTCTCAAACAACTGATCAGATTGACCAACTACAGTCATAACTGAAAGTCACAAGTGTCCTGATGATTTTGTCCTGCAATTCTGACGAAACAATCTCAATCCCAATCTTGCATAACATGATTGAAACACAGACCTCAGCTCACAAAGCTTTAGATTAGGTGATTATTAGGTTGGTTAAGACTAAAAGGCATCAGAAATTAAATCCACTTTCTCCCTCCTGTAACATTCTTTATGCTGCTATTCAGAGCAACCAGTCCAAGCTCGGAGAATTTTCAACCAATGCATAGAATTTCATGATAATGAAGAGGATCAAATGATGGTACAGAAATGATAACAAATCCTCACGCTGCAAGATAAGGCTCTGACAATAAATTAATCTGAAATGATCTAATGAAAACCTAGTCACTTCCAATAATCTTACAGTCTTTGCGTACAATGTCCTCACAAATCCTATTAGTGGTATCCTTTCTTTAAATCTTCTATATGTAAAAGGAGTAAGTTCATACACTAATGAAATACATACTCTGTAAAGTCAGCAATCTCAGAGATCGTGTCCTGTAAACTAATCAATTATTAAAGAACTGTAAAGTATATTTCTTTCTTTCTTAACCTTAATTTATAACTACAACTGAAGAAAACTAATAGTAGGCAGTCTGAATGACATGACAAATTGAAACTTATCAAACAGTCAGAAGGACAGAGTACTTAACACGTTCGTTTCAATATTTCTTACTTTCCCTATTTAAATGGTTTAGTTACATGATCAGCAAAACTGAATTCCTCGATTGCCTCAGAGACCATCAATAAAAGGTATCCTTTAACAAATACACTACTAATTACTGACATACATATTCAGAACAAATAAAGCAAAAGACCGAAAGAATTAAACCAAAGAAATTACCTTGAGTTTGCCAATTCTTCTAGAATAACCAAGGGAACTATAAGTTTGCACAATCTACAGACAAAACTGTTTCTCAACATCATTTTTATTTGATTGAAAAATAACTTCACACAACTATCCAAAATGGCCAAAAGCAAGGTAAACTAAACATTATGCCACTTAAGAGTGCAAAGTCTTGGTTATCAGATTTCCCCAGTACTCTTATCTTTTACAAGTTACTCATCAAATTACAAGAGCATTCCACGAAGGCTCCTTGGTGAACAACATATCAACCCTCAAAGGTAGTAAATACCAATCGTAGTTTACCACCTACAAACTTCACTACACAATGTTGTCATCAAAACAATATCTGAAACTTTATCCACCAGAGGCAACTATGATTCACTTTTATGTCTTAGTGAACTCAGTTCCAGCAGAAACCAAGTCCTTAAAGTTTTCACCAAAAGGTCCAGGGAGTAAGACTTGAAGATCAACAGAAATCAATATGGTACATTAACAAGAAACAAGAATATCAATGACCTAATAGGTTCTACAAAACTGGATTTGATCATAACTTGCAAGGACAAGATAAGTACAACTGTATGGCTGAAGCTACATGCATCTGATATAAGCATAAAAAGTTACTTTCTTTGTGTGGTCTCAATACAATATTATGCTAGAAGCAATTCTAGCATACTACAAAAGATTGGGTCTTGACCTCATTAACATGCTTACTTGTTGCATTCGAACTACGAAAAAGATGTCTCACAACGGAGAATAGCTCATAAGTTGTACAAGAGATTCTTAAATTCCAAAAAAAAAAAAAGTACTACTTTCAAAACTAATTACTTTGCAGTCTCATTTGCTAATCATTCAAATGTGGTCAATTATTAGTATTCTTCCAAGGCCAAGTAACTATTGGTCCTAATCACTAAACCACTTTCTGAACCTAAATAGAGAAAAAGACAATAAAAAGAGAAAGAAGGAAGTTCTGAAGTTGATTAGTGCATCATGGTTATAGTTATATCACTACTATGATGATACTGAGAAATTGTAGTTGAATAAGCATCAGTTGTTGTCTGTTCAAATTCACAGGGTTTAATATTACCCAACCCCTGAGATGCAATATCTATTTCCATTATGATTAATAAATAAAATTATATGTTCACTATTATAAATGCCACGTTAATACAAAAACCAAATCCATTTAATGGATGCTTCAAACAGCCCACTTCCTAGTTTTGACCCACTGACACACAAGGCAAAAAGATTCAGTATAGAACAGTTACAGTATCAGATGTATCTATTGTTTCTTTTTGTTTTGCCCCCATGAATGAAAGCATTAATCAACAGAGAAAAAACATGTTAGCAGTCCATGAAAAAGAAATAAAATTAAACATAAAAAGCAGAACCTCGAAATTAAGACCATAAAGCAGGATAAGCATTATAAGGCCAACCAAACATAGATGATTTGGTCCTAATCTTCTAAAAAAGGAAACCGATAAGTTGAGCGTTCATGTATATCTGTCAGGACTGCTTCATCAAGGCCTTTAAGATATTCATAACACCACGCAGCTAACAAGCAAGACCAACACGAAAATCTCTAGAAAGACTTAAAATTGTATTTTGCTCTCAATGTACCTTTCAATGGTATATGATTTTCCAAAACAACCAAAAAAACAATGTCCACAATATTGTTTATGTTTCAAGATAAAAAAAAAGTACGAAATGCCAATAAATTTTATCCACATACTCCAAAATCATTCATCATCTCTTTCAAAAGACAGGACCCTAGTATTAATAACTACGAACATCCCAAAGACATGTCCATCATATGTATTACTTCTGAAGCATCAAATTGAAATGGGAACTTAAAAAATAAAAAAAGTAAAAACAATCGAGTAATCAACAGAACCGAACATAACAAACAGAAAGAACATACTTTAAGGAAAGACAAACTTTTTTCCCATTCCAACTGCAAATATATAGACTATGAATTAAAGGTTAAAAGAAGAGGAATTTGGTAAGAAATAGAGAATAACAATAATAATAACACATCATATAAAATAATAAAAGCTTTTTTTTTTTACCGACGTTACCAAATCACTCAGAAACAAGTTGAAACAGAGATATCTAATCGGAAAAATTAAAGAACTTTCCGATTTCTTCTTCTTTTTCTGAAAAATCCCTTTACAACAACACCACAAATGAAACACCAATACTCCCAAAATAATGTAGCCATATAAATTTTCACTTTTGTTTTCTGAATCATTTATTAGGGCAATCCCTTGCAAAATGACCTTCTTCTCCACAATTAAAACATTTCCCACCGGCTCCTCCTCCTCGATCACTATCGCCGCCGCCGCCGCCGCTACCGTATCTACTACTTCCACCATCATCTCCACGAAAGCCACTGTATCTCGTGCTCCCAGCAACTTGATAACAATCCCTCGCCAAATGCCCCATCCTCCCACAATTATAGCAGGCGCCTCCACCTCCTCCGCCACCACCATAACTGCCTCTCCTGTAACCACCACCTGTACCTCCTCCACCAAAATATCCTCCTCTTCCACCACCACGACCACCATGGGAAGGGCGGCGAGATCGGGGGACAGGAGTTACATCAACGGCCTTAGCGCGGCCGTCTTCACCGAAATCGACGGCGAATTCGACGGATTGGTTATCGGAGAGAGTGCGAAAACCTTCGGAAAGAATAGAGGTTTGGTGGACGAAGAGATCTTCGCCGCCGTCGTCGGGAGCTATGAAACCGAAACCCTTTTGGGCATTGAACCATTTGACTGTGCCAGTGGATCTGTCGTTGCTGGTGGTCTCAGGCTCTGCCATTACCTTCGAGAAGATTCCAGAAAAGGCCCTAAAGAAAGAAAGAAGTTTCCTCCGGGGATTTTTTTTTTCTGGTCTGTTGTTTTTGGTGGTGCGCCAGGAAATTTTTGGGGCGGGCCTTTTTCTTGTTTGTTGTGGGACCGAATTGGTTTAGATCGGCGGGCAAAAAAATGGGATGAATTGGATCTGACGGTTTGGAATTTTTGGTGGTTTATCCGTTTGGCGGCGTTTGACTGCCTTCACTTAAATATAACTGGATTGGCTTCCCTTTGTTTTCTCTTTTTTTTTTTTTTTAATTTTATTTTAGCATGTAAGTTTTGGGTTGGTGGGCTTTCGCTGGGCTATGTGAGTTGTGATTAGATCTGTCTGTGGCCTGATTACCCATCCGACGCGTGGGTCTGGTCCATTTTGCGATAAATCTTGGATAAAAATTTGAGTTTGAGTCTGAAATATTAAATTATTAATAAAAATAATTTTTAATTTAAAATATTACAATATTATAATATTAATATTTTAATAGTTTTTAATAATTTATTTTTTAAATTATGGGCGGAGTTTTCAGAAGATTGATCGGGCCTTATCTGACCCAACCTATAGAAATAGATATACTGATTAATTGGTTTAGGCTTGGGATCCTTTTTTTTTTTATTCACAAGTATTGTCCATGGTAAGAGGGATAAGGTCTTGGTTTCCACCTCTATGTCCTCTAAGGTTTCCTTAGTCACTAAGGGAAAAGGCTGAGGTTAATTTCAGATTCAGTTTCAAAACGTGATGAAAATTTTTTTACTCACCTGAAGCATTAAAAATGAACAAGCGAAAAAAAATTTTTTTTTTTGAGTTTATACACGCATTACTTTCAAGAGCTGACAGATGGTTTAAACTTTGAAGTCATAATTTCCCTTGAGTGATTGTAGCGTTTGGTGGCCAATTTGTGGATTCCAACCTGAAAATATACTATTGTTTTAGCTTAACCTTTCCTCCATTACGAATCTTGGACTTTTGATTCATCTTGTTCTATAATGTTTGATGTTATGTTGCTTCGATTAATATAGTAATAAATGGTTTTTTTCTTAAAAAAAAATCACTATGTTTGTATTTTTATTTTAAAAAAATAAAATTAAATCCTTAAAATAAAAACCCTAGAACCATCACGTCAAGACATGAATCATGAGTCATGAGAAATAAACCCAAATAATAGTCACAATAACATTAAAAATTTAAAATTACGACAATGAAGACGAATTTACTTTATTTTACAACCGCTTAACGTAGAGATTTATTAATGTTCTTGCTGTTTCACGTGGCTGTGGGTCTTGGGTGTGAAGAACAGTTATTTGCTTTTCAAGGAAGAATCCATTCATCTAACCTTAAACGGATCAAAGACAGAGGGCAAGTTAAACACAAAACACATCAAAGCCTAGTGGCTAACACCCCAACTTTCCATCTTCTCTTCCTATAATATTTGTATACAAAGTCTCTGTTTCTTCAGTGTCTGAAACCAAATCACGTCAGCCATTGACATCCTCCTTCATTTCAGTTTAACTCTTAACCCTCAAACCCTTCCTACCATTGAAACATCCAAATCTTATCACCATTAAAAGCCACATCCTGGGTTTTTTTTTGAAGCCTTTCACTCTCCATTACTCAACAACAACTCTTTTTTTCTGGGCTCCTTGTTTCCTAACGTATTTGTTTGGCTTTGAATCCTCTCTTGTTCGTGTTTTCTGCTGTAAAAACTTCAACTATCTCCTCTACTACTAGCATTTTAATAAGGCGTTATATTAAATTAAATACGCAGTAAAGTTAGCTTTAGCTGTGATTTGATTTGACCGTTTTTTTTTCTTCTTCTTGTTTCGTACCTTTACTTTATATACTATCAGCTTTTGTTAATGTAGTTGCTCTTTTGTTAATCCTTGCTTTTATTTCTATTATTAAGTTGAATTATGTATACTATACTTATTATCTTATTGCAAAAAGAAACTGGAAAAGTTCCACCTTTTCAAGATTTTTTTTTCTCCTGTAAAGATTTAATATTTTAGGTATTTCATATTAAATCTAATTAGATTAAAGTTAGACTTAATAATTTTAGACATAAAATGATGATGTAATGTAAAAATAATAAAAAAAATAAAGTGATTATTAAAATTGATAAAAATAATATATAAATTTAAAAAAATAAAAAATATATTTTATATTAGATATGTCAACATGCATTATAATATGATAATTTTGTGTTTAATACAAAACAGATATTACATTAATAGGGTCGGATGTAATTTAAAGATGGGTTTACAGTGTTTATCTTAAAGCAACTTTCATTCTTTTTGGTTTGTTCTTTTAGTGGAGGACACATCTTTAAAACTATTGAAAAGAATGTTGATTTCTGGATATTGAGATTGTTCCCAATTAAAGTTCAAAGTTTCTTGTTGAATACAATGTAATTTAATTACTCTTTCATCAAACGTGGGATCTACATCCACTTGAATGTATTGGGAGATTATTGCCTTGGAGAAGAATCATGGGTTGATTGTTTTGTCTTTTTATGTTTCCCATCGTAAGCATTTCAATTATTGGAAGCTTCACTTTTTCTTTGATTGATGTTAATAAGGGCTAAAAAAGTTCTTTTTTTCTATTTACTTTGTTTATGGTTGCTTACCCTCTTCAGTTGATAAGGATGATCAAAATTTAAATTTTACTAGTTGTTATATTTGTTTGAAATATACTAGGCAATTTATATATATGTATTGTGTTTTATTTTGTATCAATTGCATGAAAAATATAAAAAATATTGTATTATAATTCGTATTAATGTATTAAATATGAAATTATTTTTATTTTTGTTAATCCATATATAATATTTTTAAAATTTTAAATCATATCGCTTTTGTAATTTTTTTGTTGTTTACGTATTATCATATTATATTTAAAATTTTTGTATCAATATTCTTAAATTCCACAAATAAATGAAAGGAAGGGAAAATAATAGTTGTTAGAAGGGTTTCTGTAATGTCTGAGAAATTTGCAGCTTCATTAAATCCATATGCAAAGGAAATCTATTTCTTTGTTGCTTATTGGAATAATGCAATTGAATAGATAAATACCCTTGTTGTGCCACATTTGATTGGTCCTTTCTAACCTTTTTGTTCTAACAAATTGTCTAAGCTTGCATATGCCGGTTTCAGCATCATAAATACCCTTGTAGTTCCATATTTGATCAGTCCTTTCTAACAAATTGTCTAAGCTTGCATATGCCAGTTTCAGCATCAGGTTCATTTTCATGTGACAGATACTACTCCTAGATATTGTTTTGTTCTCAGTTCTGTTTGAGTGGCTTTGCTTAAGTGCTACTGCATATTCCAGCTACATCAATCTCAAAAGCCATTCCTATTCACTATTTGAAGTATTTAGAAGAGCACGTCCCATTTCATGATTTTATTTATATAGTTTTTTTTTTTTAAAATTTTATCTCTCAAACGCATGTTTCAATGCTGACAATTGCAGTTATATTACCAAAAATTTATTTGCGACAGAATTTTTTGTCGATAATTATCAATGTATTATCAATGGATAATCGATAAAATTTTGCTTTTTGACTGGTCTATTAATGTGCTTCCAAAAGTTTTTATCAACTAGAAATATTATCCCTGCTTGAACTTTCCAAATTCTTATAGAAAGGTGAAAAAACTTATGATTTTCAGCCATTAATTTGTTTTTACATAAAACTTTTGGGATAACAACTTTTTTCAATTATCATTAAGTTTCTAGTTCATTTATTATTTTAATGTTACTTGAGTTCTGATTTTTTAATCTTCTCTTATATATTTGTGCCATGCATCTGATTTAAGCTCAAAGCTGATTACTCTTTGTCAGTTATATACCAATTATAGTTTACTTTCAATTACCCAAGAATATAGTACTTTGTTTGACCCTTCAGCAGGAGGGTGACCTGAGCCTGTGAGTGGAGCTTTTCCAGCTGTGTAGTACACTGAGAATTATAATTGCATCTCCAATCTCCAATCTGCTATAGATGTAATGCTAGAATTTAACAAATTGGATTCAGCAGGAAGATTGGCCCTAGGAACTTTTTTTTTTCACTCCACTATATTGTTTTTCATAGATTTATTGCAGGCACTAGAATAACAGGACGGCTTTTTGCCGGTGAGAACTTTAAAACTTCATTGATTTTATCTAAATGTGTTGGTAGATGTCTTTGACTTGCTTAATATGAGCTTGCTCTGTACTAATAAGAAATATGAAAGGGTTTCTTGTTCCCCTCACCACCGCATATTAAGGTTGTATTTGTATTCTTACTCTTTGCTTTTACTTGAAGCTTCGGTGTTAGACCGAGATTCTTTATCTAGAATTGTTCATCCTTGGCTTGTTTTAAGAATATACAATTGACGTCGTCTTTCAGTGAATCTTATTAGAAACAATTAGTATTTAGATTCAATTTGAATAAAATATTTGGGCAATATTCAATTAGTATCTTTAGCTTGTTCTGAATTAACATATATTTTGTCAATTTAATTTAGATTCTAACTCCTTTGATTTTATTTTGTAGGTATTTTTTTTATTGTGCATTGTAAGTGTCACGGATCTAAGGAAGAGTCCTGAATTTCACATCGAACATAATAAGAGGATCACTGGGGTATATAAGGGTTCACACCATTTTCGTCTTGTGAGACGTCTTTTGTAGGACAAAACCGTGAGGCCAGGAGCTAGAGCGGACAATATCTCACAAAGGTGTGAACTATAACAGGAAGGTTGATCTGGGACGCCGGAAGGGTGAATGTCCGGGTCTCGAAGCTGCGCGGGTTCGGAGCTTAAGTCTCGACCCGTGACAAGTGGTATCAGAGCCAGCCATAAACTGTTCGATCCACGCCAAGCACCTCGAGGGAGGTAGACAAAGTGACCAGCCTCCGTGACGAGGGCGTCACGAGGTTGGATGCGGGAGAATGTCACGAACTTAAAGAAGAGTCCTGAATCTCACATCGAACATAATAGGAGGATCACTGGGATATATAAGGGTTCACACTACCTCCGCCTTGTGAGAGGGGGCCAGAGCGAACAATACCTCACAAAGGTGTGAACCGTGACAGGAAGACTGATCTGAGACGCCGGAAGGGTGAATGCCCGGGTCCCGAAGCCACGTGGGTTCGGGATTTAAGTCTCGACCTGTGACATAAGTATTTGTTTACTTGACTTGCATGTTTACTAAATATTTATACATAATTTGTATATGTATTTTTTTTGTATTTTTAATTAATTAGAATTCGTAAATAATTTTGTAAAACATTATTATTTTTTATAAATAAAATGTAATGTTTTATTTATTTATTTATATTTTAATATTTATATAATTGTTTTAAAAATAAATGTAATAAAAATTAAAATAAAAAGATAAAAATTATAAACAAAATATAAGTAAAAACAATTAAAAAAATTATCAATGGAAATATTAATTATTACCGACTGAATTTTAATGATTATTGGCAGAATTTTATTTTCAAAATTGAATAAATATTATTAAAATAATATACGACGTTTCCTTCGGTAAATTAAGAATGAAATTTTACAATATCCGCAGAATTATTTTACCCAAAATAAAATAGTACCAACAAAATTCATGTCGGCAATATTTCATTTTCTGGTAGTGGCATTGGCTTTTTGTTACGAGAATTTGTGTAAGAGGAATCACTTGTTATATGTATGGACTTTAGTGTAACAAAGTACTTGGCAATATTTTATTGATGCTGCGAGTATAATTAACCCAATGATCACCATCTCAAGAGCTGTACCACTACGGTTTCATGTTTTCTTGGTTTATGAATAAAACATCACAAGTTTGCTGTTACTTCTATTGAAGCTTTATGAATAAGAATGAAATCTGATGTTTCTGACAGGAGGCTTATGGATCATGGTACTAATTATAACTCTGAACCAACGCAAACTGGATCATTTAGTAGGACAAGCAGCCCTGGAACTACATTAAGGAAGCATTCTTTTAGCATATCAAGTTTCTTATCTTTTCATTGATGATGACATTCATAGCGAGACTGTTTCCGAGGCAGGAGATATTGGTGATCGGGCTCTTCAGAGCAATACGCACAGTGTGAGAAATAGTGTCCGCTTGTCTATTGATAGTGCAACGGAAAGTGGGGCAGTTATTCGTACAGCAGAATTGAATACAATCTCTCTCGTGTTACCCTTGCCAGAGGATATCATATCTTCCCTTCCAGTAGGTCCACTAAAGTGCTCTGGGGACAAAAACCAAGTGAGCTTTCAGTTAATTTGTTTCTACTTGGTGTAATATTGTCAATGATAGTATGCATATCAAACTTCACTTAGGCTCTGATAATGAAAGTAAATCACGTGCTTCATGATTCCTTGCCCGGAAAAACAAGGACTGCCATTCTCAGTGGAGTATATATCGAGTCTTATCCATTTAGCTGTTTTTGGAATTCTTGGGGGTAATATCTTCTCGACCTTCAATTCTTGAGTTTTGACTAGATTGGTGACAGGAAATTATTAAGTTCGATAGAATTTCTTCTATAATTTCTCTTTATTTCTCATTTATTGAATAGAGTGTGATCATCAAGGTTTTGATATTTGATTGTCAGCCATATCAGCAAATGGCTGAATTAGTATACTGTCAATATTGGTCTTCAGCAATATAACCAGCAAAACTGAATACAGTTAATTTGGTTTGGATCGTGCTCTACCTTTTGATTTTTTTTTCTTTTCTTTTTGTTGATAATTAGTAAAAAGAGGTTGAGTTGCCTTTCATTGGTAAATCATCAGTCTTCATTGTAGCTTTGCGATTGGAATTTAGCATGACAGGATTTGTTCTTGTAGCAATCTTTTTGTGTGTCAGCATTATGTATTATTCATTGGTAATGCTTGGTTTTCACTAATGGAGGCACTGAGGGTTAAAAAAAATTGCCAAACGGGAAAACTAATAGCAGACATTGCTTTATTGGACTAGTGAGGGTTAGCCTTTGAGGTTTTAGCCCTTTGTTTAGCATGCACAGAGCCACTTTTGTCATTCCTTGCTTCCAAATTTCTGATATTGTGATCTCAAATTTTTTATAGGAAACATATTGTTTTAGTAGCAAGTTCTAACTTTTGAGATACAAAACAAAAGGAAGAACATGTTTTATTGGCAAAAGTTTGACTTTTGATTGTTTTGCAGGTTCTTACAAGATATTTGCTGGAAAGCCTTTTTGGACCTAGTATTGTGAGTGTGACCAGCAACCAGACCATTGTGTACCCCAACCTTCCTTCTAATATGGTCTCTCTCTCTGTGACACGCACACACACGCATACGCAAACTGTTTGTAATGAGTGCCAATTCACAGGTATACGGTGCACACACACACTGACACACCCATGCTTGCAAACATACATTCATTAGTGAGCGCTCATACACAATGGAAAAGGCTTGGGCTCTATTGCAATGCCACAATATTTTGACTTGGTTTGTCTAATGCTAATTGTGCAGTTTGTGCTCTGTAATCTTTGTAATGATATATTGCTGATATGTTAGACTAGGAGGTACTCTTATGAATGCTGCTATGAGACAGGACATGGTGCTCAAAGCACTTAATCTCAATCCATAGATTCTGGATATTAATGATTTATCTAAAATTATTTAAGGTAAACCAAGGCAGTTACAGTGGTGGACAACTGCTTCGAATCTCTGGTTAGGAAAATGTATTTTTGGGTTAGATTGGACGCCTGGCGTTTGGTTTTTGCTCTCCCAAATACTGTCATTTTCTTTGGATTTCTCTTTGTTTCACCTCCTATGAATATCTTCCAGAGGTTTTTTTTTTTTTTTTTTTTTTAATTATTTCCTCTTGCAAACTTAGTTACATACATACATATTCTTACAGGTTGGTTCTTTCTTGATGGGGTGGCGGGGTGTTATTTTTAAAGGAGACATATCTCAGGTATCTGATATTTTGGCAATTGGATTGACTACTGGCTATTTGGGAAGCCTCACGACTTTCAGTGGTTGGAATCAGAAAATGCTTGATCTCAGTATAAATGGCCAGTCGGTGCAAGCTGTACTTGGGTTTCTCATAGGTAATGTGCTAAATGTTGCTCATGCTTAGCAAGTGTTTTTTGTTTGCCTATTCAAAACTAATTATGAAAAAGAAGTCTTTCATCTTGACTCAAACCATCCAGAAAAATTGATTTTTTTTTTCTTTTTCAGGCTTGTTTCTTGTGACATATTCCATCATTTTCGGGATTGAGACAGCGAAGGGTTTCAGGTGGATTCTCAAGAATCTGAATACAAGCGCAAAAAAGGAAGTCCCTAGCACTTATTGTAAATGGAGGCTTAACAGCTACAAACGTCATTTGGCAGCAATGGTGGTATTATTGTTAATTCTAGGTGTTTTATTGAGCCTGAGTGGAGCACTGCTAAGAAGGAATTTGGCAGAGGTAGCAGTGGAGCTCAGCTGTGGTTGGCTTGCTTAGTTGCACCTCCGGAAGTGTGGATCAGGTGGTTCTTAGCTCGACTTAATGGATGTGCGCTCAGAAAATCCGGGTTTCTGAGATGGTTTCCATTCGTGACTTTGATTGCCAATGTTTCTGCTGCTTCTATAACGGCAGCACTCTCTGCATTGGAAAAGTTGGTAAGGGCTCATTGAATTGTTTCTGTCCATACTTTTTCATCTGCATGCACGCACATTGGCAGAGCTTCCATATTAATGGCATATCGATGGCATATCGATGGCTCTCTCATCATCTGAATCATGAAATATTCTTATGCTGGCTCAAACTGTTAGGAAAATGGGTCCAGTACCATGTAAGTGATTTTGGATCAAGTAAAGGTCATGAGCCGTAATCTTTTATTTTACACAGAACCCTAGTTACTTAATAAAAAAGAGGTGAGGTTGTTTTAGGTGTGTGTCGAAAACCAAGCAGAGAAAGAAGAAAAGCCAGGAAAAATAGAGAGAGAAAAAAGAGAAAGGAGAGTTGGTTGAACGGAAGTCGATTCGTGGTCCGATTGAGTTGGAATCTTGTCAGGAGGTTTATGATTCAGAGTTCTATATTCTGAACGGTGAAGATTGGGTTTGAAGCTCTCTAGGAACAAATCCAAGATGTATTTGTTGAGTCACTTATTTGGTGAGATTTTTTCAATTATTTCTCTAGTTGTTGATTAGCTCTAGTTTTAGCCAGAGAAGAATTTTGTATAACTATTATTTGATAATGAAGATTTTTCTGGTGACCCGTGATTTTTTCCCTCTACACTGAAAGGTTTTCCACGTAAATCTTGGTGTGTTTTATTTTTTCTGCGTATTTGATTATTGATTATTGTCTATTATTTTTGTATTGTTGTGATTATTGCTTCAGGCGCAACACAAACCATATCCTCTTCTGCCAAATCATTATGCATCTGTGCTTTCAACCCGACCATGTATCTTTCTTCTTCTTTTTCTCCTTTTTCAGGAAAAGATTAGCATGAAATATACTACTGACTTATTTTTTTGAAAAAAATTGTTCTAAACTGTTACGCCACAATTAAATTGTGACGAGGTCAGAGTGTTGTGGTGCAGTTAAATACCAAGAACTTCAACACTGTTGGAACAGGGATACGGTTAGGATTTCTGGGTTGTCTGAGCACAGTTTCTACTTTCATTGCTGAATTCAATGCAATGAGAGAAAGCAAGCACCCTTGGAAAGCTTATGTTTATGCCTTAATTACCATGGGAATTTCATTTGGTTTCGGAATTCTGATATACAATGTAGTGTACCTATTTGGACAACAGCATTTACATAGAATTTGAGGCCGGCCAGCTATCAGTGTTTCTATTTTCATGGCCTGATTAGAATTAAGAGTCTTGGATGTGAAAGAAATATATGAAAAAATATATAATACTACAATAATTACTTTGGGGTTTAGACCTAGAGTGAAATTTCAACATAGAAAACTCAATACAGACACGTTGATTAATTTCCTTGATACTGCAATTGTTTTCCTGCAATGCATTGGAAGCTTAAGCTGCATTTTTTTTTGTTTGTTTACTGGGGGATCTTATTGAGCTTGCAGTAACAATATTGACTGTTCTTTTCGGTTTTGAATTTGGGTGGATTAGCTTCATTGATGAGCTTAGGGTGAGGCCCTACTTCCAAGTCTGGTGGTGGCTCCAAGATCACTGGCCATGACATTTTTGTCTGCTATTTATTCACTATGCTTCTGTGAAGCATACTCTTGTACTTCCCATTGCTCACTATCTACCCAAAAAATATCTAATTTGAGGAATAATTTTGAAGATTTTCCCAAGAATGACATACTACTTTTAATAAAGATAAAATATTTTTCTTAATATTTATAAAAAATCAAAATTGATTAATTTGAAACGAAGAGAGGAGTGACAGCATTTGATTTTTTCGATGATACATAGTATTATAAATTTTTAAAATCTGATTTGAATTTGAATCGATTTTTATTTATAATCGATCTTATCTGAATCAAATTTTATCGGTTCGATTTTACAATTTTATAATTTTGATTTTTTTTGTTTTATATATTATTTTAATATATTTAAATAAATTTATATATAAAATAATTATTTTTATATTATAAAATTTTAAAATATATAAAAAAATTAATAAAAATATATAATTTGATTCCATTCCTTTTTTTCAATTTTTTATATCCCAATCCAAAATCTGATTCGAATTTAATATATATATTTAATATTCAAATTTAATATGAACTTAATAAAAAAACTAATCTACATCGAATACTACGATTTTAAATTAATTTAAAATTTTTTTTAAATTTTTTTCTCATCCCTAAAAGAAATTATAATTAATTAATTGTTATAATTATATAAAAGTATTTATAGATAGACGAGATAAATTAATTTATGATTGAGTGGAAGGTTTGATATATATATATATATATATATATATATATATATATGTCCTTTCTATCTCCTATCACCTTTCAGCCTAATTATCTATATAAACTGATTGAACAATGAAAATTTAATTTTTGCACTAACAAAATTCATGATATCAATAGATTTGGATAATTCTGACATTAGGCTGATTTGTGACTTGGTCTTTTCTTATATGAGGATTTTTTTTTTTTTTAAGTACAACAACAATGCTAAACTAAATCTAAATATACTTGATCCAATTTAGGCTTTTGCTAGGTAACAAAAATGAAGTTGATGCATTGTTTTTTTTTTATATATATATACAAATATATTACAATCGAAAGATTAAAAAAAATTGTAGGTATTAAAATTTAAACTCTAAATTTATATATTACTTTTTAGGAGCTATTATAAAAAATTAATGTATTATTTAAGGTAAAGATACACTTACATTTAAGTTAGAATAGCTTTAGTACATGTCTTTGCTAAATTAATAAAGCACATGAATGATAAGCAAGAAAGTAAATTTTATATTATTTAGGTTCCCAGAAAATATCATAATTGTTATAAATTAATTTGAAGATCTCATATTTAAATCATGAAAAAGGAAAGTGTGAGATTATTTATGAGATAAGAAATTTTTATTTTCTTTATATACATAAGGTTCGGTGAATCTCCATAAAACAGAATATATATATATATATATATATATTGTTTGCAGTCACACCATTTATAAGTAATAAAAAAGAAGAAAATATTTTTTAAATATATTAAAAAAAACAATGCTACGTACACATATTATTATATTAATTTTACACATACTACAACAAACTTATTAGTTTCCTTAAAGAATTTTTTTTGAAATTGTATTCGAATGATGAAATTAGGGCATTATAATAAATAATTAAGTCAAATATTTAATATTGGTGCATAAGGTAAATATGATTGAGCTACAAATTAAGTTGAAAATCAGTGAACATACCTCCACCTGATCACCGATGTGAATAATGAGGGCATTAGGGATGTATTTGACATCATACCAATGATCATCTCTACAAGCTTGGAGGCCCTGCACATCATTGGGCACCAGTATGGTGATGGAGCACATATCGGTGTAAGCCGGCACGCCGAGAGCCAGGTCAGGCCAGGGCACGGCGGATAGTAGTTGATCTTGAGAAGGTAGACCAAGTTTTCACCGCCCACAGCCTCCTTCATCTCATGCCCTTCCAGCCCCAAACCTAGTGAAAGGCATCTAAACAGCTTGTCTACTACCCCATGCATGTAAATCTTGAATAAATCATTTTTTTTTTGAAGAAATTTGAGTAAATCTTTATACATGCATGCAAATATATATGTGAAGGAAAATGATGATTTTAAACCTGTAAGAAAATAGGTTTTTAGGCCTAAACTGATAGTTAATTTCAGAAGGAGGCCATATCTTATGGAAAAGATGATCAACCCAAGCTTTCTTCCCTTCAACTTTCTCTTTGAAGCTTTGTTCCATAGCCTTTAATGCTTTGAGATCCATGAGGCTTGGCATAAACTTCCTTTTCTTCTTGTGGGAGCTCGAAGAAAGCCTTGCCAACCTCTTGCAGTTTCCTTATGGTCTCGTGATCAGGAATGCCATAGTTCAAAACCTGGAACATCCCCAATTTCGGCTCGCATCCACGACTGTTTGTACCACTTCATTTTCATCAGGGTTGCTGAGATTGATGTCCGGGACCTCGAGCACGGTCCCCTGAATCGTTGTCAGCCCTGGCTGCTCACTTGTTGTCTGAATGAACTCTTCCGGGATTGTTTCTTTGGACAAATTAGCAATGTTTTGCACTCTCTCCACCTCCATTAATTTCTCCCCAGCACCCTTGGTTCAATTTTTTCCTAGATGTTTTAAAACAGCTTCACACAATTTGCAACGGTTTCGCCATTATATATATATAGGTCATAAATACATGCAGTAGTGGCTTCAAGTAATTTGATTCGTCCACAACAGAGAACCGGTCGATACTTTCATGCTCTTTATTGGAGTGACGTGATCCACGCCCAAGCATAGGGTCGCCTTTCATTTGTTTAATATATAGAAATTGCCTTTCATTTAATACAATAAGCACATTAAATGCAAATACAATAGTAGAATAATTTTTTGTTTTAAATAAATTTTTTAAAAAATAAAAAATTAAAATTTAAGAATAATTAAAGTGTACGTTGTTGTTTTGTCTTGTAAGTTTCGTGGAGTTCTGACTGTTCTGTAAATTCAATTCAATAAAATGAAAGTTTATCTTTTGGCAAAAAAAAAAAAAAGTGTGTAGGTGGATTGGTCCCCTTGAATTGAAACTTTGGCTCGATCTGTCCTTGAGAGCGACAACAAAAGGGGAAGTAGTGGTCTTGGGAGCAACATGATGAAAGGTTGGGGTTACGGCCATCGCAGTCTTGAATTATTACTGCTTTCATTCACTCATGAATTCTTTCTTGCTAGCAGGGACGGATCTGCATAATAAGAAATTGCATTAGTTATGCTAATTTGGTAAGAATAATACATTAAGTAAATTTATTTAAATACTAATTTAATTAATTTTAACTAAACATCTTAATTAGATCTTAGTTAAAAAAAACCATACGTTGCAAGTCATGTGACTAACCAAAATCCAACTAAAATTTCAATGAACTTTTCAGAAGTTATGTTGTTGATTGTTGTGTTCATTGTTCAACTTCGCAAGCACAAAAAATAATGTTTCCATCTTATGCCTCATTATTAAATTTTTTTTTAATGTTTTTTTATTCTTGTTTTAATCTTCAGTAGAATTTGGCTCTCGTTACGTCGGATAGATATTTGTTGTCAATTTTTTTTTTACTTTTAATATAATTATTATAATTTTAACATAAAAATAATAGCAAAATTAATACACACAAAATATTATAAAATAATTTCAACTTTTTTATGTATTTTATATTTTTAAGATTTTATTTATTATAAACCATAAATGAAAATTTTTATATTTAGATCTTGCTTTTTCTTAGCAATCAATTGGTAGTTCGAGTGATTATTTGTGATAATTAATTTAATAGTGATTATGGATTATTGATATTTTATAATTGTTTCATGAAAATATTTATTTAGAAAAATTAAAGAAAAAAATTAAAAATTAAAATTAAAAAATGGGTCCGTTTTGACAGTTCCTTCACCAATTTTCTTTAATTTAATCAAAATATAAAGGAAAAAGAGAGAGAAGTGACGCCAAATTATGTATATTTTATTCAGAAAAAAATGACGGAAAGAAATTATAAAAGGGTGAGAGTTTTTTTTTTTTTTAAATGATAAAAGGGTGATGGTTAATTGAAAATGAAGACGGAATTTGAGTTTGGATTAGGCCTGCATAATTAACCCAGGCTCACATCTTGTCAATTGTATTAAGATTGGGTCCTTTCTCCTGTTTGCTCGATTAAATGACAGTTGACATAAGATAAAGCCATGAGCTGTCCAAATTCTTGGATGAAAAATAATTGGGAAAAAATTTATTCTAGGTTATTGATTTAAAAATCTATTTCTGTAAACATTCAAGAATAGAATTGGTATTTAATGACTAAAATTGTCACCTTACATCAATTTTTTTTGTTCAAGATAAGATTAACTGCAGCAAAGATTTATATTGAATTTAAAATGTATCCCCCTAAGGAGAACCACTCATAAATTCTTTTTTTTTTTTTTCCAGCCTGTTGTCCCTAAGAAATATGAGCATGAACTGGATTAATTTGTATCCGTTGTCACAATCAAAACTCATGGCCGCCATTCATTTAAGAAATGACGGACAGTCATCAAAGGATTTTCCTGTTTTAATTTATAATCATAGGAGCATGCATTTGTAAATTCCCAACAATCTAAACCTAATAATAGATATTTGACATCCCAAATGAATCTTTTCAAAACATAGTTTACCCACAGAGAAAACTAATGAATCATGTTCATTGAGAAAACCAAATCGACCAGTTTTAGAGAGACAGCTATCAGCCCACCACGTAGCAACATATATTGGTGAAAGTTTAAGACTACACAAAAGCATTGTTGGTTTATAGAGGTTTAAAGTTCTCTGTTTCACAGGAAATCCACTGACATTAACAACTTAAAAAGTTCTTACACAGATTAAGACGATTTCAGATATAACAGTCAATGCACAACAAATATGCTGCACTTAGCCACCACAGCAAGAGCCGCAGGCAGGAAGGGAACCTGAAATACAGCACCGGGAAAATAAAAAAAAAAAACTCTTTTAGTGGACAAATTAATGGGGTAAAGAGGAGCATGCCCAGGTGACAAACAGCAGATAGTCTAAGTTTCCTAGCAGGGGAAAACAAAGAAGGCAAAGCACATACTATGGTCGATTCCTCGAACATTGTCTAGTCCACGAGGTGGTCGGCGTGGGCCACCACCACCACCATATGGTCCATTTCCAGGTCCTCCTGGACCACCATCCCATTTCTTGCTTGAACCAGAGCCTTTACTGTAGGTATCCGACTTTTCCATCTGATGCACATATAACATTCAAGTTTCCATTTTATTGATGCAGATTAACAAAAAAAAATCACACATTGACCAAGGACAAAGGAAAATGAAAATCCTACCGACAACATGGTTGAAAAAAACACTCCTATGAAATTGACAATAGCCCAGAAGAAATCAATGATGGTTCTTAGTCGCCATATTGACCGCTTTGATTTAACAACACCTGAACAACCACACATGATCAAATGTTTTATATAATATGAAGAGAGGGGAAGCCTCCATCGTATTTTGCAATATGCCAAAGGGATGAAACAAGCCAATTTTGCAATCACCAAGGCAATATTCCATAGCTTGTATCCAAATAATTGATGCAGCCGAGAATGCTATGCTATGATTGTCAGCCATAAACTCTATGCAAAGATTTTAAGAATATAACTAATAGTTTTCACAATCAATCAAGCCAGGACAGATAATCAAATAAAACTACATCCTATTTCAAATTTTCAGCACACAAACACACACACACACACACACACACACGCATGCGCTCTCTAAGACTGCATGTGGAATGGTGGAATAACATAAAGAACCTGTTTTGAATTCATAATAGCATTAGGAATTAGGAAACAACTGTCTTCAAGTATCACATCTTTAGCCAGTATCATCCACTAGAGGCAATAAATCACACAAACTGTAGAGACGCTAGTGAAATGGGTTCTACAAGATATTTAAAAAAAAAAAATGAATCTTCTTAAGGAAAAAAGGGTAGAAATTTCAAAGAGAAGAGTTTTAAAGAACCATGGAAATTTTGGGGATGACCTGTGTTAATTCAGATAAAAGCACCCATAAACATTGTCATGAGTGTATTGAGTCATTTGGTTAAAAATCTATGTTTAGAGTTCAACTGGACTGCAATCACAAATTCAAATGGATTCCAAATTTCTCATTGAAACTGATTTTAAATGTTACCAGAAAAAAGGGTGGAAAGGGGGCCCATTTCACCATAGTTTCCCAAACCACAATTCCGGAACCATACCATAATGCAAAACTAGGCCCAAGACTAGCTAAAAACTATGCTTCAGCTGTTTAATAGCAGCATAATGAGAATAACTCAGTCAAATTCATATATTAAAACGTTCCACAAATTCAAGGTTGTTCTAAACTTGAACAATTCCCATCAAAATTCATAATCGCATTACAGACTAAAAACTCAATGTGCATCAAATCACAAGAAATCGCGATCCACAATCATCTAATCGATAACATAAATATGAAAAATTCATTCCTTTTCTTTTTCCATAACTAATTAGGGTTCTCACAAAATCAAATCTCAATACCGAAAAAGAAAACCTTATAAATCATAAGAAAAACAGTAATAATTGGCAACAGATTTCGAATAAACAAAAGATTTCATAACAGGAACCCTAAATTAAACGATTATGAAACCAAAAAAAAAAAAGGAAAAGGAAAATTGAGAAAAGGAGAGAAAGGATCCAAACCTCGCTCCACGTAAGCCATGAGAAAAATCCCAGGGTCTTGTTTTCCAAAAAGAAGGAAAATTATAGGGACAACTGCGTTTTCCTAATCGCCGTTTTTTAAACGTTTCGCTGACTTTTGACATTGAGTTCGACGACTTAATTTTGATTGGCTCGCCAATGTATTCTGTACACGTGTCTTACTGCGATTCGATTTGTTTATGCAATAATTGTACCTGCATTCTGCCGCTGTGAGGATAAAAAAGAAATGTTTTTTTATTTTTAAATTTTCATCAAAATATTTGGTTATGATTCGAGTAAAATGAAAGGAATTAGTAGTATGGTTTTTACTCGTTGAGTATTCATCATTGATAAATATGATTTTTTTTTTTATAAGGGAAAATGAAAAGGTTTTTTTTTAAATAATGCACGTAAAATTTATATCATAAAAAATAAAATATGTATTTGACAGATAATATTAATTAAATTTATTAATGAATCGGACCACTCATCAGATATATCAGTGAAGTCCAAGTTACTATTTTATTAATAATAAAATATTTTATTTAAATTTATTGCTAAAATTATTAAAATAGTTGTTAATAATTTAAAAATCATTTTATTTTTTAATATATAAAAAGAAAGTACATGGACCAGCCCTATGGTGACGGATTTGATTACATAAAAAGTTGGAGGACCTGGCCCATGAACACTTATCATCATCAGTCCATCTAACAGCCATGTTAGCTCATAGAATCGTTCAAAAGAATGATTTCTAGAAACTCTTCTGCCATCTGCCAAAAATCGATTAATAAATATTTGCAACTCATTCAAGTGATCATCCAAGAAATATCTTCCATACTTTAGCAATCCCTCCACATTTACACATTTACGCATTACACTGAGCGAGAAGTTTGAGTATAATATTGGGTTCTAATCTGTTCAAACTTGATTATTAAAAGTTAAACCTATGAAACTCATGATATGAACTAAAAGAAGCTATAATTTTGGATAAAAAAATTATAAGGGATAGGTTTCGAATTTATATCTGTTACATAGATTTCGAAGTTGTAATTTTGGATAAAAAATATAAATGATTAAACAAATCAATTTAATTAAATGTGTGCTTGCCAGAGTAAAAGAGTAAAAAGATGAATACGATATGGTTAAAGAAATGAAAAAAAAATGAATTTTGAGTTTGTTCAATAAAAAAGAAAAGTAAGCAAAAAGAAAATAAAAGATTATTATTTTACACATTTATTTATAATTATAAATTATTTCAAATTAAGAGAAAAAAAGATGAGAGAGGTGTAAGTAAATGTTATATACAAATTTACCCATAATTTTTAGATTTTTTATCTTAATTTAAAAAAATTATAATGATAAAATTATATTTTTTTATTTTTAAATTCTACCAAATAATGGATAAAAAATTTTCTTTTTAATTTTTTAATTTTTTCCTTTAATTTTTTTTATTTTTTATCCATCATATCAAGTAAAATCTAAGTACGAATTCATTAATCCTTTAATATTTTAATTTTAAAAATAACTTTTAAAGTTATTATATTACTGACTTTTTTTATTAGAGTTTACCAATATAAAAAATGATGTTGATTTTTGGACTCAATGATATGTTTGATGTATAAGATAATAGTAGAATGGTATATATGATCTGATGATAATTATTTTATATTATTTTAATTTATATTTTAAAAAAATATAAAATTTTAAAAAAGATTAATTATTCTTTTGACATAACATGATTCTATCATCTTTAAATGAAGATGATTATTTTTAATCTTTAAAATTAAATTTACATATATAATTATCTCTTAAAATTATATTAATAATTTAAATTCTAACTTTAAAAATTTTAATTTTAACAAATAAATAAATTATTCTATTCTAAACATTACATACATCAAATAAAAAATAAAATAATATTATTTAATATTATTTTATTTATAATATTATATTATATTATTTTATTTTATTTTATTATAATTTTATATAGCAAACATTCTTTCTTGCGATAACAACTGCATGGTCTTTAAGTTTTGGTCGGGCAAAGGCATGTCATGGGCTTTAATGCCCTAGATAAATAGTCACCTACCAAACCTTCCGTCCCAACTCCGAGTCTCCTTTTGGTTTGGTTTATCAACAACTAGTTTTCTCTGTATGACTTCTAGGACCAATTTCCTGCCCCTTGGTATGTGACTTGTTGAAAATATTTCCAAAATGTAGTTTCCAGGCATTGAGTATGTCATTTTCCATGACAAAATTAGGCCAATAATAAACCCCTCATCAACTGGAACCAAACATACTTCAATATCGTCATTATCAGTTCTGCCATTGTTCAAATTCAAGTCTGCATTCTCCCCATCTGACTAAAGAAAATAATATTGAGGAATCAAATCTATCTGTCATGGATCGAGATTCAAGTTTTGATTTGTGTGATTCAAAAACTCGAAAACTAATCTGATATCCCAAATCAATCTTCAACAAAATCGATACATGAATCCACGGATCATGACATATCAACATTGATATCACGTAATAACTTGCATTTTTTGTAAGTTATTATGCTTTGTAAGCATGTGATTAGTACTAACAATTATGGAAATGCAGAATTGGAGGGAGTCTTTTTCTATTCCTCTCCCTCTTCTGGCCGATGATGATTTGCTTATAATTTTGCAAAGTCTGTTCATTTTTCCAAAATTATGCTGAGAGAAAAGCTCAATATCTTGCAAGGACAAGGCTAAAGCTAGAGGGTATCCAATTTTGTTAATTTTTCCATTAATTTTGGTAATCATCAAGCCAATAGGAGATCATGCTTCCCCATATCTAGAAGCTCATATGACTCTTGTTTACACTTGAAAGGAGTTCTCGCTTTCAAATTCTAGAACCCCCCCCCAAAAAAAGGTCTACTCTTTACTCAAGTTCCAAAGAAACATTTCATTGATTCATTCTTCTTTTATTGATTTATATTTTCTTAATTCTTTATTCAATTCGAGACTTTAGCATATTGGCACGTGGTTGCTGGTAAGCCAACTACTCTTTTTGTTCCCAGTGAAAAGCTCATGACTTCATAAACTCAACTAGAATTAATCACATTTTCCATGTCAGAAACCCCAACTTCATTTAAAGTTTAAACCTTTTATCGCATTTTCAATAAGGGAATCAATTAATCGAGGTTGAAAAAGTGCAAGTTCGAGACTTTGGCAGCCTCCATGAACTCCCTGCTAAGTTCATCCTTCTCGCCCATGAGCGACCAGAGAACAGCAAGCCCTTTGAAGGGGTTACTGTGCCTGTCATCTCCCTATCACAGCCGCGTGATGTCCTTGTGAAAGAGGTCTAAGAGGCATGTAGCCAATGGGGGTTTTTCTTGGTGACCGACCACGGGACGGCAACAGAAATGATCAAACGGCTGCAAGAAGTGGGTCAGGAGTTCTTCTCTAACGCAGAAGGAAAAGAAGGCTTAAGCAAATGGTCCTTCAACAGGCAAGTTTGAAGGCTATGGCACAAAAATAACAAAGAACCTTGAAGAGAAAGTTGAGTGGGTTGACTACTTTTTCATCTCATTCTCCTCCTATTGTCAATCATGATATAATGATATATGGCCCAAGCACCCTACTTAATACAGGTATAGAACATCTTTGCTACGATCCTTTGCTTGCTTAAATATTTTCCTTAAATCATTTGTTAATGCAGTTCTACTCCATTGTATGGCATCAGCATTAGTGAAATTTCCTCAGTAATTCTCACGCCTTCACTCATTTAACAACAGGGAAGTCAATGAAGAATTCAAGAAGGAAATTCTAAAGATAACAGATGAGCTGTTGGGGCTGCTCTCTGGGGGCCAGGCCTGGAAAAAAAGGCTCTGGCGACTCCCTCGGGGGATCATGAAATAGAACTGGAAATGAAAATAAACATGTATCCATAATGCCCACAACCTCGTCTGGCACTAGGAGTTGAACCCCACACAGACATGTCTGCACTCACCTTGCTTGTCCCTAATGAAATTCCAGGCCTTCAAGTTTGGAAAGATGGAAATTGGGTTGCCGTTGATTACTTGCTAATGCTCTCTTTGTCCATGTTGGCGACCAGATTGAGATAAACTAAAATGCCTCTTGAACTGAAAATGCAAACTTAATTACATATTTTTGTATTGAGCTCACTGCTTTTTTTCTTTCATTTTTCTTGTCTTTCGGCCAGGTTCTGAGCAGTGGGAAATACAAGAGTGCTCTTCACAGGAGTGTTGTGAACAAAGACCGAACTCAGATGTCACGGGCAGTGTTCTGTGCACCTCCACATGAGGCCATAACAGGGCCACTTCCTGAGCTTGTGAACGAACAGAACCCAGCTAAATATTCAACCAAAACTTTTGCTGAGTACCGATACAAGAAATTCAACAAGCTCCCTCAGTGATAGTATTTTCAATGAGGTTTTAAATTAGCCTTTAGGAAGGTCTTTGAATTTACCTTGAAATAACTACTATATTCATACAAAGAAATGTTCTAGGACTTGGCTTAGATCTAAATCAATTCTATATATGTCTCTGGTTTTGCTCAGGGTAATTTTAATCGTCATTCAATGTTTATCCATTTCAATATCAGCCATGTATCGATATTCAAGTTGCATAAATTCTCATATTGTTCTCTAGTGCAATGTTAATTGGTTGAAGATGAGAAATCATTTAATCTGTAGCTTTATTCACTGTTATCTCCAATCAAGCAATATTCATATCAAAGGAACTCAACATAGGAATTATTAAGGGTCCAATCATAGAACGCAGCTGTGGTGCAGTAGGAGTCTCTCCCACCACACTGCCAAATGAACCCTAATACTACATAACAGTGAGTGAATTAATTGTATTACTAGAAAACTCATTTTTATCAGAGAAATGTTTTCTTAAACAATAATGTAATAACCAAAAGTCTCAGCTCATCTGAGTTAGCACCATCCAAAGGTAAAAGAATTGAGGTTTCTTTTAAATTAAAAATTACCTTGAAACATATGGTCCCCCGAAATCACAGTGTTCTGCATTTCATTTCAAACAAGAAGCTTTTATTGAAGTTCTATGCGAATTTTCATGGCCCATCTTTCCATCTCTTCACATACTTCCCATATTTTGCTTTCTCTTTCCCAGACCCATGTACCTTTGAATGTTGATTCTTTACCTACTTGATTCAGTTTGTTGTTCTCTCCAAGGCCCTATGAAACAAAGAAGCGAACAAACTCAGAATAAAAACTGAACTAGTGAGTTACTGCTATATCATATTATGTCATCTAAACAGAAGGGCAAAACATGATGATTTGACATACCAACCCAGAGAAAGACAACAGGTATGATAGTCCATCTGCATGTTCTGGCCTATTAAGACGTAGATAAAGAGGTTGTCTCACAGTCAAAAGTGCCATCTTGATATCAAGATAACCAACTTGCACCATCCTCTTCAAAACTCTGGCTTGGAAGGTCTTGCCACTATCATTAAGACAGAAGTCAGCTTTTAACCTAGTCTCTTATTTCTTCTTATTAAGGTATGAAAATCAATCAAGTTTCAACCTTAAAAGCAAAATGCATACATCAAACTTCAAGCATACAGCTCGAACCAGAAAGCACTTGAAAGATTTATAAAGAGAGAATGCATGATAATTCCAAACATGATTAATTATACCGATGCATTAGTTTAAAATCTTCTTTGATCCCTGAGTGGCGATCTAAGCTCTGGTGCAGGTATAAGTCCAGCAAGCATTGCAGACTCCGCCAAGCTCAGGAGAGACGGATGCTTCCCAAAATAGAAATTTGATGCTATTTGATGCCATTAATACCATGTCCCCAGTATATCTGTAATTTACAATGGCCTTGTGAGATTCCAAATTTCAAGATCTTAGAATCACAAAATCACAAAACAAGTGGCTACAGTACTGCTGCTTTGCTTTCATCCTTCGGAAATGCCAGGAGGAAAGTGCATTCAAATAGCAGAATCCATTCAATAAAAATGTTGGGCAAAAAGAATGCCCATGCATAAACAACTTGAACAAAGAGAAAGGACACCAGCCACCACAGTAAATGAGAGATATGATTGACCTTACAAAAATACGAGCTCAATATTCCTTGTTTTGACATTGTCCTTTCTAATGCCAGTGCCAACACCTTTTCCAAGATCTTTCTTGAGAATCTGCGCTCATTTTTTAGTAAGGTATTCTTCACAAGTTGCCATGGGGATTGCAGAGGATTATCATACATAACAAAAAATGGTAAACAGATGGTACTCAAATCAATTAAAATATATGCTAACGAAAACTCCATGTGCTGGTTGCAGCAGTCGATCTCTTTCCAGAATATACAAACTAAAAAATGGTCAAGTTCCAAAATACTAACTGATAAGGATTGGCTTCAGGCAACAACAAGAAATCAGGAGTAAAAGCGCAATAAATTATCATCTCACCAGTCAAAATGTAATCCAAACCAAACAAATACATAGATATAGATCCGTTCTACATTGTGGGCATAATGCTATTCTAGCGGATAGATATGCACAAAAAATACATTCCAAGAATGTTTAAAAGCTTGGGGGCAAGACAACATTCCCTTGAGTGTTATGGGGATAAGATAGGCTTTAGTATTATCAACCTTAGATCATATCAAATATGATAAAAAAATCAAATTAAAAATTTGTAATAGGATTGGTATTTACGTACATTGATACCTCCTTTCCAACCTATATTTTTCCTTTTTAAGCATCTTCCTTCCTTCAAAATGTTATATGCTTATCTCAACTAATTTAAATTACACCCTTCTACAGAAAAGATAAGAAAGAAGGAATAGGAAAAAAAAAAAAAGGAAAATAACCCAACACACCAACTATCCTACCAAGTAAATGCTTCCTTACGTGTCTGTCTTAATTTGCTGCTGGCATGTACTATTACACTTCATTAAGTCCCTCAACACCTAAATTCTATTCACCCTCAAGTCTTAATAATTAATCAAACTCCTGTCACCAAGGTGACACTTCAATTATTAAAACTTCAAACTTTTAACTATGAAATAGGCTATTTGAATCTTGTAAAAGGGGTAAACTTTTATAAGGATGGAGAAAGTTAACTTCAAGCATGTAGCCCAAGCCAAATGCGCTTTCAGCCATTCACATGTACCAAAATTTAATAAACAAGACAGAAAATAAATTCACAAAACAGAACCCACTATTTTAAGCGTGAATAAATGAATAAACGAATAAACGCACTTGATTGAGTAAAACCATCAAACATTTGTGTACATAACAATATCCCAAATTAAAAAAACCACACTAACCTGCTGAGTTATGGTCCTACCGCCCCCAAGAGCTGATAACGACAAAACAAAGCGACCAAAGCCAACTGGGTCGAGCCCAAAATATTTAAAGAGGCGACGATCCTCCTAAGCAACAATGGCTTCCCACATATGTTTAGGATAAGCTTTCGTCTGAGCTTCAGCTTCATGAGAGAAGGCAATGAGGCTTTGCCAACAAAGTGGAAATAGGGCAAAAAGGAATTGGAGAAAAGACGAAAACATAAAAGGGTTAATGAGAAAACAAGGAGAAGTAGTAGTTCTTGAATGGGGTGATGGATGTGAGTGGAGGAGGACTTTGGGTGGAGTGAGTTAGCCCGTTGCGAAAGCAACGAGTTTGAGAAAGCAACGAGTTTGAGTGAGTTGGAGATTTAAAAGAATACAAAATCAGGGTTTTACTGAAGAGATTTCGTGGGTTTTTGAAGGGAAATTTTGGGGTTTTGCTGAAAATCAATCTCGGAATAGTAGCAACACTGAAGCTCACTTTCTGAGTTTATATTTTTCGGTTTCGTTAATTGGTTAATAAAACTGTTACGGTCATAAAGCATTTAACAGTATTTTTTAGCAAAGTGCCATTTCCCAGAATTTCCTGTCCTTTTAGTTTTTATTTACTTATTTTGTTTGAGAAAACAAAGTGACTGCTTTTGTAACTCGATTAATAATTTTTTCTTGTTTTTTTTTTTTTTTCATATCGAACACAAAATTTTTATTTTAAAATAAGGTCGAACCCATAAAAAATAACAATAATAAGTCAAACTATAGAGGTCAGAACAGGCATTCGGAGCTCGGTAGACAATCTTATAATTAGGTCGATAATTTAATTTATTTTCGATAGATTTTGAGCTCATTTTATTTTATATGATCGATTTTTTTTTAAATTTAAATTTTGAATTGGATTTGATAAGATTATGAAACAATCAGAGTCAGATCAAATTTGAATTTTAGGTAAATTTGACCTGATATTATATATAAAATTAATTTTAATTAATTATTTAATTTTTATTTATATATATATTTATATAATGATATTTTAAAATATTTATTTTTAAAAATAAAATTTTATATTTTAAAAATAATATTTTATTAATTTCGGGTCGAATACAATTTATATAGTATCTAGTCGAGATCAAATTCGGATATGAAAAAATAAAAAAAAAATTAAATAAAATCGAGTTCAAATTTGATAACATATAAAATCAAATCGAATTTTAGATGAACAAAATATGTCTCGAACTTGATCCAATGCTAACTCTACTTATAATAGTAGAAGTCCAACAATTCTTTTATCAATAATGTTAATCCATAACATCAACACTTAATAAACAAAATTTTTATGAATCCTTTGAATTATTACTCTCTTTAAAAAAATAAATAAACAACTTTGAAATTTTCTCTTATCTTACTTGTGTATTCCGAAAATTTCCATGTGTATAGTAACAAACAAGAAAATATAAATGTTTCCCCTCCCGTCCACACACCATGAAATATAGGAACCGTCCACCTTGACTTAGGCTAAATATAGGCGTAAGACCATTGAAAATTTACTTTACAATAAAGGTTATAACAAAGTTTAATAACAAAAATGTTAATTAAATTTACCTAACAAGACAACATGGATAAAAACATATATATATTTTTAAAGGACAAAAGAAAATGACAAAAAAAATTAACAGATTTTAAGGTTTTTGGCTTTCAAAATTGCCACTGTCATTTACAAGTAATTAGCCATTAATTGGGCGGTAACTTTGTTTAGAGCTCTGTAATTTGAGTGAGGTTTCATGTATATAAAATAAATAAAAATTATTTTTATTAATTTATATAATAATTTAAAAAAATAATATTCAATAAATTTAATATTCAAATATTCGATTATGAAGAGAATAAAGAGGATGAATTAATACCTTAAATTTTATTGAATTGTTTATAAATGATTAAAAAAGGATCCACTCGGCATATGTCTTGCAGTCCACTAGTAAAAATATTTGGAGTTCATATTATGGTTGTATTTGGTAGAATTGAAAAGTGGAAAAATGAAAAATAGTGAATGAAAAAGTGGAAGGAGGATGGTTTTTTAGTGTGTTTGGTTGGAAAGAAAAATGAGAGAAAAAAAAATAGAAAAGATTATAATTTTCATACTCATTAACAAAAATAAATTACACCAAATTAAGAAGAGAAAAAGAAAATAAAAGAGGTATGAGCATGTATTACATATTTACAAAATTATCAATGATATTTAGAATTTTCTGTTTATCTTAATTTACAAAAGATTATAATAGTAAAATCATGTATTTTGTTTTATTTTTTCATTTTTCAACATTACTAAGCAATGGATAGAAAGAAAATTACATTTGTTTTTAACTTTTCTATCTTTCCGACCAAGTACACCAAGAAAAGAAAAAATATGTCTTCCATCCTTTTCATTTTTCTTCTCTTCTAATTTTTTATCTTTTCATTTTTCTTTCCACCCTATGAAGCAAAGCTTATAAGCATTATGAATAAGACTTCATCTCCTTTTTCTACAAATATCTTCAACTAATTAATGTGAAATTTAAATCCTAAAACATATTGTTAACCCAAAAAAAAAAAAAAGGTTAATGGTAGGATGGGATGGAGGTGGGAAACACCTTTTTATTCACTCGTAACCTATTTTCTAAGTATTTTTTTAAAATATATATTTCTATAAGTATAATATTATTAGGAGAAAAAAAAATTCAAACTTGCTAAAACAAATATTTAGATACATTTCAAAGTATAATCTAGGTAAACATACATAGAAAGCATATTATGAGTGTGTGAAAATGAATAGTAATTAAAAATAAGATTAATCATGAAAAAAATGTAAATGGAAAAAGTGTTGTATATTGGTATAGTTATGACAACAAAATGTAATATCCAAAAATAGAGAAGAAAAATAATTATAGGTAAAACACTTATATGAAGCTTTTTTAAGGATAATAGTCTTCCCCTTATGGTGCAAATGGATTCTTAAAAACATTATCCCTAAAATACAATGCCTAAACAGAATAAAAAAATGATTGTACTTCAAGTTCTTCTTGAACTCACATAAACCATAATTCAAAAAAAAAAAGAAAAATGCAAGTAATAAAATTTGTTTTTGATTTTTAAAGAATGAAAAAAATGTAAAGTTATTTTAAAATGAGTGTTTATGAAGTATATATAAGTCTCAAAAGGTGTCTCAAACAACCTTGCATAAAATGGGCATTATTTGAATAAAGTAACACAACTCTTAGAACGAAAGAGCATCCAATGATTTTTTTTTTTACTTTTCAAGACGAGCGATCGATTTATCAATAAAGACAGTTGACTATTTTTCTCAAATAGAAAGTCTTAATTAGGAGTGTAATTAATTGAGTTGAGCTAACACAGTATTAAGCTCAAGCTCAAGCTTGACTCTATATTCGAGGCTTGAAACTCGATTCGAATTTAATTAATTTTTTTTTTAACTTGAGTTTGACTCGAAATAAAAATCTAACTACTTAAGCTCGCTTGATTAGTCTCAATTAATATGAAAAAATAAGCTCGATTTTTATATTCAACAAAATCACGATTATTTGTACTCGATCTCGAGTTTAAGATATTTTATTCATTAAAATAATTAAAATATATTAAAATATAAAAACTTGATTAAATTCATGAGTTACTCAAGCTGAGTATAAAAATATTCGAATTCGGCTTGATCGATAAGTCAAATTATTTGAGTTCGAGCTCAACTCGATAATAATCGAGTTGGATTTGAGTTTTATTCGAGTCAAACCCAAATAACTTATAAATACTAATGTATTATTTACATCCCTAGTCTCATATCACAAGAAGTTGCTAGGGAAGCCAATTGTTTAAAAGTAGTTGCTAAGATAGTTAGCTACTCTTGCTTAGCAGTTGATATGGCAGTCGATTACTTTATCAATTACTCTCACCTTACTTTATTCCAATATTTTTTCTATACTTCCAAACATTATTTTTCAATATACATGCATAATAAATACTTATAAAAACAATGTTGTCACTTAAATAATCTTTAGAAAATATTTTATTGGGTAATATATACAAAATTCCCCATTTATTACTAAATAATGCAAATGTTTATGCAAACCTAAAGAAAATGTAGTTAGGTTCTTATGCAAGGTATATAACATTAACTAAATTTATGTTAAATCCCTTATCAAATGCTTAGACACAAGGAAACATATTAAATATAACATAAGAAAACATATTCACACTTTACACTAGTTTATGAGTTCCACAAAAAAGGCACCACATTAATAAGCCTTCACTTTATCCTATGATAACAAGTACTCTAGGATTAAACTGGAAATCCATATGAAGTGGCATTTTACTTCTTTACTTACATAATATAATTTATCTAGAGTTCTTTACAACCTTCTTTTTTTACTTAACACTCTACTAAAATGAGTTATAAACCAATTATGGACTTATGTCTAACTATCTGTTATGGATAAACAATACATCTAGATATAGGATTTTATAGTGGAATATATCCCCTATTATTTCAAAAAATGATACATAAGGAATTCTATATATTTCATTTACGAATTCTCTAGATAATTCAAGATTGAAAACCCTTAAGTCTCATACATAATGTTTTCCCTATAAGAAGATTATCATTTTCTTTGAATGAATCAATCTCCTAAATGGCAACATTAAGATAAAGTAGGAATCAAACAAGATTACCTCTTAGTAACCACTAACAATCTTATACCTCTTATAGTATTTTATCATTTTTATCATCTGTCAAGGGTTTAGTTTGTATAGATCCACTAACAGGAAGTTTTTTAACTTCCTTACAACATATTATTGTTTTTTTTTATATATATATAGCAATGTATTTGCTATTATATAAACGATATAGTTTTTGGTTCAACTCAATAAAAAAGTATGCTTCTCAAGAAATCTTTAAAACCAAAGTAAGTCCTTGTTGGCATTAGACATTATCAGTAAGCTTAGATTTTATATATGATAATGTCCCACAAGATTGCTTTCGATAACAATTTTTTGATATTTGTGAATCACCATTTGATCTCCACCATTTAAAATGATTTTATCACTTAAGATAAATAATAAATTACTTGTGAATTTGAAACTCATATTATTCAAATTCCATTTCAATCTTATGAATTTTCTAAGTGATAAATTTGTAATCTACCTTCAAAATTGGCATACCTCTTGATTCTAGCTTCTTCATTTGTCTTACCTTATCATTTGTCTTAAGTAATTTCCTTTCTATTTAATGAATGTATGTCTTTATCCATCACATTATTAAAGACAACATTTTTATGCTTTCACTTTCAAACTTGTAGCTTAGAAATCATATCTCTTATATAAAAATTTTAATCACAAAAAAATAGATTTGAAGTAGTCCATCTTTCTTTTTGTATTATGACCTTTGGTTATCAATTATCTTTTCTTAAGTTTACCAACTTACATTTAGTTTGAAATACATTTCACACTCACACTTGTTTACTCAACAAGTTTAGAAGGAAGATTTTTTGCAACTCTCAAAGACACACTTTAACAAATGACATGACCTGTTATTATTGATTTTAATCATTCAATAATGTTCATAATTTCTCACTTTCACAAAGTGAACTTCTAGTGATTCATGTTATCTTATTTGTCACCATATTAATTTGTTTCCAAATTGATTGCCTATACGTATATATATTTTGAATTGCCTTTTGTAATGATAAACTCTAGTAAAGTATTCATTCTCATCACACATATTTGTATGGACTTTTTCTTGAACCTTGAAATTTTTACCAATATTTGACTTAAGATTTTTCTCCAAAAAACAAAAATGATTTATGATGCAATTTCATATAAAAGAGCATAGGCTTTGATCATGAAATAATAAGTCTTGTGATAAAAACTCACCAAGCAAGTAAAAATTATGCTTTTAGTGATAAAAACTCACCATGAAGCAATAAATATCACAATATAGATTTCAAGTTTTAATCATGCAACAAAAATAATCATGACTAAAACTATGATCATGAATGTATTTATCAAATATCATTTATCTAGTATCTTTTCAAATCTCAAATTTTAAAGTCATACATGTTCACAACAATTATAACCATTCTAAAATAAGTTTTAGAATATTTTTCAAGTAAAAAATGACTTCTAAGATAAGAATTTCATAAGTTCATAAATAAATATGCATCACCATAGCAAAGATATGCAAAATTTATGAATTCATATCATGTCACATGGTAATTTAAAATATGCTTTATACCATGAAATATAATTTTCAAATTAATGAACACGCATTATTCTAATCATAATAACTATGCAAGAACAATGCATTGATCTCAAGCAATATACCACTAAGCAATTTATCATAATCCATCAGCAATATCATATTAAAGCAAACATATTTTGTAATTTTTATTCAAAGAAAAATGAATAATCAATGTCATTGTCCTTGGTATACATTCACACACCAATTCATGTGGTTATGATTTCTCACATAATTTTCCATAGGTTGTTTTCAACCTTTTGTTTTTTTTTTTTTTTTTTTTATGGTAAGTTAAGAGATACATTGTAGAGTATCAATTCTATTAATAAATTAGACATTTTCATTATATAGCACTAATAGTGTGTAGAATCAATATGATATCTATAATATCTTAACTTTATAGAAAGAAAAAAAAAGTTGAAAAAAAAGGTGAAATTTTAACTATTAATTAAAGTTTTGATAAAAGAAAACATTTGATTTAATGATACATTGTATATATTCTCTCTTAAAAAAATTGAGTTTTGTTGATATAATTTTTATTTTAGTGGAATGAATCTTATTGGAGGCCGAGTGGAAAAGCATGTAAGAAAAAAAAAAACAAAAGAAAAAGCAAAAAAGGTATGGTAAAGGAAACAACTTAATAATAAAAAATCAAAGTTGAAACTATTGCACATGTGAAAACTGTTGCAGCTACAACGTTAAAAAAGTCTTGGGAATCTTAGTGGAGAAGAAAGGAAGCTTATAATTTCAAAAATGGAAGCTTATAATTTCAAAAATGGAAGCTTATAATTCAACCCAATGAAAGAAAATTGAAACTTATCACAATCGAGCTTTTTTGTTTGTTTGACATCGTTGACCAGTCTAGAAGTTGAAATTATCTTTTGTTAAGATTAAAAATAATGATGAAAATGAGAATAAAATTAATTATGAAAATATATGTTTAAATGTAAATACAATAGCAGATATGCAATGAATTGTGATAAGAAAAAATAATTATTAAAAGTATAAATTAAATTTTGGATGTAATTAATATTTTAAATTTATAAAATTATTAAATTATTTTTAAGGTAAGTAATAATTTAATTCATAAATAATTAAAATTTTAAAAATAATAGTTTATTTTATGGTAATAAATTTTATTTATTATATTAAATTAATAAATTTATTTTATAATTTTTAAATAAAAAAAAGTTAAATTATATAGATAATTTTATTTTTAATATAAAATGAAAGGTGAAAAAAAATAAAAAAGAGCTGAAGAGCTTCCTCATTGGACCCAAATTCATCAATGGAGAAATGAGGTTAAACTCCCCAATCGGGCCACTTTTATAAAATCCAAATAAATATTTAGTGACGATGAGCACAAATTTTATTGGTAATCACACTTCCATCCGAAAACGCTAACGAATCTAAATGCATTCTAAATCGACTAACGTGCGACCCACAATAATGCAAACCAATGATTAAAAATAATACTATATATTTTATGATTAATTAAATTAATAAGCTCAACAAGATTAAAGAGTATAAAAAATTTTACATATTAACATAATCTTATTCCGCCAAATTAACATTGTTTTTTATAAAAAAATTTATTTTGTTAAAGCTTAATTCCCCTCATTTATTTTTTAAAAAAAAATGATAATTAATTAATATCATTATCGTTTGCTTTTTTATTTAATAAAAATAAATAAACAAATGATAAAAGTATTAACCAAACATAATTTTAGTGAGAATAATTATTACGTTCCGTCTCAAATTAAAAAAATTCGACTTTCATGTAAAGAAAATCTTTTATTAACTTCTAATAAAGTGGTAATAAAGTAGCAAAAACGGAGCGTGTCATTATGATTTGCATTCATAATCCGACACGTGTCACAAGATCTAACATTCCTAACTCCTCACCCAACACCACGTTCTCCTTTCTTCCCTGCCAAGAAAAAATAAGAAAGAACAGAGGAACAAAGGAAAGGGAAAGAAACCGTGAGAGAAAGAAAGTGAAACAAAAAGAAACAAAAAAAAAGAGAGAGAGAGAGAGAAAGAAAAGGGAGAGGAAAGAGGGAAGACAAAGGAATCAATAGTCGGAGCCACATGTTTCCGCCGACCAATCGTCACGTCATTATCTCTTCCACCCACTATCTCTCTCTCTAAAAAAATAATTTCTTTTCTCTCTCTAGAAACTTTGTTATAAAACCCTAACCCTTCTTTTTACCTCTGGTTTTTTTTGTCTTTTTCATTTTTTTTCCAAAATTTTCCTCTCAATCCTTTTTTTTTTTTTTTGTTTTGTTCGGTTCCTTCCGTAAGATTTTTTTTAACTCATCGGAAGTTGCCCGAGTTTTTATCTGGTCTAGGGTTTTGAGTTTGCTGTTGTTTTATTAAATTTCTTTTGGTTTTATTTAATTTTTATAAACATTATGAGGGGTGATAGCGGCGTCACACAGCAATCTGTGATTGTTGAGAGGGTGGAGGATACTGATAAGGATAAGAAGAAAAAACGACGATCTAGGCGACCCAAACATAACTCAGGTGATTCTTTTATAAGTGATACTGAATTTTCTGATAGAAATCTTATTTTGTAGTTTCAAACTGAAAATTTTTAGTGGTTTTTGCCGCTATTCTTAGAATTTAGTGAATTTTTTGTCTTTTTTTACTAGGTATTCTAGATTTTTTTTTTCTTGTATTTTCTCGAATTATGAATCTGTTTATTTTTTCTGGGTTTTTCTTGAAGAATAGTGAAATTAGTTTACGAAATTGGTTTTTTATTGTCTCATGGTTAATTTGATTTCAGTGAGATTTAATGAACTGGGATTTTGATTTTCGTTTCTTAATTTTAATCTTTATGGGCATATAGCTTGTAATTCAGTGAATGAAGCCCGTGGAGAATCATCACATAGCTTGAAAAGTGAAGATAAAACAAAAAGTTTGACATCATCTATGAGTTGTTCTTCGCCGAAACAACAAGGATTGGAGATGGCGTCGAATGAACAGACTCCCGATAGAGCATCTGCTATTGCTTTTAGTTCTATGCCTACAATGCATATAAATGAACAAGCTGGCTCTGGTTGTAATGATACTTCTGTTGATGTTAGTGGGAGAATTTTTTCGAAATCATGTCCTGAACCAATTTCCTATGAGGGGTTATCTAAAATGTGCATTGATGGTTTTCTCCCTTTCCAGCAGGTTGATCGAAAGAAATTGTTCACTCCATACTGGCCTATAGAGGCTGTAAATGAGGCATTAGAGGTTTGTTCAAAAATGGCTCTTATAATCTATAGCTCTTTATGCTATCTAATTGTTATTAAAATCTAAAAACAGTTTTTACTAATCAATAGTCCTTGTTCTTTAATACTAAAACACCCTAAAGAAAGTAATAAATCCTATAAGTTAGAAAGTTTGAATTGAGACTAATTAGATTAACAAAACAACTTGTAAAGTCCCCAAGGGGACACGTTTCTGGTTAGAACTTGAGTTTTCAACTTGGAGGTTTCAAGTTCAGATCTTGGGATGGGAGAGCTCACTGCTTTTTTGTAGCACTAGATCATATTCGTATGTGAGGTTGAGTGGATGTGTGTGCATAAATTGAACTATTAAACTTGAGTAAAAAATAATTATTAGAGTTCATAATCAATAAAGCCCCCACTTCTCAACAATAACTTGTTAGTATTATTTTAAATAAAATAATTAAGACTAAAAAAAATATGGTTCACAAGCAAATCGCAGATCCAATAAAAACTAGTAATTAATATATTTACCTAATTTCTGTCTTTTGTATTGGTTTTTGTATGCATAGAGAGTCTTATGTGGGAGGTTTATTGGTTCTATTTGTGTGTTTGTTTCTTGATCACTTGTTCTTTAACCCTTTTGCAGAAAGGGGAAGCTTTCAAAGGATTGTTTCGTGTGAATGCTCACAATCGGCTTGAGGTTTGTGATAGCTAAACTTCAATTTGTTTTATGATGTTCCTTGCATGATAAATCTTGTATGCTGACATGAAAGACTGTTTTATGCTGCTAGGCATATTGCAAAATTGATGGGGTACCTACAGATGTTCTTATCAATGGAGTTTTGTCGCAGAATAGAGCTGTGAGTATGAGATTCTCCGGGTTTATGTTCTTTATGTTAATTTTCAATGCTGATTTACCTTTATATGTAGTCTAGTCTACTAGTTTATACTGGATGGATTTAATAATTGACAGTCTATTTATTCTGTTTCATAGGTTGAGGGAGATATTGTGGTTATTAAGGTTGACCCTTTGGGATTGTGGACCAAGATGAAAGGGTCAAATGGGTCCTCAAACAACTCTGCACAGGTAGAAGATTGTAATTCTGGCCAAGATGTCAATGGACTGGCTGGTAATAGCGACAAGGGTAAAGGTAAAGTTGATGCAGATTGTGAGTACGCTGATTGTAGAAGTGGATCACTCCTTGAGAAAGGGTTTTATGATGAGACAGAGGTGACTGGAACAGAAGCTTCCAATTATGTTAATGTATATCACCAATCTAGTTCAGATTTTTCGCAAATGGGTCCTTTTCCTGGGCAGAGTGATGGCTTAAATTCTGTTGAGAGGTTGGCTGTCATGACTAATCAATTCCCTCTGAAACGACCAACTGGGAGGGTTGTAGCACTTGTTGAAAAATCTCTTCGACGTGATGCTATTGTTGGTTTTCTTCATGTTAAGCAGTGGTTTTCCTATCGAGAACTTTATAGAAAAGATGCAAAGAAAAATTCTGTGGCTTTTGACCATGAGTATGTTGCATTGACCCCAACTGATCCAAGATTTCCCAAAATGATTGTTTTTGTGAGAGACTTACCAGACTGCATAAAGAAAAGGTTGGAAGATGGTGATGTAACAATTGAGATGGAGTTGCTAGCTGCCCAAATTGAGGATTGGAGTGCAGAAAGTCCTTTTCCGCGAGCTCGTGTCTCTCATTCATTTGGACGGGGTGGTGAATTGGAACCACAGATGAATGCAATCCTATATCAAAATACAATCTGTTGTGCTGATTTTCCTCCTCAAGTGCTTTCTTGTCTTCCAAATATTCCTTGGGACGTTCCACTGGAGGAATTTCAAACTAGAAAAGACCTTAGAGACTTGTGTATATTTACTATTGACCCTTCCACTGCATCTGATCTTGATGATGCTTTATCTGTTGAAAGGTTATCGAAGGACTCTTTTAGAGTAGGTGTACACATTGCAGATGTGTCATACTTTGTCTTAGCCAACACGGCCTTAGATATAGAAGCTCAGATTCGATCAACCAGTGTGTACATGTTTCCAAGGAAGATACAGATGTTGCCATCCTTGCTTTCAGAACAGATGGGTTCGCTTAATCCTGGAGTAGATAGGCTTGCATTTTCTATGTTTTGGGAATTAAACAGCATGGGGGATGTTTTGGATCGATGGATTGGCCATACAGTGATAAGGTCTTGTTGTAAGCTTTCATATAAGCATGCTCAAGACATCATTGAAGGGATAATTGATGTGGAGAAATCTAATACTTTAGAAGGATACCCCCTGTTGCATGGCCAGTTTGAATGGACTGATGTTATTAGATCTGTTAAATGTCTTCATGAAATTTCAAAAACTTTGAAGGAGAAAAGATATAATGATGGTGCTCTGCAGCTTGAAAGCTCTAAAGTTGTTTACTTGGTTGATGAATATGGGGTTCCATATGATAGCAGGCTAAGTGAGAGGATAGATTCAAATTATCTTGTTGAAGAGTTTATGCTTTTGGCAAATATGACAGCTGCAGAAGTAATATCTAGAGCCTTTCCAGATAGTGCATTGTTGCGGAGGCATCCTGAACCTAATCTGAGAAAGCTCAAAGAGTTTGAAGCTTTTTGTTGCAAACATGGTTTATCATTGGATACTTCCTCTTCCAGTAAGTTTCGTCAATCGTTGGAGAAAATAAGGGAAGAACTCAAGGATGATTCTGTTCTTTTTGATATTCTCATCTCGTATGCTTCAAAATCGATGCAATTGGCTACCTACTTTTGCAGTGGTGAGTTAAAAGATAATTTGTATGATTGGGGTCATTATGGGTTGGCTATTCCTATCTATACACATTTTACTTCCCCACTACGTCGGTATCCAGACATTTTAGTACATCGGACATTGGCTGCTGTAATTGAAGCAGAGGAGTTGTATCAGAAGCAAAGTGGGTTGCATAAAAGTAACAATGGGAAGGAAGTGTCAAGAAGGTGTTTCACTGGTATATATTTTGATAAGGAAGCTGCAGCATCTCCGCAAGGGAAGGAAGCATTATCAAGTGCTGCACTGAAGCATGGAATTCCTTCCCCTGAACTACTAGCTGATGTTGCTGCATATTGCAACGAAAGAAAGCTGGCCAGCAGGCATGCTGAAGATGCCTGTGAGAAACTCTACATGTGGATTTTGCTGAAGAAAAAGGAGGTATGTTTGTACTTTTCTTGTTCGTTATTTTATTTTTTAATATTTCACATACTTTTATTGATCTGTAGTATGTACTATAAGCAGCTATCACTTTGGATTTATATTTTGGTCCATATGATAAGCTGTCTTAACTATGGAACTTCCTTCATGTCTTCCTGTTCAATTCTTAAATTCTGCTTGTTGCCTTATGTCTTTGACTTTATCTTCTTAAAATGAAAAAAAAAAAAAAAAGATTCTGCTTTATTCATGCTTAGTGTAATCTTCCTAGAAATTAAGTTATAACTGATGGTTTGTCTTCTATTACCATTGGAAATTATTTTTGCTGTAAAACATATTATAGAACATCCTCAGGCCCACTCCTCATACTTTTGCTTTAACCTTGTAGATGTTAAACATAAATAGGAGCTTAACATGTAGTAATGAAGGAAATCTAATAGAGATTACTTGTTATAGAAAATTAAGTTTTGGAAGTTTAATAATGTTTTTCTTTTATGCTATTCCATTATGTTGGGGTCTGTATGTTTGCGTTTGTGGCTGATTTTTTTGTCCATTTGTTTTTTTTTCTCTTCAGATTTTGTTGTCTGATGCTAGAGTATTGGGATTGGGCCCAAAATTTATTTCTGTTTATATTCAGAAGCTGGCTGTAAGTGATTTATTTCTTATTTTCTTAATTCAACTGTACCATGCATCTTCTTTTGGTTTTTCAATGCTCATGTTGTTGCTTTTTCAGATTGAGCGACGGATATACTATGATGAAGTTGAAGGGTTAACTGTAGAGTGGCTCGAGTCTACCTCAACAGTGGTGCTTAATTTATCTGGGCGCAAACGCTTGTTCAAGAGAGGTGGCCTAGGGAATTACATGGCTTTAGGAAATGTTGCGTGGGTTGTTAGGCCTTATGATCTGGGTGTTGAAACAGGTTGTATTAACGACCGTGATGCAACATGCATGACGAATAACGAGGCAGCATTCCCAGATTTGGAGCCAATTGCAAACTCTTGGATTGATCCTGGAACTTTTCCTCTAACTCTGCACCTGCTTTCAACAATACCTGTGGCAGTATATGCAGTGGGTGGTGATGATGGACCCCTTGAGATTGGTGTACGGTTATACATGAGTTCATATTTGAAATAACTCATGTTGTGGAGAAGGTAGTTAAGTAATGTGATTGAATTGAATGATCTCAGGGAGACAAAGGCAGCAGAGCCTTGTAAGGAATTAACAGGTTCTGTTGTAGATAAGAAATTAGTGTATAGCTAATATACAAGTTCTGAAAAGACATAGAAAAAAAAAAAAAAAAAGAAACCAATGGTTTAGATTGACGAGATCTTCATTACCTGCATGATGTTTGACATGGAGGCATGTGAAGGGAGGTGTAGATAACGGTAGTGGCTGTTTTTAACAAAAGCTGCTCTTGGGAATTGGCCCTTGTTTTTACCGGCCAGTTCCATCTGATAATATCCAGTAGTAAACTTATTGTACGACACTGAGCATTCATTTGGTGCTTTGACACTGAGCTTAGGAGTCGATTCTATGCTGTTTTCGTATTGATTTTCATGGACATTGCAGCCCGAAAGTTTTTTGAGTTTGGGTGGCTAATTTGAAATGTTTTCAGATTTTTTTTTTATGAGCCATTTGTAGCAAGTATGTTACACTCTCGACTCTCTTCTTTTATTTTGGCGTATTATAACGCAGTCTTTCTCTCCTTGAGGGAAAATAAAATGCTTATCTAATTTTTTATTGCTTATGTTGTGTGTTTTTTCCTCTCAGTGTTGCTACAGGGAAATATTACTAGGAAATGTTGAGATGTAATAGCATTTAACCTAAAAAACTATTGTTTATATGATGAATGGAGTTTTGCATTTTTACTCAATGACTGCCTGTTAGTGACAAATTACAAAATAACATTTACTTTCATATAACTTAGAAGGCTATTATCACAAAGGAAAGTCTTTACTATGCTTGTCAATCATAGAATAGTATATGGAATTTTTTTTAAGGAAGAAAATAATGGTATTTTTAGTATTAGTGAAATGCAAGTTTGTTTGACTGTTTGACTATTCATAAAAACTAAATGTTTTTAACATAAAAAAAAATTGAGAAAGGGAGAATTTACATTTTTTTTTGTACATAATGTTTATTGTTGGTATGTAAATGGTGTTTTATGGAAACATGTTGTAGGTGCAGTTGAATTAGGATCCATTTGGATTCTCAATTGACGTCAGTACAGCGTGTTTGATACCTTCAATCGCCCTGATAATCCATTTGAATCATCAGATTTTTTCATGCGAGAATTGTTTTCGTTGCACCACAGTTTCAAATTGTGACTAGATCTTAAAGGTTCAGTTAAAATTTTCATCCTTTACCACAGCATCTTTTCTTGATATGACCTTTTTTTTTTTGTCTCTTAAAAATATAGCGTGAGGACAAAAAAAAGTGTACTACTTAATCTTTTTCTTTTCCATATTTTATTTAACAATTTTTAAATAAATTTTTTAATTTAATATAAACAAATAATTTTTTATAATTTTAGAATAAACTAATTAATAAATAAATAACTAAAAATTAATAAATACATAAAAATTATAAATTTTATAATAAAATAAATTATTAATAAATAAATAAAAATATCAAATAATTTAATGAATAAATACGTAAAAATAATTTTAATAATTCTCAATTACTTTTTAATTTCAAAATATCTAATAATTTAAAAATTCTCTTATATATAACTTTTAATCTAACATCTATAATAATTATTTTTTCCACTATGCTTTATTTTACTATTTTCATTTTATTTATATTCAAATACATATCTCATTATTAATTTTAATTTGATTACTGCATTAATTAATTTTATTGTTATTACTATTTTTAATTTCATCCGAAAGAGGACTTTAGTAGCAGTGTGTACAGTGAGGTTATCGGCAACAGAAAAGCCTAGGAAGGTTACGTAATGGCTGCAGAGGACTGGATATACTGCTCTTCACTTGATATGACTCTCAAGTACTCTTTCCTCTTTATACATTCCATATTATCACTGTAATTCTAGCACTTGCTATAACTTTTTCATTAAGATTTTCCATTTCGGGATATCTTGTTGCTTTTTAGTATTCATCTAGCTGAAATGCCTCATACTTGAATAACAGGGAATGCCCTTATATGTGCGGTTATGAGAAGTTTCTTACATGTTTTAACACTGGGCTGACTATGAGAAGAAAATTTTATATGATCATGCTTTTACCCTTTGCCTCTTGTATATTGCTGTTATATTGGATGTTAATTTCACTGCAGAATAGGCGACTCTCCAGAAACTGGAAAGTGCCGGAACCAAATTAATTTAAAGACTGTCCCTCACTTTCGTAAGTATTGCGCTAACTAGTGCAATATTTTCTGCCAATTACTTGAAGGCCACCATTGAAGAAGACCACATACGTCGGAAGGGAATAATTTAGCACAAGAATTTAAATGCAGTGGCTGCCAACTATGTGTTTCACCTTTGGATCCAGAGCTTGGGAAATGTCTTCAAATTTATTGCATGCCATTTAATATTATCAACTGATAGGATATTCAACGTGTCTGCACCCTGTAGCAGGTCTATAGTTGAGAAGAACTCTCTTCCTCTCTTCTGTGAGAAAAGCTTAGATCGCCTTCATGCAGTCTGCTTGATATATATAGGCTTTTTATGGTATTGGTTTCTTCTTGCGCTTATTTTGGTGGACATAACACTTTTATTCTCATTGAAATAATGGAAGTACCTTATTCTTTCTGCTGCAATGGTTAAAAGATATTTTCAGAGGAACATTTTGTGTTTGGAAGGATAATATTATATCAGTGTTTGTAACTCAAAATTTTCAAATTAATAAATTTGAAATTGTGATTCGTGCACATACATGGGCTCAAATTTGTGGCATCATTTGTTATTTCAAGAATCAGATGAACTTTCATGAAAAATTTGGGTCTTTATATTACCACTTTTAGTTAGTTTCATTTCTGCTCATGTGTTTCTTTTGTGTATGTGTCTTGGTGGGTGATTGCATGTAAAGTGAAACCTTACTCTGAACCTACCTATATTTGCATTTCATGCAAACAATGTGCGTACAAGCACTTGGATCTCTTGGTTTATTTGTTTTTTTGTTAATTACTGATTCTTGACTTCGTTAGTAAACTCTACTTGATTATATCCATGCATGCTTGCCATAGTTTCATACTTTCTTTTAAGTACATAAGAGATCACAATACGAAGAAAAAAGTTGCAAATGTTAGGATTCAAACTCTAAACTTATTAGATGCTATATTTAAAACTAAGCTACAGTTTATGGTTTTCATACTTATGATAAATGCATAGCTGCGTAAAATTGTTTTCAAGTAATCTAAGCCTTGTTCAAGTGATTACATGATTACATATAGAAGCATAACTGCATCCACATGGCGTGAGAAGTAAAACGCTATTCTCAAAATTGAGATAAAATCGTGAACCTCTTTATTGAGCCAAACATGTAGGAAAGTTGGATGATTATAAATTATTTGAACCTATGCCAAAATCCAAATCAACAGAATGGCTTTAAGACAAACTGCGATTTTCTTATTCAGCGGAAATAGTTCACAGATAAAGAGTAAAGACCATGACCAAAAAAGATCATAGAGAAGGGAAACATAGAATCAAGACATGGAGAAAAATAGCCACCGCAGAAACAGCGATTCACTGGGTCTCTGTTACAGCCCAGGCAAGTTTGAAAGACAAATCAAAAGCTCATTCAAAGATGTGAATGTACACCTTCTGAGATTAGGATTGTGATTCAGATCCAGTCTCTGAGAAAGAAGAATCATTAGCAGCAGAATTTTGGGCTTCTAAAAGCTTCATCTGGCGTTCTGCATGTTCTCTTTCACAAGCACTGATTCCCATAATGATATCAAGCATTGTACCAGTTGTGCCAAAGAACACAAGGGGTGCTAAAGATTTCCGCTTTATCCCCACTGGAATTGCTAGCAAAGCCCCTGCTACTGAAAATACCCATGTGCCCAATGCACTGCAGCATTCCACAACAATTATACTCATCACAATATATACAATGACAACATATGATCAAAGGAAATAAATCTGGAGATCATGCCACCGTGCTGAGAAATTTGAGAACGACTTTATTAAGGGAAATAAATGATGGAACTTGATGCTTTGAATTGTAGTATGTTCATCTGGAGACATGTTACAGGTTAAGTACCATCATACCAAAAGCCCTATAACAACCCCAAAGTTGAATCAAAATGGTTGGTTAAAAGAGCTGCAATAGCACTTCAACAATAGTTTGATTTTTTCAGTTATGTGCATGCAACCATATAAAGTTAATCTTCCTAAAAACTAGGATTAGAGCCATTGATAGAGAAAGGTTCATCAGAATAATCTCAATTTCATGGTTAGTGCTACTCTAAACAAACTAAATCCATCATTAAAGATACTTGAAACCAAACTATAAGTAAATAAAAAGAAGCATTTCAAACTCTACAAGCTCAACTTCGAATCCAAAACATAGCAGGGTTAAATTAGACAAAAAATAAATTAAAATTTAGAGGAAAAGAAGAGCAGAAACTTACTTGGAAACTGTGCAATCCTCAAGCTGCTTAACCTCTTGGCCAGCCATTTCCTCCTCTTCTAGCTATTTGATTTTGCACTTAAACCCAAAAAAAAAAAAAAGACCTCTTTATCCGGCATCTGTGGAGCTTATCATAAGAGAAAATGAAAGCCAATCCCCTAAAACCCAAAACACCAGCAAATCCCAATAAGTAGAAAAGGCAAAAAACTTACTTCATAACAATTTTAACCCATTAAAGTATAAAAGATTTGAGGCCTACCTGATACTTTGCGAAGCTATTGAACGTCGATCAGAGGACTGCTTTGCTTTCTCCTGTTGGCAAAACGAACAAAGAGAAAGCCGGTCTTTACAGGTCCTTCAGCGATGAAAATTTTAAACGGGCCCTTAATGGGCCTAATTCGATTTCTTTAGGTCCATAAATATGAAACCCTTTAAACCTGACAATTTCAAGCAAAAGAATGATAAGAATAAAAAAATTAAAAATAATATAATTTAAAATTTTAATAAAAATTATAAATAAATTCAACAAAATAATATTTTTATATTCAAACAAATTATAATTTTCACATAAAATATAACATAAATATATAAATTATTAATATTTTGTAAAAAACCTACGTACGAATTGCAAGGTCTACCTTGTACCAAAGACAGACTGACAGAGTGCAAGAGCGCCAGCGAGGCAGACAAAGTCGGGAAAAGCAAAAAAGGCAGAAAAAAAAAAAGGGGATGAGAGGAATTGGAGGGCCTTTGCTTACCATAGGGGATCTGCTAAGCGACGTGGGGGAAGAATACGGTGCCGCACCAGACCACCACCACCACGATGATGCCACTCTTCCATCACTATCATCATCATCATCGTCAATTCTTGATTCAAATGATGCCCCTCAAACCTTGGACCTCACCAGACTCTTTCAGGTTCCTTTCTTGTTCCTCTGTGTTTACAAAACAATAGGGCAGATCCCAAATTGAAAAAATTTTAATTCCTTTCTGTTTCTAAATTTTTATTTTTTGAATGACAAAAATATATTGCTTGAAACAAATTGAGTTGTTGAAAAAGTCTTGACTTTAGCAATTGTACTAAAATTTAGGAATTCATTACCACAAGATTGAAATGTCTAAAGTAAAACACTTCATATGTGATTACCAAAGAGAAAATGGTTAATGCTATATATATATATATTTGAACATGTTAGTTTGTTTAAGTTTGAATTTTTTCTGTGAAATTTGCATTGCCTTTGGTGAGTTTCCCATAACATTTTCTCCTCATTTAACCACCATTGTTTTAATTTAAAGCATAGGACTTTTCAGTTCAAAGACTTTATTGTATAACTCTGACCTCACCCTTATAGACGATGTGAAAACAACTATTCAACTAAGTTTTTTGTTAATTTAAGTTATAGAGATTGGAAAAAGTTTGTGGCAGTTTTGAATATCATATGGGATGACTCCTATGTGTTCATGGTTTGCGCAGTTAAATGCTGAAATGATCACTTCCATGCGTTTTTCTAGCAAGCTTAGTATGTGTTTATTTTGGCATTACACATATACATCTTTGTTTCTTTGCTGTGACAAGCTCATAGTGGTTTTGTTCAGGTAAACTACGAGAAATTGAGCGAGGCACTTGCTGGTTCGGACCACTCATGGACAGCTCTAACTTTAAAGGTAACAGACAATCTGTTTTAAAGCATATGTAGAGCACCTTTCCATTGATTGTTTGCTATTGTTTTTGTTGCAGTTTATGCATTATCCTAGAATAAATGCCAACAGGAATCTGTTAGGGGATGATAATATTGTTGTTGCTTTAACTGGTTACATTGTTTCAATTTGGGCATCAATTCTGTTGACTTTAACTCTCGTTCAAGTACCCTGCATCCCCAGTCTGGTTTCCACAATGACCATTTAACAAGTTATTTTACTGTTAAATTGATCCCCTTTGGCTATTCCAGTTATGTGCTGCTCTGGAAACTGCAAACCAGTTGGTTCAGTCCAACGGCATAAATGTTAGATTGCTGTCAGAGAAGGTTGCTGAAGTTGAGAAAATTGTCAAGAGGGGAGATTCTGCAATTACAGCAGCCAGAACCATCTCAATCTCTCTAAACCAAAAAGGAGGTTCATCTGTTGGTGGTCTAACCAAAGAACAATCCAGGTCTCATCAAGAATATAAGATGTCATAGTGGTGGTGTTACTTTTTGGAAGCATTATAGCTTGGAAAAGGGTCCCGAAAGCAATCCTGGAAGAAGAGAATCCAATCATTTTTAAATGAACTTTTGTAGGTATGCACTGTGCATTTGCTCTAACAAAGTTTGGTTTCTTTTTGTAGATAATGCCAGTATTTTCAATTTGGGTAAAACCTGCTAAACAACAAACGTTTAAATGGAGATGCATAGTTTATGGCATGCATACCACTGCTTGGGACAATGCACTTTTTGTTTTTTCAATTTTACACTAGAACTTATTGATATAGGTCAAGTTACATTACCATGGGTATTGCAAGCGATCCATGTAAAATTGAATGATCTTTTTTGCTTGAATATATTTGGGATATTGTTGCCTCGTGCTGCCTTGCCTCGTTTCATCAAACTTTCAAACAATTTAGGGTCCAGAAAAACCTTTGAACATTTTAATGTAGTAGGATATGTTGCCTGTTACTATGTTCGAGGAAGATAGATGTATTATTATCATGCCAAATGTTGCCAAATTGATATTATTCATGGCAGATAGTTGCAAGTTTAAATCAACATCATTTATTAATGTATTCTCACACAGAATTTTGTTGGTGTGCGAAATCTTGGATGAAGTACAATCCCATCTTTGAACTTAATCTAGCGATAAATGTGGTTGTTGAATTTTCATTGCAAGATGCTTTTAGTGTCCTATGAATTGTGAACAAATTATGTATGTTCAATGAACGTCATATATAATTGATGAGTATTTGATATTTGAGATTTTAGTGTGTGTGTGTCTCTATATATATATATATTTGGCCAGGCCAGGGAGAGTTTAGTATAATAGATATGCCAATTTAAAAATTAAAATTCTCTTAGATCGGGCCCAACGAGTGGTCCAGTTTCCTGTGCCGCTATCGTAAAGTCCAGGCCTAAGCTTAAAGGCCCAATGATAAGTTGGGCCTAAATTCCAATTAATCAACTTCAACCCAATTCTAACGTGATTAGTAATTACTATTTTACTTGGAATTTGACTTTAACCTTGTTATTAATGCTTAATTACGGATGTGATTAGATACAAGATCAATTATTTGCTTAATTTGTTGGCCTTGCCCGCCCCTTGCACTAAAAATGAAAAAGAATCACTTTCAAAGGAGGTGGGTTTCGCCACCCATAACTATTTGAGATTTTTGCTAAGGAGGCTTTATTTAAGTGGTAAATGTAAAAAAAAAAAAAAAGATTTAATCTTTTTAAGTCTTATATCCAAGTTTCATTAGGAGCGAGTTTCGTCTATTTATATGTTCATTTGACTTATTTATTCTTTTATTTCTTACGAAAATTAAAAGTTATTTGTTTATGATTATAATTTTTATTAATATATAAAATAAATTTATTTGATTCTTTTATTCAAATAGGCCACAACATGGAGATAAAATATATATATATATTAAAATTTAAATAATAAATTTATAAAATATTGAATATAATGCTTCATAAGCTGTCCACCAATAAATAATTACATTAATGTTTCAATCAGCTCGGCCAACCTATACTAACCATCTAGAACTTACCCTAATATGTACCTAGCTCCTAACGCAAACAACCCTAGCTACTCTACATGGGGCTAGCCGGAGGAGAAAGAAATAACAACAGCTACACCAAAAATCATTGGAATCTCTGCACTAAACATCCAAGCCTTAAACCATCGAGAGAGAAAGAAGACAATACTGTCAACAGCCCTCCATTTGTTTCCTCTCCCTTCCCCTTCTTTAACAATTAGGTCATTGTCTTACTAACATAATTTATTCCCTAATGATGCTTTTAAAACCCCATTTTTTATTTTTTAAAAATTAAATATATTAAAAATGGTTTGATTCTCTCTAAGCAAAGACAATTATATTTCTATCATAGCCCCCTCCTTTAACACCTCTTATCAGCCACACTGACATCACTGGCCTTAGAACTTAACTTATGCTTCCTCTGTTTAACATTTGCTGTTAAGTTTCTATAATCAGGCATTACGTATGCCAAAAATATATATATTTAACATGGAAATTAAAATAATCTTATGATTAAGCCTATGCTTAATTATGATTAATTAAGATTAAGAAATAAATTAGAGATTAGATTAGCTCGAAATTATCGCTCCATGTGGAAGACGTTGAAACTGTCTGCTGGTTGATCCCCAAGGATAAACACTATGAATTTACATAAAATTTTGCTCATGGTACTTAGTCTAACTAGTTTAGCTAAATGGTTAAGTTAATTAGAAAATTTTTGTTAGAACACAGACGGAAATAACCGAAAATATTGATGCAATTTCTTTTTTTTTTTTTTTTTTGGCTTTTGGTTTACCAAAGCTTTGCATATTAACATAAACAATCTTACAAAATAAGCAGTGCGCACTCTGTTGCTAGTTATTGGGAAATGTCTCAAATTAATTATTATTATTCCACACAAAAGGCAGCATCAAGAAGGTCGGCAAACTCAGGCAAAGCTTTTCATGTACTGGTCGAAGAGTGAAAGTGAAGAAAAATAAACATGAGAGACAAAAATGTAAGGAAGAGAAGAAAGAACAAATTTACTTTGAATTAAACGAGATAAGCTGATTATGAACGTTCCCGAATTGGCATTCCACTAATTCAACTATGATGTATGGAAATTGGACGAGGGGATTTTTAATTGATTGAGCTTTTTTAGGCTTTTAGCATAAAAATAACTAAAGCCGGTTGATTTTTGGCTTATGTTTTAGTTTGCTACAACTTTTACAGTACCTCAATCAAGCTTTCCCAAAAGTACTTTTCATAAGTATATATATATAATACATTATTTCAGTTAATTCAAAAGAAAAAATAATGTTTGAATTTTTTAACATTTCTAATTATGTGGCAAAAGGAAATATAGAAATTATTAAAATATTATTTCATATCTATTAAATTTTAGATTTTTTGTGATTTTATATTCAAATCGAACCTTTTCATTTATAATTAATTGATTTTAGGTTGGATCTGTTATATTGTTCTTACATGTTATTTTTGCCTGTTACATATTTTAAATTTATCACACGTTAAACTTATATTGTCGCATACACATTATGAAAACCTTTTAAAATAGTGTTATCATTTATTATACATATGTTAAATCTTATATTCAGGTCGAGCTAATTGATTTTAAAATAAATGCTTAATGGTAATTAACAGGGTTTTTTTTTTTTTTTGAATATTTGATAGCAAGAAACTATGAAATGAGTTCTTAATTACTTTCTTGGGTTTTATTTATTTTCCATTTCGTTTTGATAACATGAATGCTTTCTTTGCTCTGCTCATCTACCAAATTTAAGAGATAAAAATTAGTGATTTCAAATGGCAAATAAAACATGCTGAGATATGTATAAATAATTGTAACAAATACAGATCTAGAACATGTCCTGATTTTTCTAACCAACATCTGATAACGTTTATTCCATGCATGCTTGTTGTTAGTAATAATCAAAGAAAAAGATGGAACCTAATCTTTTGGTCTAAATTAAGTATTTAAAAATCAGACAAAAATAACTATTTGTTTATCACTTCAATCTTGTTCATATTTGTTATAGGTAACTAGAAGTCATTTAAAACCAATTATTACTCAATTTTTTAATGACTTAGGAAACCCACATGAACTCAGTGAATGTAAAGCCAAAGACAAAAAGAAGAACAAGACAATGCAAGTTCCATAAATGGCGTTTTTAAAAAATTTTCTAACTACTATAACGTGCCGTTTGTTCAATACACAGTGCCTTCACAATCAGTCATTCGAAACCATTATCAGAATAATCAGAACAAAGCGCTGATCAAGTAAAAATTATAAATTCAACTTATACAAAGCTGAGTCTGGCTTATTTAATTTCTTACTTAATTTTGTTCAGATTTGCTTTTGACTTTGCCATAATCATATTATATAGCCTTCTAATTCAATCTAATTAACTTTCAAACTACCACAAATAACCCGATATCTGTATAGTAAAAATATTGGTACTAAAATCAAAGTTTAGTTTAGTTTATTCATATAACAATTTTAAAAAAATAATAACTAATAGATTTAAAATTTAAATCTCAATACTTATAACTTTCCTATCCTTAAATCGTTGTCTTTTTTATACCAAAAAATATATATAGATACCTTTGATGCATTGTCTGAGATGATAATAAAATTTTTTAATTTTGAGATTTCAGGTTCAATCTTTTATGTGCGGATTTTTATTTTGATTATATATATATATATATCAAATTATACCGAAACAAATAGTTTGTGATATATATACATTGAATTAAGACTGTAACATTTGCTTGTTCATGCAATTTTAAAGTTAATTTATTTGTTAAGGTCTAGTGATAAAATGACATTTCAACGTGATGGGAAAAAGACTCTCATCGCATCTAATCTGGATAAAGATGCTTAAAATGTTGATATTAACTCAAAATTATTTGCAAACCCTAATGAAAACATAACTTGATGAATGTATTATTGAAGGGGTGTGTGTACTACTGGTGTTGTAATCATCAAAGGCTATATTAAAGAAAGGGGAATCTCATGGTCTTTACAACAGATACAACAGACAAAGGAATCTCATCTCTTACTAGGTATAAACGAGTGAATATTTTTATTGGACTCAAATTTTTAATAACTAGAGTTGACAACTAGGGTATTAAATTATTGTGAATTAGAGAGTAATATTTCATTAGTTTCATCAATTTTAAAATTTTTTTTGTGATATATGAATTATGATTTTGTTAATTAATATGATAATTCATCACTAACATCATTAACTCTCAATAATGATGTGATTGATAATAACCCTTCAAATATAATATTGATTAATAAATTCATAATTTATATACTATATTAAAAAATTTTAAACATTTTATATACCATATTAAATATTTTATAATTTAAAAATTCCTTTGTAACAGTATCCATTTTCTTTATTTAGAACATACGTGCTTGGCAATGGGCAATTGTGGAGTGTTTTGACTTGAATTATATTAGTAATGTTTAATTCTTGTGGTTTCATCATCAATCTGTTTCTACCTTACCATGAACGGTGGTGGACTTGGTGTGCATTTGACCAATTAAATAAATAAATAAATAATTAGTAAAAATAACATAATTAATATAGTTTTATCCACCTTGGACCACCAACATACAATAATACTTTCTTTTTTAGTATAAACCTTTTTAGTTTGCAACCAATGTGATCTGATTCATCTGAAAGAAGATATGAAAAGATTTTTGTATAATATTAAAATAAAATAAATAGTTAAGTATAAAAAAATGTAAAACAAATATTTTGGACCAATTACAATAATTAATTTATATTGGGTTTATATTTAATATATCATCAGTGAATCATAGAATTACACTTAATAAAAATTTAATTCTAAAAGTTTAAAATTTAACAAATATATATTTAATCTTAAGAATATATTTAAAATTAACTTTTTTATGAGATATTATCATGTGGGTCATTGACAATGTATAGTATTGACTTTACATTAAATATAAATTCATTTTTATTTATTGTAAGACATTTTTTAAAAAGTGACAACAAGGGAGACAGGTCTAACTTCTAAAAACCTTTTCATACAAACAAAATCGTAATTAGTATACAAGCAAAGAGATTGCAAGGTTGAAATTTAAATTACTGATCTGTTTAATGCTATATTTTAAGGGGCTAGTTAACATTACAATTACAGTTAAAAAAAGCTTAGGTTGAAAAAAATGCGCTTAAAAAATGTGTTTAAAAATTTTAAATATTTAGTATTGCTGTAAAAAAAATCATGAATAATTAAAATATTTAAAAAATATGAATAAAATAATAAAATATTAAAAATAAAGGATAATATAATGATTTTCTATTCTAAAAACAAAATTTCACCATAAAAGCACCTCTTAAATAATTTTTTTGGTTTAAATTGCAAAATAAGATTTTTTTAACTAAAAAGTCCTTTTTTTTTTTTTGGTTTAACATTGAGGTTAGGGCAAAAGCATTTTTTTTTGTCACAAAAGCTATTTTTTAACAACAAATTAAATTAAATCTAAAAATAATTGTATAAACTAATTAAATTAAATTTCAAATTGACTCCTTGTAACTTTTTGTTAGCAAAATAAGTAAAAAATAACCTTGCCTTTCTATCATATATATATATATATATATAAGTTACCAAAAATATGAGACTTAAGATTGATTTATGATTTTTCTTTAAAAAAAAAAAGAAAAGATTAACTTATGATTGTAGATAATCTTTTACTCTATAATTAAGACAAAAAACACCTTTATGCACAAAAATTGGTGATATAAGTCTACGAAATTATGACATATATTCATTATAGCGACATTCATATTATACATAACATTACATCTTATCATGATAAAGATTTTGAAATTAATAATTAAGAATCAAAACTTGACTTTGTCTAATTTATTACTTTTAAGAAAGTTAAGATGCAAAATTCAAATCTCCTTTTTTTTTTTTTCTCATATAATTTAAAAAATGAAATTTCAACGTTTTGTTTAATCTACCCACTCTTAAAAATGAAATTGAATTCATACATTAAATAATCAAATGAAAAAGGAAAAAATACATAAGAATTATTCAAAAAATAATTTCATTGAGCTTAACATGATTATAGACATCGTTAACCAAATTTTAAAGTTAAAAAAGTTAAATTGATTTTTGAGGTTATGCATTATATATTATCAATAAAATTTTAAATTTCATAAGTAGATTGAAAGCTCGAAATATATTTTATTTATTTTTTAATATATTTTAAAATATATATTATTTTATTAATTTTGTTTGTGAAATTTAAAAATCTATCACAATAAATGAAACAATTCATCTTGAATTTTTTTTAGCATTTTTATTTTTTTATTTAGGGGAAAGAATTTTCTAAATTACTCATACATTGTAATTGTACTAGTACTAATTAAGTAATAGGAAATTAGCGTAAGATGTCGTAAACACTGTATCAGAAGTTTGACCTGTCCCTCATCTACTGGCCGTCCTAACAGGAACTGCTGATGGCGTATGCCCGACGGATTCGGTAGTGCCTTCGCTTTCACGGACATGTCCGTTTCTTTCGTTACTGCCGGCCGTTTCATCATTTTTAATGCTTTGCCCTTCCAATCAACCGTCCTCACGCTGCCACGTCATTAGAATTTGGTCATGTTTCACTGTGGATTGACAATCTACGTCTTTGCATGTCATTTTCATAAACTTTTTCCAACCGAATAAACTTCGAATTACGACAAAAAGCAACTTTTTCCAAAGTCAAAAGTTTTGTTGGAAGAAAATAAGTCAAAAGTTTTTAATTTTTTTTATATACTAATGATCTTTTACAAAAGTACTGTGATGGAGGAAGAAATGTGTATATAATGACTTTGCCTACATAAGAATTATATAAAATTTTTATCAAATGAAACTCTAAATGTAATAATTTAAGGATAAATATTTCATTTGATTCATTCTTATTGTGGAATTTTACTATCTTCTAGATTATACCGCTGATAAATTTTAAGTTTCAAGCTTTGATTAAAATAAACAATTGTTATTATATTGAAATTATAGTCATAGCCCATCTAATGGATTGACTTTGAATTAATTTTCATGATTTTGACCTTTCCCAATTGTTGAGAGATCAAGTTGGATGAATTATTAAATTTATTTGCAAGCTGCATTTACTATCTTTGTTAATATATTATAGACTGATGAGTTTTAAGTTTTGACTAAGCTTAAGAACTTTTCATCGCCGGCGTGATTGAAACTGTGGACATAGCCCATCTAATGAATTGATTTCGAATTACTTTTCATGATTTTGACCTTTCCCATTGTTGAGAAGTAAAGTTGGTTGAACTAAATTTAATGGCATCTTGCATGAAATCATCTCAACAAATCATTCAAATTTATCGCCCGATCTTTTCTATTAAATTCTTTTCCTTTTTTTTTGTACAATGGTATCATTTGATTTATTGACAGCATATAAGATTTATACATTGATAGTGTATCAAATATATACTCTTAAACAAAGAATTTATATTTGATGCACTGTCAATGTATAGATTCTATATACTGTTAGTGAATAAGATGATATTATATAATTAATAAAATGAATTAGATGATGTTACCTCATTATTAGTAATTTTTAAAAAAATATATTAATTTTTATATATTTATTTAAATGATTGATATTTGATCATTAATGAGATGGTAGCATCTGATTTATTGATAGTGTATAAAATCTATACACTGACAATGTATCAAATATATACTCTTAAATAAAAGATTTATATTTGATGCACTATTAGTGTATAGATTCTATACACTGTCAATGCATAGGATGATACCATATCATTAATAAAGTGAATCAAATGATATTATCTCATTAATGAGTAAGTTTTTTTTTAAAAATTAATTTTTATATATTTATTTTAAGGATTGATATTTGCTAATTAATGATGTGGTATCATCTGATTTATTAATAGTGTATAGAATCTATATATTGACAGTGTATCAAAATATACTCCTAAACAAATTGATGATATAAGCTAACATTTGATATCTTAAAAAAAAAGGATTTAAATTTTACTAGCAATCAACTTTACTTTTTTTTGGTTTTTGTTTGTGCCAAACTTTTCTATTAAAGGTAAAACCCTAAAATCAGTATGAAAAAGAAAGAGATCAATTAAGATAAAGGCTGAAAGTGGTCTCCAATGTTTGGGCGCTGACACTTAAGTCAAAGATCGACAAAAGAAAAAAATAAGAAAGAGAATAGAGAACATAGAGAAGTATGAGAATATTAGATAGATCGAATGGTTCCTAGATGGTCCTTATTTATAATTGAGGGTGAGGGGTAGGCTGTTCGAGGTCAGTCTTGTGCTTATGGGTGACATTAAAGATCGAGTTGACCAAGACATTGATTGTTTGCTCAACGAGTGACAAGTCAACATCGAGAAGGGCTCACTGGGTAGATTGGTGAAGAAGCTGAGCTGATATGGCATTGTGACTTTAGGTAGGTTTGACATGTTAGGTCAGCCCAAAAGTCTAAAATATCCCTGGCTGTCTATTGGTAGCTTTTAATGGGAAAGATAACCAAAATGTCCTGTGAACCTAAAAATGCCCATAATATTTTGTTTTCCCATCAAGCAGTTTGAGTATCAGACAGATGAACATTGGTTTAGCCAATCTGATATGTGTTGCAATGCCTAGCTTAAATTTCTTAAGCATGGGTTTTAATAATTTATCTTGTTGATTTGACCTTAAGTTATCGAGGTAGGTGATTGCGAGTGCTAATGTGAGGGAAGGCCGGATCAAGCAGGTTTGTTATATACGTGCTTGATGTTGTGTATAGCTGTAATTCATTGATATGCTATTATGATGGCTAACGTTAGACTTGTGTAAATTCTTGGTTTGAACATTTTGTTTATCTTTTACATTATAGCATGGCTGATCTAGTCGATATGATTGGTTTTGTTGAGGTGATTGATGTGTCTTTTATATAGATTGATTTGATGTTAGAAAGTAAATCCATATTTAATGAAGAGAGAGAAAAATTGGCTATTAAATGAATTTAAATTGAGAATGTGAAAGATCATTCTTGATTATCATTTTTACCATGTGTCACAATTTGAAGAGTCCAACTGGTCTTTGCTTTGGCCATATAAAAGGCCTTTTTGTGGCTTTTACCTTACTTTATTGCCTTTTTGCTCTCGTGCCACCTAATTTTATTGATCTCATAGCTTTTTTCCAATTTTTTTTCTATTGATCTTATATTTTTCAACCTCCTCGATATGCATTTTAACCTTTTCTAATTATGTATTCTAGTTATAGTGTATTTGAAGTTTTCAGGTGGAAATAAGGAGAGGTCAACTCAACCATCAAGGTTTTTTAGATGATGAGATCTCTTTTATCATTGCAAGAAGAGACTCCAGCCAAAGAGCAACTTTTTAGTTGAACCCGATATTTGCTGAGGACCAAAGATAACTTGAAGAGAATGCTTATACTATAGGAGAGTGAATGTATCATAACATGGATGAGCTTCTTGTTGTAATAGATTTTGCCCTTGAAAATCTTTCAGCCCCAACGTTAGGGGTCAATCCGACTTCTCTGGCTGACCTTCTTTCCTCATTTTTTGTTCCCCTTCTTTAACCTCAAAATTTTGCTTATCCTTTTTTTGATGTCCCTTTAAGTCGAACTTATGGTCCAACCCTAGTCTGCATCATAAGCCTAATGAGTTTACTATCTTTCATTTTTTTCCCTCTAATATGTGGTTATACCTACTCTTGTTTAGGTGCAGGCCTCTACTGTCTCTTTGGAGAGTAAGTCATCATATGATGAGACTTTCAAAGGTGAGCAGGTTATAGATAAGTAGGCAAAAAATGTCTAACCAAGCTGAAGAGGAAATGAAAGGTGAAAATGAAGAAGAGGTCCTCTTAAATGGTTGTGTGTATGACCTTATCTTTTTCTATACCTCTTACGACTTAGGGATAACCCAAAAAATGTGATGCAAAGCTTAAAGGGCTGGGTCAATTTTGAAGAGTACCATAACATGTGTCTAGTGCATAATTCCCTTACTTTAAGGTCAATATTCCTAAAGAGGGGTACAACATAATAACATTGACCACTAATAACTGAGTTACTACTCTTCTGGACATCTATAAGATTTGGATGTATTAGGACTCTATAATGGCTGATGTGAGGTTTTCTTTGTATTTTTTTATTGTTGAACTTTTTTTTTTTTATGATTTAACTATCATTTAGTTCGTTTCAAATTCTTTTTAGTATATAGTATGATTCATTATTCTTTGTAAAAAACTAGGTTTAGATCCCACAGATCCCTTATTTAGATAATTTTTTGTAGTCAATAAGCATTCACATGATAAGAGTTGGTTTTACATCACAACTCAGCCTTTCAAAAAAAGTTTTACAAACTATCCAAGCTCAATAAAGATTGAAAATTACTCTTTTTTTATATTCAAAAAGATAAATAATTGATCGAGTATATTTGAATACGTCTAGATTAGTCCTCTCAAGATTAGCGAGCTCGATGCTGAGGACAAAATAATGGACTTTTTAAGGAGGGGGAGTTAGTTATGGATGGTAATGAGTTGACCTCTTATTTTGTTATAAAAGAGGTTAAATATTACAATAAATTCGAGGTAACCTTACACAATGTTTATTTTGTAAGAAATTTTTTTTAACACTTACCTTATTTTTTGTACAGATATCCTTCTAGATGGGAAACTTTGAGTTCGCTCACTTTTTATATGCCCCTAAATCCAAAAAGAGAGGTAAAGCTCCCATTCAGCTTCACGCCTCCTTAAAGGGTAAAAATAATCAATTATCCCCCTTCTCAGCCTCCTTTTAGCTTGATCGCACCCTGAAAGAGGTAAAAACAAATAGCTTAGAGAGAGAATGCTTTAAAAAATAAAAGATTAAGGCTTATCCTGCTAGACTAAGCACTTAATTATAGCCAACCTCAAAACAAGTGGCAATAAATGCAGAGTTTAACTCCGTAAAAAATGTCTTTAAAAAAGGTGGTCAGAAAGATCACTAAGGTGATCCTTAGTAAAAGATGTCAGTGTTATCTTTGAGCTCGATTCACTCTTATATTCTTTATATTCTTGGTTTTTCTTATTTTTCAAGTCTGAGCTCGATTGTTATTTTATGTAGCTTCTGAACAACTCTCCTCTACTGTCTCTTAGACCCTAGGATAAGGTTTGCACCTATTGGGCCTTTATGCATTATTATAAGATCGAGTAAGATTTGAATGATTATTCTTGAGAGCTTATCGGTCTTTGAAAGCTTATAACAAGACCAAGGCCTCTTTAACTAAAGTGAAAAAAGATAAAAAAGAGCTTAGTAAGAAAGTGGAGAACTTAGCTACTAGCTAAAAAATATGTCCATGTAGAAGGCCATAGCTGAGTCACTTTAACAGCAAGCTAACCTTAAGCTTAATGAGGCTTTGGCCAAGGTGGCAAGGATAAAGTCAAAGTTGAAAGATAATGAAAAGGCTAGGTAGTAGGCGATAGATGATTTCTTAGCATCCACAGAGTTTTCTGACATGTATATTGAATTTACTTGAAGCTAGGTTTTTGGTGCCTTCAACTTGGCAAAGGAAGAGGTTCAATTTTATTTTACTAACTTAAACATCGACTTATCTAATGTCTACCTTGATAACATCAAGTCGTGGTCAGCCCTTGCTCCAATTGAAGCTAATGAGGATGAAGAAAATATTGAGCTTAAGGTTGACATTAATGCTAATCTTGAGGCTAGGGTTGAAGAGCAAGTAGGGGAAGTTGAGGAAGGAAAGGAGGCTTAGGATAGCTTTTCTTGGTTTTTTTTTTTCTTTTGATAATTTTTGCTTCATTTTTTTAATCATTTTTTGCAATTTTTGTATAAGTCTCAGATTTTCCAAATGTAAACGACATTCTTGAAGAATTGAATGAATGATAGTATTTTGTACACAAGTTTTAGTTCGGGATTTTCTTTCTTTCATTTCCTTTGCTATTTGTCTCTTTAAAATTAATAATTCAAATCAGCCTTAATAGTATTTTTTACTCAATACTTCATATTTAGGATGAAAGTAATAAAATAATTTTTAAATTAACTTAAGAATTTTAATTAATAATTAGCTTAATATGGTATTATAATCGAAGTTCTTTCTTAAGTTATAAATTCGCTTCTCAATATCAGCCTTGTGACATTGTTAGATAATTTCTTAATGAGTATTAGTTAAGCTACTCTTTTTTAACCCAAACTAAGTAGAAGACATCATATGTCATTTTTTTTTCATTTACTCAATTGTTCATGATGTAAAATTTTTGCAAGTATGAAGTCGAACGTTGACAAGCTTCAGACTTTGTAAATAATTTTAACCACACATAAATTTTGAACAAGCTTGGAGCTTTATTTGACTTAGGAATGGAATGATACAAATAATTACAAATGTGTACTCAGCCTTGTAGCTTTCACTGGTAGTATACCTTAAGGTTATCCGTATTCCATTTTCTCAAAATGGGATTTTCATTCATATCTTAGACCTTGTAGGTTGTCGTAGACAACTTTTTTAACTACGTAGAAGCCCTCCCAGTTTGAAGGTAACTTTCCTTCTTGATCATGAATTTCTAAGGCTTTTACCTTTGTAAGCACTAGGTCATCCTATTTTTTATATTTTCATCAAACCCTCTTGTTGTAGAAATTAGATACTTTTTGTTGATAGGTTGTTATTCTAATCAAGGCTATGTCTTTCTACTCTTTTGTCAAATACATATTACCTTAAAGGGTTTCTTTGTTTCCTTTTTCAGATCCAAACTTGACTAAAGACTAGGGAGACCAATCTCTATAGTACTACAACCTTTATTTCAAAAGCTAAGTTAAAAGGGGTTTCTCCTATAGGAACTTTTTAGTTGTCTTGAAGGCCTAAAATACACCAGATAGCTCGTCAACCCACTTTCCCTTAGCTTCATCTAATCTTTTTTTAAGGGCTTTGAGTATTGTCTTATAAACCACCTCGATTTGGCCTTTCAACTGAGGATGTGCAACTAAGATGAATCTTATATTAATGTTAAGATTAAAGCACCATTATTTGAACCTTGGATTGTCAAACTATTTTTTGTTTTCTGTTATTATGGACTGAAGTAGACTAAATCTGTAAACTATATTCTTTCAAACAAACTTTTGACTTAAGTTTTGATTGTGGTAGCTAAAACCTCAGCTTTAAGCCAACTAATTAATTTATCAACTGCTAATGACATAAATTTCTTTTTTCCTGTGGCTAAAGTGAAAGGATCGAAGACGTCCATCACTTACTACATAAAGGCTAAATACTAACTGTGGGAACAAGCTTGATTGATGAGAAATGTTGTACATGTGCCAATCTCTAGCATTTATTATATTTCTTTAACAAATCAATTACATCTTTTCTAATGGTCAACTAATAGTTGTCTTTTTTTGAGTACCTTGTAAACTAATGGTCGAGGTCTGAGGTGATTACCTTATAATCCTTCATGAATTTCTTTTAAAACATAGTTTACTTTATTTTGATCTATATATTCGAGGTAAGGCAAACTAAAAAACCTTTTGTATAATTTACCATTGGTCCATGTGTACCGAGAAGCTTTTCTTACTAAGGCTTTAGCTCGAACCTTATGACTCGATAGTTCACTTATTGTTAAGTAGGCTCTGATTGGTGTCATCCATGATTCTTCTCTTTGATTTGGCTGACATGTTTTTCATCAATGCTTTTTTTCTACTAGTTCTTCTAAAAGAACATGAGCTAAGCTATTGGTCATTATCCCTGATGCCAATTTAGACAGTGAATCAACCAAGGTATTTTTTTACATCGGTATTTTTTTTATCTCAACTTTTGAGAAAACAACCAACTATGCCAATGTTTTATCCAAGTATTGCTTTATTCATTCTTCCCAGACTTTGAACTCTCTATTTATTTGGTCGATGACTAGTTGAGAGTTGCTATACATTATGATATTTTTTACATTCAGCTCAATAGTTAGTCTTAGGTCGATAATTAGTGCCTCATATTCGATCTTATTATTCAAGACTTTGAATTCAAACTTTAAACGTATTGAAACTATAGATTTTTTGGGCTGATCAAAATTAGGCCAACTCTATTTTTCTTATTAGTAGCCAACCTATCCACAAAGAGTTCCCCATTTCTTCTTATCTTATTTCCTTGGCTCTTTGACCTGTTCATTAATTTAGGTTGAAGTGTATTCAACGACAAAGTCTGCCAAAACTTATGATTTTAAAGCTTACTTGAAAAGTATATTCATGTCGTACTCACTAAGTTTTACTGTCTACTTGATCAACTTGCCTGACAATTTTAGTTTTTACAGTATTTGCCTAAATGGTTAGTTGGTAAAGACATTGTTTGTATGAACTTGAAACTATGGCCTGAGCTTTCTGGCCTATGTCATAATGATATAAGCTAACTTTTCTATCCTAGAGTAATTCATGTCAGACCTTGTAAGAACTTTACTTACAAAATATATAAGCATTAATCTTTTTTCTTCTTCTCTGACCAATGCTAAACTAATATCTTGGTCGATTGTAGCTAGATACAAGTATAGTATCTCATTAGATCTTGACTTAGAGAAAATATATGGAAAGAACAAAAATTGTTTAAACTCTTTGAAAGTTTTTTAAAATTGAGGTGTCCATCTAACATCTGAAATATTCATTAGGATTTTAAAACTAAAAGGCACTGATCTATCGATCTAGACATAAATCTGTTCAGAAAAGCAATTTTGTCTTTTAATATCCATAACTGAGGTTGATGCTTTCATGTCAAGAAAAACTTGAACTTTTTCAACGTTTGCCTTTATCCCCTATTTATTGATAATATAGTCGAGAAATTTTCTTAACGTGACTCCAAAAGCACATTTACTTGGACTAAGCCTTATATTATATTTTATGAGAGTACTAAAAGTCTTCTTTAAATCTTTCAAGTGTTCAGCCAAGCTCTTACTTTTCACAATCATGTCATTTATATATACTTTTACATTTCAGTTAATCTGATCATTGATGACTTTGTTGACCAATCTTTTAGAGGTCACCCTAACATTTTTTAGTCTGAAGGGTATTATCTTATAGTAATATAGTCTTTTCTTACTGATGAAGGTTATTTTTTCTTCATCTTCTTTCAATATTTTTATTTGATTATAGGTAGAATATGCATCCATGAAACTGAACAGGCTGTGTTCGCCACTGTTGTCCACTAATCGATCTATACTGGATAAAAAAACTATACTTTAAGTAAGCTTTATTGAGGTTGGTAAAGTCTACATACATTCTTTATTTTTCACTTTGCCTTTTTACCATTACAATGTTGGTAATCCAGTCAGGGTAATATGCTTCCCTAATGAAACCTACCTTTAGCAGTTTCCTGACATGTTTCTCTATTACTTTTTACCTCTTGAAGGCCAAGGTTTTCTTCTTTTACCAAATTGGTTTCATCTTCAAATCTGTGTAATAGATAGACCATCCCTCATGATATATCCTCGATATGTTAAATAGAGTCCATGTAAATAGCTCGATATTATTTTTTAAAAGCTGGATTAATTACTTTTTATGATCAAACTTTACCCCAATTTGTATGCATTTTTCAGGGTTATTCATTCAAAATGGACAGAAATGAGGTCTTCTGTCGATTTTGATCGGTTATCATTGATCTTAGATCTTTGATCGATTATCTCTTTTTGCTCTATTAAATTGGGACTATTCCTATGAAAAGGATAAATTCCAACGTGGCAATTAGTTGATTTGTTAATGGGATTACAAATTTTAGAAAAGTAGAATTGAACAAAATATAACTATAATATTTTTTTAACTAACTTAAAAGCTCGATTATGTTAGCATATATGTATGCTAGTTGTTTAGCTCGACTTTTATAGATTTCATAAAAAAATTATAAAAATTTGTAACATGTACAAGTGTGGAGCTTAAGAGCTTATGAGTGAAGCTTAAGAGCTCACTTTTATTTTTGTTTTTGGTTTCGTGTTATTCTTACCAAGACTGTCTTGTTTTATTTTTTCAACTTCACTGACCTTCACCCTTATTACTTCAGTTTTCTCTTATTCCTCAGCTTTGGCCAAACTATTAATTTACTTTCTAGTCCTACCATTCATAGTTGTCATAAAATATTAGTATGCTGACCTTTTTAACCTTATTTGGTGTAAAAAAATTGATCTTTAGATAAAAAGTTGAGCTAATCATTCTCATAACAGATTGACTAGATTAGCCTAGTATTATGTTGTACATTGAGGGGACATCCATCATCATAAATTCAATGACTAAGATGATGGTTCTCGGTTCTATGCCCAGTGAGATTGATAGTTTGATAGTTTTTTTTACAAGCATTTGTTCATTTTCAAAACCAATCAGTATGGTGGTGAATGGTTTTAATGTTTTCTCATTAATGCCCATCTTCAGCATAGTAGTATAATATAGAACATTAGTTGAGCTCTCACTATTAAATATAATTCTTCTTTCCACATAGTTATCCACAACAATAGTGATTACGATAGTATCATCATGTGAGAATTGAATTTTTTTCATATATTTTGACATAAAGAAGATTGGTTCATTTTTTTTAACTCTTTTTTTTCTTAGCCAAAGATCTTATGGCCATAACCATTCCTTGGTCAAGCCTTCTCTTAGCTCAAGTGGAGGTTCATATAGTTATTACATTAATAATATATGCAATAGGACTGTTGTCTATAGGTCAACCTTCATTTTCCTGTTCATTTATTTGATTTGTATCTCCTCAGTTCTCTTCTTTTCTATTTTTTTGGTTCCAACATGTCTTTTCTTTTTTATTCTTTTTTCTAAAATCTAGTCCACCTTAGCCCTACATAGTTTAGTCCATGAACCTGTCTAACTGACCTCTTCTGATCAAGTTCTTTATTTCATTTTTTAAGTTATTGTAATCTTTTGTATTATAATTGATGTCTCTATAAAAAGTACATCTCTTTGTATAATCTTTTCAAATATTCTGCCTTAGTGGCTTTGGCCATCTAAGCTCAGGGTTCTTTTTAATATGCATCAAAATCCTCTCTCTTGAGGTATTCAGTGTAGTATAGTCTTTTTGTTTACTCGAGCTCCTGGCCTTAGGGTGCCCTTATCGTCTCCCTCTTGAGGAAAGATTGTAAAAAAAATTTTTTTAGCCAAGAAACAGAGATGAACCCCACATACCTTGACCATGAAAAAAGGGGATGAGCCTTTCTCAACCTAGCTATTTTTTATTGTAGTTTCGATATTGATATATTTTTTCGCAATAGACCGTGTGGTGCTCTTACCATCTCTTTCTTAGGGAAGGATCATAAAATTTTTTTGTGGCTAAAGAAAGGAGATGAGTCTCTCTCACCTTGATTATTTTTTATTATAGCTTCGACGTTGATATAATTTTCATAACAAGTAGCACATTGGCCAATGTTTTTGGTAGTTTTAAAGAAAGGGTGAGCTTTGAGTGATATTCCCTATTACTGAGTCCAGTGGTTAAGGCAGCAACTATAATAGTTTGCTCTAAATCTTTCACTTATGGGGCTTTAGGATTAAAACCCATGACGTAGTCTTTCAAAAACTCGTTTCTACCTTAGTAGATAGACATTAAGCTCAGTATAATTTTCTTCGTTCTTCTACTACTGACAAAACTAGACAGGAATGAATCGTTAAACTCTTTGAACATTGTAATGGACCTCGACTTCAAACTACAGTATTAGGACTGAGCAACCCTTTTGAATGTTATATCCATTAAAGGAGGTTATCTCATATTTAATAAATTTTTAATATCATGTAGTCTTATATTTAAGTTAGATCTTTCTACTTAATACCAATTAATTTTAAGTTGGATGCTGAACATGGTATCAGGCTAGGATTTTTTTTTCATTGCTTAATATGGTATTAGAGTCAAGATTTTCTTTCTATTATTATTTCCTAATTTGTCACGTGAAAGGCTTCTTTAATATTCGTCTACACGTGATAAGTGCTTGTTAAAGTGGGTTATCCTATATCTAATAAATTTTTAATTTTTTGTAGCCTTATATTCAGGTTGGGTCCCTTCACTTACTGTTAATTGATTTTAAGTTGGATCATTGACATGGTCACCTCCACGTGATAAGGGCCTATTAAAGTGAGTTATCCAATATCTAATAAATTTTTAATATCCTATAATCTTATATTTAAGTTGAGCCCATCCACTTACTGTCAATTGATTTTAAGTTGAATGCTTAACAATGGCTAGACCTTTGTACATCAAAACTTTATTTGTATCTTACATCATCATGTTAGTTCAGTAAAACTCTAAATGATTAAAAGGGTTAATTGTACTATCATATGTTTTTAAGATCAGCATTTTGAACTTTTTTGTAGGCATGGTCTGATCAATCTCCTCAGTAAAAAGGTAAGGTCTCTAAGAATTTCAGCTTATTCTAAAAAATAATGGCCTTTCCTTTTAACTATTTTTCATAGCCTGTATCCAAGCTTTGAGGTCCTTGTTCGGCTAAGGTTCTAGGGTAATTTATTTGGATTTTGGGGTGGTGACTTGTGTAAAAGTGTTGTTGTGGTAATGATTGACTAGGGTGATATGCTGCTTATCTTCTTTTAAAGCCGACGAGGCTTCAATGTCTTCATAGCTTAGTAATTTTTCTATGTTAAGGTTTTTTGGGGTATTTAGATTAGGTGCTTTAGATGTTTATAAATGGGTTTGGCTTTGGACCATTTCCTTTAAAGATAGTAATTATTGATTGAAAGTAAGGAATTGCTCCATTATAGGGCTTACTGGTGCAAGTCAATCTGTAGACTGACTGTTTTGGGTTTCGATCCCAGTTACAGTGGCTGGTTCTCCTTCCTCAGCCACTCTCTTTCTTGGCAACATGATATTTTAGCTCGATGAAAGAAAGAAATTCTCCTACTTGGCACGCTAAATATTTGTGTCGAACTCTTCTGCTATGGGTAAAACCCTGCAATCAATAAAAAAGAAAAAGAATACGATTGAAACAAAGGTTAAGAGTGGTTTCAACATTTGTGTTTCAACACTCAAGTCAAAGATTAGCAAAATAGGAAAATAGAATGAGAATAAAAAGGTAGAAAAGCATAAAAGCATTCGATAGATTGAATGGTACTTGAATATCCCTATTTATAGTTGAAGGATCAGGGGTTTTGGGTAACCTAAACTGCCCGAGGTCAGTCTTGTGGTCAAAGATGACTTGGAAGACCAAACTGATCAAGACACTAATTGTTCGCTCAGAAGGTGACAAGTCAACATCGAGGGTGGCCTTTTTAGCATATCGGTGAAGTAACCAAGCTGATGTGGCACTGTGACCTCAAGTCAGTATGAGATGTTAGGTCTGCACAAAGTCTAAAACACCCTAACTATCTATTGGCATATTTTAATGAAGAAATATAACCAAAATACCCTTTAATCTTAAAAATGCCCCTAACAATTTTAAATGTATCATCATCACTTGGACTATAATTTATTGTAATAGACGACCATCAAGTGAATTTTTAAATCATTTTATTGTTTTGCTAAAAAATCAATGTTGTGGAATTTACATTTTATTATTTCATCTTATGCGATATAATTTTGTTTCCTTATATTCTTTTGAGTATATGTGAATACTTCTATTGAGTTTGGGTTACAAGACTGGAGATAATTATTTTTTTTCTAACAAGTTAAGTTCAAGTTTTGTAACATTCTACTTAGGAAATTGCGAGTCTTATAAAACTTTTGAATATTTTATATATAATAGTTATTTATATATTTTAAGGTTTTATTTTAATTTTTTTAATTTTTAATCCACTCTTTTTTTGGCCAATAAATTTTAATTCATTTTTAATTCCCTAACTCTTACGTACTTAACTCACTTGAAGAAGATATTACGCAACTAAATCCTTTCAAATCTATATCCTCTGAAAATTTAATCAATATATATGCTATCTAAGTTAATACTCAATTGGAAAGTTTTATTTGAATTTTTTAGTTTTAAAATAATATAATAGTTATTATATTATTATATATAATAATATAAATAATAGTTATTTATACATTTTGAAGTTTTATTTGATTTTTTTAAAATTTCAAATTCACTCTTAATCTTTAAAATTGTATCTATTTAATTTATTTAAGGAGGATATTATACATCTAAATCTTCTCAGACCTGTAACCTCTAAAAATTTAATTGAATCAAACTTAAATAATTCATTTATTTTTTTAAACTGAATTTAAATATAAAAAAAATAAAATTAATTTTAACTTAAGTCTCAAGATTTTTAATTGAGCCTAGCTCGAATTTATATTATATTAATTAGTTTTGGCCGATTACCCTATCTTATTGATGATTCCCATACTTAGATATGCTTTTATCGTTTTCGCTTACATGTAATCACTAAGAACAAATTTTCAGCGCTTTTGCAAATTCGATGTTAATTTTACTTGTTGTCCCGATTAGTGTAGTCAAATTTCATTTATCGTCGCAGTTGCAAATAACCTACAAATGAATCCGGCGTCCAAACTTCATTATCATTTGGTTAATTATAAATCAGTAATTACTGCCAAGTGACAAACCGAGGACGTATCCCATTTTAATGTCATTCAATCAACCAATCACATCCAAGATTTTGACTAAAAATCATTTTCCCCCAAAAGTGGAGCCCTTCCACTGATGTGATCCAAGCATGAATAAACATTCTTGACGCAATGAAAGCGAAATCATGCACATATGGTGGCGGAATCTTTCGGGGAGGTGAGTAAGTGGAGCCGGCCTGGAAATGACGTGGATTCCATTGTAATAATATAAAATAAAAAATTAATTTACAAAATTAATCTCTTAGCAAGGAGAGGGAGTTTATATACATGTATATAGACATTTGAGGCAGTCTTATAAATATTGATTATTAAAATTAAAATTTTAATATTTTATAAATAAATAATACAATTGTTGATAAAAAAAATTTTATTAATCAAGATTAGATTTAATTTATGGGAAAAACTACGATAATAAATTTTTAATGTATTGAGCTGATATAAAAGAATATTTCTTGGAATTATTGGGAAAATATATTAGGCTAAAAAAACTTAAAATAACCATAATTATATTACCAAAATATAATAAAAAATTCCTTTTTTTTTTTCTTTTTCCTGGTATACTTTTTTGGGTTAGCTGATTTGTAAGTGCCACAAATATGTGAATTATAATGTTTAGTGTAAGGTTAAAGCCTTGTCCAAAGCCTTTTCTTGCAACTGAGCTTTCAGTTTGATGATTTCTACGCAAAATCATTGGTCACCTCCTTGTCTTTCTGCCGTTCCACTGATAAAAGTTTGAGATTTTGCTGTTATGTGCCTATGTTTTGACATTTCTTTCTATTTTCCCAATGCTTTTTCAGCTTTTCTCCTCTTATCTCTGAAAAAAAAAACATATTCATGTACATCCGTCACTTCCTTTCTACTACTAGCATAATTTAGTCATGTGGATTTCACATATAAATATATTTTTTAATAATATCACATGCAAATTTCAAAAAGAAAACGATATAATAATAATTTAATGTGAGTTTCAAAAATCTTGAAACTTAATTCAATTAATTTAAATAATTATCGTTAAAAAATAACATTCAGACATTCAATAAATTTGAGTTCAAATATCAATAAATGTATTTTTTTTTTAATTTTCAGATTATAACTTTTTTTATATATAAAAAAATTTTTCAATTTTGCAAGTATGCATCGTAAAATTTCTCACTACTATTTGATGATCAATATTATATGTTTACATTCTATATAAATTCAAAGGATTTTCAATAGAAAAGAAAAAAAACTTGTAGTTCCAAAATGTTGACTTCTAGTGCTGCAAATGAGGGTGCAGAATCATAAAAACATGCATGTGGCTGGTCGGTAGAAGTTACTAAACAATTAACTAAATGATCAGCTAGCCATCCATTTTATACAATCATCAATTAAGTTAATGACGCTGTTTACCTTCATATTTCAAAATTTTTCATTAATCATAAATCACAAACCCCTTTGAAACTTTTCATTGGTGATTTACCAACTAATGTTCTTGTTTGCTATTGCCAACCAAAAAAAAAAAAAAAAATACAGAGCAAAAACAGAGCTTTTCTACCTTTTATAATTGATCTAGATAAAAGCCCCAAGCTTTGATGTTACAATCCACCCTTGTTTTCCTGGTATGGCCATTCATGATGTAACTAAAGTAGGTGATTACTGCACCTAAGTGGAAGACATGGGAAAAAGACATTCTAATATTTGTAGGAGAGATTGTTTGACAATAATCATAAAATTGGAGGGCATCTAGGCAAAAAAGTTCATAAGAGTACAGCTAGACAGTGATTAAGACCCTGGGTAGAGGGTGTATAAAACCAAACCAACCTTGGGATCAGCTGTCCATCCTAGTCGATAAGCCCTTGATTAAAACTTTAATTACTCAATTAACTTCCTACCTTTAGTGTCTCTTGTTCCAGCTCTTTTCCTCACTCAAACCCCTTTTTTAAACCAAACATCAGACACCCTTCACACAAACCTGACACCCCCAAAGTCCTTAATCTTGTAGCTAGCCATGGCCATGGCGATAGACAACGCATTCGAGGTCGACTTTTCTAGCTACAGCTCCATCACAACCACTACCACCACCACTACAGACGATGACCCTGCCTGTACCTGGAACGACTGGGGTTCCCCTGTTGTTGATTGGGACTCGTTATCAAGCGAGCGTGATGAGTTCCAAGACCTCATTGAGTCCATGATGGATGATGGAACAGAGTTAGAGCTAGCTCGAGTAGGCCATGAAACGAGTAACTCTGTCTCAACTGATACGATGGTTGCCCACCAAGAAACGAACGGTGAGGATTTCAAGGGATTGCGGTTGGTTCACCTGTTGATGGCCGCCGCCGAGGCATTAACAGGGGCTAACAAGAGCCGAGAACTGGCTCGGGTGATATTGGTTCGGCTCAAGGAGTTGGTGTCCCCCAATGATGGAACCAACATGGAAAGGTTGGCGGCATATTTTACCGAAGCCTTACAGGGTTTACTGGAAGGCTCCGGGGGTGGCCATGGGAAGCATTTGATAACCAGTGGGCCTCAGCATCACCGTAATGAGCACCATCAAACGGACATGCTTGCAGCTTTTCAGCTGTTGCAAGACATGTCTCCTTATGTTAAATTTGGTCATTTTACGGCCAATCAAGCAATCCTGGAAGCTGTGACTCATGACAGGAGGATCCACATAGTGGACTTTGACATTATGGAGGGGATCCAATGGGCGTCTTTGATGCAAGCCTTGGCGTCTAGGAAGGACGGACCACCAACCCCACATCTTAGAATCACGGCTTTATCAAGAGGCGGCAGTGGCCGGTCATCAATTGGGACCATTCAAGAGACTGGTCGACGATTAGTCGCTTTTGCAGCCTCCATTGGGCAGCCCTTTTCTTTCCATCAGTGTAGGCTGGACTCTGATGAAACGTTTAGACCGTCAGCTGTGAAGTTAGTTAGAGGAGAGGCCTTAGTGATCAATTGTATGTTGCACTTGCCTCACTTTAGCTATCGAGCACCTGATTCAGTCGCTTCACTTTTATCTGGCGCCAAGACCCTGAACCCAAGATTGGTAACCCTGGTGGAAGAAGAAATCGGACCCATTGGAGATGGGGGCTTCGTGGGGCGGTTCATGGACTCATTGCACCATTACTCTGCCGTGTACGACTCTCTAGAAGCCGGATTTCCTATGCAGAGCCGGGCTCGGGCCTTGGTTGAAAGAGTATTTCTAGGGCCTCAAATAGCCGGATCATTGGCCAGGATATACCGAACCCAGGGAGAGGAAGAGAGTTGTCCTTGGTCAAAATGGTTAGCTGCAGTGGGATTCAAGCCTGTTAACATCAGCTTTGCTAATCATTGTCAAGCAAAGCTTCTGCTGGGCTTATTCAATGATGGTTACAGAGTCGAGGAGTTGGCCAATAACAGGCTTATCTTAGGTTGGAAATCCAGGCGTTTGCTTTCAGCTTCTCTTTGGACTTCTCCGGACACAGAGTTGTAAAAAGTAAAAAGTTAAAAAATCAGTCTTTTCTTTCACTGCACATTGTTTATCATCCCCTGGCATCCATACGTGGCTAATTTTTGAACCTTTTCAAGAAAATCTTAGACCAAACTGCTCGATACACCTAGTTAGTCAAATCCCAAATTTGTTGATTTGGTTTTACGCTAATTCGGCTGTCTGTAAGAACTTGAGTTTGTTTATTATCTTCCTTGTTGTGTGCGTTACATTTGATTTGAAAATAATTGGGACCGCCGTACGTATCATTGTTGGCTATCTCTTCCTCGTTTGAGGTTTTCTTTTTCATTTTCTGTCGGTGTCATTAATTTTTTTTCTTTTCTTCTTCAAATTTTTATTTTCACTGGCTGTTGCTTTCACTTCCTTTTTGCTCCACAGCGACAGCCTAACGACTTCAAAAAAATAAAATAAAATCTGCTCTGGTGTAAAAAAAAAAAAAAATTAATCTCTTTCAACTCTTCTCCTGCAGGTACTACTCACAGGACATATAGAGATCTCCATCAAATTCCCGGCTTTACTTTTTATAGGATTAGAAATGCCAAATGCGATTGTAGACCATTAGGCTGAAATTGCACAATCTGTTGGATGTTGCATTTCAAAAATAAAAAATAAAAAAGGGGTACCCAAGCAACTTGGTCATGGATGATCAGACTTGTACACATGATCTTGATCTTGTCTCACTCCCCATAGTTTCAACACAACAATACTACTATAATTTGAACCATTAGAGATTATCAAGATTGTTTAATATTGTCTTCATCTAAGTATGAGAAATGCAATGGCATTGATCTGAAAAATCAAACAATCGGTGGTTGATTGTCTCAACACAACCTCAAACCATTGGACAATTAGTGGATATAGAATGAAACATTTTAGTTGGAACTTGGAACTGGATCAAACATGAAGATCAGAGAGATCTTATAATTTTTGGAGGTTGTTGGCATCGCCCTCTCTCAACATGCGTAAGCCAGCCTTTTGATTTAAAGGAGTATCAGAGTCGTTCAAGAAGATTCCTCAGGATGTGCCTTTCACAGCCAACTTAATCTTTGGATCTTTGTTATACTTAAAGACACAAGACACGAATTATTCCTTTGTCAAATTTGAAGACAGATTTTTGGAACGAGAGCTATATCTGTTGACAGACTATTGGAAAGAGAGCTAAATTTGTTCCAACCTTATACCATTCTATTTATTTAACACACTGCAAAATCTCATGCATCACCAGAAAAAGATCCTTCTTGGGAAAAATGATTTTTTTTAAAAATCAATCTGAGTTCGATCTTATGGCAAATACTTTTGAAATTAAAATTTTAAACACAGCAAATCAATGCAAGAAAATGCATCCGTTAGATCAATTAAGGAAAAAAATTAAGCCTAACAACACTGTTTTATATAAATTGTACACATATCTTCACGTATAATTAATCTTGCCTCATGCATTGTCAGTCCACCATCAGCATTTTTGAAAAAAATACTATTATATATAACCTTAAATTAAGAAATATTACGCTATTGTTTATTATTATTATTTAGATTATTTTATGTTTTCAGTTTGATCATGAATTAAGCAAAGTTTGCACTGCTAATTATTAACAAAGCTTTACAATTAATGACTTGTACATATATGATGATGCAATTGCGACAAGTTGATGCTTTTAAAAATGGAGAGACAGTCAAGACCTTCGGCCCAAGCATGATGTAATTGAAGGCAGCAGTTTCCCTATCAGGTAATTGAAGGCATAGCTTTAATTTTATTAGGTATATCTAATTTTTAATCATGTTTGGGAGCTATATATATTTTAGGGGATCATATTCAAACAGAAATTAAATTTACATATACATATCTCCCCTTACACACACACACAAATAGCAACGTGCATAAGCTTTCATAAATTGACATGATAATTTTTATTGAAAAGATATTTTATATATGGACCTTGAAATTTTTAAAGTCGAAATTGAATTTCAAGAGGACTACTTATAGCAAATATTGTCAAAGTTTTTATATTGTTGTATCAATTTGCCATTATTTTTTAAAACTGATTTCAGTAATTAAAAAAATCATCATTCACATGATTTATTGATAAAATATTAAACTTTTAATTTGAATTATTAGTATTTTTTAATTAAAATAAAAAGACTAAAATATAAAGATAAAGATGCCACAATTTAAAATGAGAGGGATGACAAAGAGACCTGGCAAGTGGCAAAGGAACCACAAAGATTAATTCTTTTTTTAAAGATATGTTTAGGAATATTCACGAGTCACACTCTAGCAGTCATTCTCTTGTAAAAATGATAATAATAATAATATATCCATTAGCATAAACAGTTGCTTCCATGAAAATATGAACAACATAAAAATTGTCCTTTGAACCTTAAGTGTTTCAAAACTTATGATTATAAAAATTAATAAAAAAAAAATACTAAATGTTGAATGGGAGTTGTTGGATTATATTTAAACTTTATTTTGCTATTTGACCAAATATAACACGAGAAAAGAGTTGTCATGTATGGGCCAAGGCCCACAATTTCTTTTCAGTACTTAAGGCCCGAATTTTTCATTTTTGAGACTTCTAGATATGGGCCAAGTAGACTTTCAGTCCGGGTTTCAAGTCGTAGAGGTGTAATGTGTTTCTTTGGGTCTTCATTAGCATCAATCCTCATAGCCCGATTATGGTTGGTGATGAAATCAAAGTGATATTATCTCGTTAATTATCATTTAAAAAAATTTTAGATTTCACAAATAAAATTAATAAAGTAATTTATATGCTTAGAATATATTAATAAAAACTAAATAAAAAATATATCATTCTTTTAATTCCGTTACAAAACTAAAAACTTTATTGTTAATATATAAAAACAACTCAAACTCAAATTGCATGTCGCTATAATTGAGAAATAAATAAACCTTAGTAGGGGATGAATTACTTATTTAATTTTATTTGTGAAATTTAAAAATTTTATTATAGTATATAAGTTACTTTCATAAAAATATATATATGTGAAGATCTTTCCATCAATTGTTGACTTCTCAATATAAAAGATAAAGTTTAAGGCTTAAATCTCCTTGAATTTCTATGTATGTGCCAAAACACTGAAGAAGTAAGGTCTATGATTCGGTGTATCAATAACCCCAATAGATAGTCTAAGATTTAGGTTTAGTCAGGAAAATGTAACGGAGATATATATATATATATATATATATATTTGTAAGATCTTTATTCACATTTTTCACAAGCTGAAAGCTTGTAATGAATATAAAAGCTGTATGTAATCCAAGAAATGTTTGATTTTAACACGAATCCTTATGAAATGCCAAGATTTTAGCTTCTAAGATTTGAAGTTTTCTATTTTGGAATTAATAGTACAGTAACCTCACTTCCCTGCAGCTCATTGCAGCATTTATCGCGTAACATATTAATGATAATTAAAGTAAAAATAACATTATAATAAAAGGAGTCCATATATGTTCTCACATTAAACAGTTAAGTTGAAAGTTCAAAAGATATATTTAGAATTTTGTCAGCTTATTAACATGCACAATCTATATTAGTTGTTAACTAAATATTTAAAATACAAAAAAAGATGTGAAGCATTTGACCGTACCTCTTGCCAGGGTTGAAATATCCGTTATACTAAGTTTTGTATTTGCACCTAAGCAATTAAAAGGAGAAATAGTTATTCAATTGCTTAAACATATGACAAGAAAAATGTTTTAATATTTCAATCCTTCAGAGTCCAATGATAGAGCTTTGAGAAACTTTATTGCCCTTCTGTAAAGTTCCTGCTGGTTATAAATTATTAAAAGAATGGGCTACTATATAACTCATGCAAAAGTGCATCACTCTCATACTTATTTCAACCCAAATTTTAATCCTAAACAACCCATGATTAACTATATGACCTTTCTCTATTGCACCTGTTTTATGGCCATCTTCTTGCTAAGATGCAAGACAATATTTCTACATGCAAACTCACAACATTCAAATACCCAAAAGGTAGGTGACTGAAAAGAGATAATCTTTCAGTATATAAGGCCTATTACATTTGCATGTTTTCCTCTTTTACCATTAAGACCTATCTAATCAGAATCCATTCTAAATTTTACTTCTTTTCTCGTTGGATTACACAGAATGCATAGACCCAATCCCTCATGCTACCTCTTTCCTCCTCCTTTTAACAATTTTCCTTTAGAAAAGTCAAAACAAAAGGTTCATTTGACTGGTGTATAAGTGTATACGTATTTGAACCAGGATTTAATAAGCTGTATAAGTGCATACACATGTTTAATTTTCAAACATAGGGCGTGGGCGTTTATTCTGTTAACAACTTTAACAATACTTTCATAATTACAAACCTTAGGCGGGCAAAGGGGCAGAAAAATCTACAACCACAAAATTAAGGCCGACAATATAAATTATAGGTTCAAATGATTTGCAGCTAATTGAAAAGAATGCTTCTAGCTCAAGGACAGAACTCCTAGTCTTAAAATACTAAAAAAAGAGTAAAGAGATATTTAACTTTTATCAGCAAATATTATCATCCCATAGTCAACCTTTGAACGGATATCTCGGCCCACACATTAAGCAACTTGCCTCGGTTTAACAAAGTCACATGGTTAAGAAATGGTTGTCACACTTCATAACAGCATGGTCAAGAAAATGCAAGTTTCCTTCAGTACAAAAATGGATGTAGAATCATACCAAGGCATTAAAAGCAAGAAAATCTCCTTCTTTTATCTGGAACGTGTCTCGTAAGCACTCCAACCTTGCCAGCAATTTTCTGAAAGGAAACCCAAGTTTATTGACATGTAGGCATAGAAAAATAACTTATAACTTCATTACTGTAAAAACATCGTACCTATAGATCACCAGTGCCTATAAGTGCAAAAGGTAAGATTAGCTAAGCTGCTATAGGTGTATTTGTTCCTGTGACTCCACAACATTTGAAGCAGGAACTAATCCCCTTTGTTCTAATCCAAAGCGATTATGTATTTGAACCTAAATTTGAACGAATCAAACAAAAATCCCTTAATTGATCGATCAAACAAATAATTTGAAGCAGGAACTAATCAATCTGATCTAATAACTAACATTTCAAGTTGTATCTGATGAACAACCCACTACAATTTTTGTTTGATTAGATCCCCCAGTTGTTCGATCTAAAAACAATCAAGCTAATTGTTCGATCAACAAATAATCCCTTCAAAAGAACAACAAAAAAAATCAGAAAACTACCAAAGCAAACTTTTTTTTTTCTTCCGTAAATATCAGGAACTAAAAACACTTGAAAAGTTAAGACTAACCTTTTTGGGTTTGGTCTTAAATAGAAACCATTGCCGTTACTATTTGTCCATTGGCGACTTTTTTTCTTTGTTCTCCCTCTCTCAACCTCTCCCTTTCACGCTGCCTTTCCAATTGGTCCTTCAGCACCCATTGCAGATTCCGTCTACGTCGATCGGTAGTTCCTTCCCTCATACGTCGCCTCCCCCTCTTTCTTATCCTTCCCCATTCCTCTTCTCTTTCTTTTTTTTTTTTTAAGCTTTTGCTTTAGTTTTGATTTTTTTTTTCAAGAAGTAATAAGACTCCAAAAGCTTCTATGTCTAGAAGCTCTAATTCACGTCGAAAACATTTATATTTTTTTAATTTAACAGCTGAAAAAGTTAAATCTAAAAGCCCAAAAATGTCAAAGGAAAGAACCAATAAATGAATGACACGTGGAGAAAAGACAAACTAATGAACGGTCTTCGGCTTGAGACACTTTTAATGTGTACTTATAGATTTTTTTTTTCATTGACTTGAGTAAAATGGCACGTCTTGCTTCCATTTAAAAAAAAATATCAGTCAATTATCATGTAAGTAAATTTGAAAATCTTGATGAACAGTATCAATTAAAGACAACTTTCATTTTTGGTTATAGATGTTTTTAAATTTGTAAGAAAAAAAAAATTAAGATATCTCAATTTGTAGGACTCATAATTACGTGGTTGAAATGTTTAATATACTTTTTACACCCATAATCAAAATTTATTATATAATGATTACACGTATAATCATTGCACCTATAATAATTACACATAATCAAAATTTATTGAATAATGAAATAATAATTATTCTTAAATTTTTACGTGATGTTTGAATAAATATTAATAAAAAATTAAATATATATGTAATTTTTATTTAAAGAATTAAAATTAATAAAAAAATAAAAAAAATTCTAATAATTATTATTTGGATAGAAAGTAAAAAAAAATGATTTATTATAATAATTTTTTTAATTATAACATTTCATTACTTGTAATTTTAGAGCATTCTTAGATCATAATATGTTTGTTATATTATCTGACTTCATAATTATTACTATATCAATGATTTTTAATCAAGTAAAATGAAAGATATTTTACAAGTATACATTAATAAATTTTGAGTTAATCTAACTTCTCATAAACTTAAAAAATATATCTATTTATATTCAACCATTCATCAAAATCAAATCACTAAAAAATTATAAAAAATTTTATATTAAAAGATATATATGAAACTTACTTAAAAAAAAGAGATGATTTTGAAAAAATTATAAAATGATTGTAATCTGTTTAAGTTTTTTTTATTAAGTTTTTTGTATTAATAAAAAGATAGACATGATAATCTTTTTATAAAAAAAATTCAATTTTTATTTCCTTAGGTTTTTTTCAAATTGAGATATTAAAAATATTAAATTTATAAAAAAAATCAAAGGATATTTAGTTTTCACTTTTTTTTTCTTTAAATTAAATATTTATTCAAATAAGAGAACTGAGTTTTGTTTTTTTATTTTTCTTTACTTTATTTTTTTTTTATTCATTTTCTCTCAATTCAAATATATTGTTAATCTAGTGATTAATTACGTTTGAGAAGACATCAAAAGCTTGATTTCAAACTAAATTTTTTTTTATTTATATTAAGATTTTATCCTCCTAATATAACAAAAAAATAATAATTGAAAATCAATAAATGTGGATCACGTGGTAGAGAATTTATTTTTCTTTTGAGTACCTTGAAAGATTACAAAAAATGTATTTTTTTTTATAAATTTATTAGATTTCAAATAAATAAACCTAATTAAATCAATATGAAAAAAATTATGTGGACGAAGCTTAAAAATTTTAATTGATATTCGTTTTAGGGGAATAAAGCCACGAGGAACGCGCAGGGAATCACACGATTAGTGTTCCACCGTCAAACACACCAAATTTGATCTTTGATCTGACGGTCAAAACTTATTCAAAGTGGCATGAACCACACCAACCCTAGATTTTCTTACTTTTCTCTTCGCATATTCAATTCTTTCGCAAAATTCATTCAAGCTCTTTCATCTGACTCCGAACTTCCTAAAGGAAAAAGGGTCAATTATTCCTGATGCAGGTTCAATGTACCTGGACACAGTTCGAAATGCTTAGACCTCTTTGCTTCAAATCCCCAGCAACACTCTTTACTTCCTCAAAGCATTTTCGAAAGGGTATTGATTCTTCTTTCTTCTGGACTAATAGGAGAATCAAAAAGTACTCATCTTTCATGGCCACCGTTTCCACCCAGAAAGACCATGTTTCTACCCAGGACGGGACTCACCAAATCACCCAGCAGCCCTTGCAGGTAAGCAATAAAGACCATTTTTTTTTTTTGGTGATTGCATTTTTTTTTCTTTCGTGATTCGGTCATTTGGGTAATGCCCTTTTTATCACAAGGTTGCATTGTGTTTTCTGATGGGTTTGGTTTGGCTTTATAAAGGGGTTAGCTTTTTTCAGTTCTTTTATAATTCATTTCACTCTGATCTTAATTTCGACCCAAGTTTGTTCCTTTACGAGCTTTTTCTATTTATTGGGCATTTTCTTATTTGAATTTATATATTGTTTTGTATGTAGAGAATATCGAAATCTCTTGTTTTTAACCTTCTAAATTTCTAGAACTGAGGAGATTATGAGATTTTCTATGACTTCCAGGAAATAATGAGTAATAGTGTAAAAAATTGAAGCACCATCATGTTGTTCTTCCGATCTCACATGGAAATGGTAGTAAAAAATCGGTGTCATGATAAATTTCTGAAACTAGTAGAAAATGAGATTGTTGTTGCCATGCCTTTTTTATTTTGACACCTGTTCTTAATTTGATCAATATGCAGCTGTCTTATCCTGGCTTGAGTCTATCATCATTTTGATTTGGAGATTCAAGAATTTATTGAGCGTTTGTGTGATGTTATGCACATGGCTACTTATGTTTCTCTAAATATTGATCTGCTCAAGCAACATTATATTCTTTGGTTAAACAGTTTGTAGCATAAAGTAATGGTCCTCTCCTTGAATACCAGATTTAGTTTAAGACTTGAGCATCATTTCCTTGCCATGTTGAAAAACCAAGTCATATCTGGCTTTTTATATACTGTCAGGTTGCAAAGCGATTGGAGAAGTTCAAAACTACAATTTTTACTGAGATGAGTACACTTGCTATCAAGCATGGAGCAATAAACCTTGGCCAAGGCTTCCCCAATTTTGATGGTCCAGATTTTGTAAAAGAAGCAGCAATTCAAGCCATTAAAGATGGGAAAAACCAATATGCCCGAGGATATGGAGTTCCAGACTTTAACAATGCCATAGCTGCTCGTTTCAAGAAGGATACTGGACTTGTGATTGATCCTGAGAAGGAAGTTACAGTTACCTCTGGGTGCACTGAAGCCATTGCTGCAACAATGTTAGGCTTAATTAATCCAGGTGATGAGGTGGTCCTCTTTGCTCCATTTTATGATTCTTATGAAGCGACACTATCTATGGCTGGTGCCAAGATAAAATGCATCACATTGCGGCCTCCTGAATTTGTTGTTCCCATTGACGAGCTTAAGTCCATTATCTCAAAGAATACTCGTGCCATTCTTATAAACACTCCACATAATCCCACTGGGAAGATGTTTACGCGCGAGGAACTTAATAGCATTGCATCGCTGTGCATTGAAAATGATGTATTGGTTTTTACTGATGAAGTTTATGATAAATTGGCTTTTGAAATGGATCACATTTCAATGGCATCCCTTCCTGGAATGTATGAGCGAACAGTAACTATGAATTCCTTGGGGAAGACATTCTCCCTAACAGGGTGGAAAATTGGGTGGGCAATTGCTCCACCAAACTTGACTTGGGGAGTGCGGCAAGCGCACTCATTCCTTACTTTTGCTACTTCCACTCCAATGCAGTGGGCTGCTACAGTGGCTCTCAGAGCCCCAGATTCCTACTATGTTGAGCTAAAGAGAGATTATTTGGCAAAGAAGGCAATTTTAATAGAGGGGTTGAAGGATGTTGGTTTTAAGGTATTCCCATCAAGTGGAACATACTTTGTTGTGGTAGATCACACCCCTTTTGGTCTTGAGAATGACATTGCTTTTTGTGAGTATCTGATCAAGGAAGTTGGAGTTGTGGCAATTCCTACTAGTGTATTTTACTTGAACCCAGAAGATGGAAAGAAATTGGTGAGATTTACCTTCTGCAAGGATGAAGAAACTTTGAGATCTGCAGTTGAAAGAATGAAGGAGAAGCTGAAGAAAAAGTGATTAAAAGGAATGGAACTCGGTTTTGGTTTATTTTTTGGCCAAGGTATGTCACCGGATTTGGATTAGTTACACATTGAGGGAAGTTGTTATCCTTCAAAGCAATCTAGATATAGGTTGAATATTCAAAGCAAACCTGTCACTTTTATTTGAATAATAGAATCCCCTGAGGTGTTAACTGAGTGAACTATGAGAAATGCATGACAAACGATGAATGAGTAAGCACTAGGTTGTGCTTAACTACTTTTAAAGTTATAATGAATCGAAATGCTGCTGATACCTTCAATAACAGTTGTATCTCATCTTTATTCAAGTATTTTTCCTTAATGTCCAAACATATGTCAAGAACTAAACACTTATTTGGCTAAGCATAATAAAAATAAATATATAAAAGAAATCTATTGAAGCTCAAGAAAATCAAACCCAGCAAAAAGGTAAAATTCTCCTTCCTAATCATTGGTTTGTAGATCAGGGGGTTCCACTTTCGATGCAACCCCATCCAATAAGCCGCCATTGCTTGTTGATTCGTCTGCTGAGTGCAGCCTTATCCACTGTGCTTGTGCAAACTGGACAGCTCAACTGCAATGTGGCCAAACTGTTGCCTATGGCAACGACTCTGTGCCCAGTTGACATGGATCCAATGTACAATCTTAACATCTCTCCTTTCACCAACCTGGACACCCTTTTGTTGCTCCTGAATGCTCACAAGCCTACACAAGAGGGAGAACTTCACAACTAGTCTCCTCCGCATACATCAGGCATCGATCCAAGCACTCATGACCCCCCAAATTATCACCTCGAGCCAGGGTTGGATCCGTGGTAGTGCCTACCCCATTGACACCTCCTGGCACAGCAAACTCCAGCTTGTTTAGCTCAGCATACGATGAAACCACCCTCGAAATTATCGACCTGCATCTTAAGTCGCCATTATCATCTTAACTTAAGATCCCAGGGCGGATCTCAATTATTTGATTCACCTTCAGAACACCCTTAAGCATGCTTCCTTCTGCAACAACCGGCTTTTAGTTCATAAATACCTGCTCCTAACTTGTTGACATCAAAACAGTGCACTATACTCATCTTCGGCTCTGAGACCAAATCCCTTAGGATTTTATTCACAATATACTCACAAACCACATCTATATTGCAGTTGAGCTGTGCAGAAATGGGGACAATTGGTGCATCCTCAGCTCTAGTTCCCTTAATAAACTGTCAAATTGCATTGTATTGCTCCACAGCCTTATCTTTCTTAAAGGAGTACAGATGTTAATGGATCGGGCCTAATTCAGTTGACATTTTGACAACTCAAGTCTCAAATTTGGTTTATCCATTCATTTATTTTAAAATATATTTTAAAATTAAAATTAAACAAAAAATTTATTAATAAAAAATTCCTGAGTTAAGCCTTGATTAAGATCCAACTCAATCCGGCAGGCTCACCAGCCTGGCGAGTTGACCTGGACATATTTGTAGAGTCACGTTAGTTCTAAACTAATATTTGTAGAGCTTGATTTTTTTTAAAATATTGTCTCTATTTTTGAAAGCAAGAAATTAAAAAAAATGGATATAAAAATAAAATTGAAAGTTCAAACTAACGCATTTAAAAAAATTTAAATATTTTTAACATTCATAAATACTAGTAACAAAATGCATAATTTTATAAGATAATTAAATGGAATGTGTTATGGTAAAACTTTTATTTATTACTTTCTGATTTTAATTATATATTTTTTTTCAAATAAAGCATCACTTTTTAATCTGCATCTAGGAATCCTTAATTTATCTAGGCCTAGGAATTCCTGATTCCTATACGATGTATCACATCACAACAAAACCTATATAACCCCCCCCCCTCCCCACCTCTCTTTGCATCCATTATAGACTTCAACAGAAAAAGAAAAAGAAAAAAATCCTAAGAAATTCTACAATGGCTAAAGATGATCAGCCGCTTGAGGTTCTAAACATGCTAGACTTGGCAAAAACCCAACTATACCACTTCACAGCGGTGATAATTTCCGGTATGGGATTTTTCAGCGATGCTCACGATCTTTTCTGCATATCTCAGGTCACCAAGCTCATTGGCCGTATTTATTACCACGTTGACGGCTCACCAAAGCCTGGAACATTACCGCCTAACGTAGCCGCTGCTGTTAATGGGGTTGCCCTTTGCGGAACCCTGGCTGGACAACTGTTCTTCCGGTGGCTAGGTGATAAGTTAGGAAGGAAACGAGTTTATGGCATTAACCTTTGGCTCATCATGATTTGTTCCATTGCCTCAGGCCTTTCTTTTGGTAGTTCTCCAAAGGCTGTGATGGGAACTCTGTGCTTTTTCAGGTTTTGGCTTGGTTTGGGTATTGGAGGGGACTATCTACAATAATGGCTGAGTACTCCAATAAGAAAACTCGTGGGGCTTTTATTGCTGCAGTGTTTGCAATGCAAGGATTCGGGATTCTTGCTGGGGGAGCCGTGGCTATAGTTACTGCATCAATCTTCCGAGCAATTTATAAAGCTCCGGCTTACTCAGTAGATCCGTTTGGTTCAACTGTGCCCCATGCTGACCATGTATGGAGGATTATTCTCATGTTTGGTGCTTGGCCAGCTGCTTTATAATGGCTGAGTACTCCAATAAGAAAACTCGTGGGGCTTTTATTGCTGCAGTGTTTGCAATGCAAGGATTCCGAATTCTTGCTGGGGGAGCCGTGGCTATAGTTACTGCATCAATCTTCCGAGCAATTTATAAAGCTCCGGCTTACTCAGTAGATCCGTTTGGTTCAACTGTGCCCCATGCTGACCATGTATGGAAGATTATTCTCATGTTTGGTGCTTGGCCAGCTGCTTTGACATATTATTGGCGGACGAAGATGCCAGAGACACCTCGTTACACTGCTTTAGTTGCCAAAGATGAAAAGAAAGCTCTTGGAGACATGTCAAAGGTTCTGAACATAGAAATACAGGCAGAGAAGGACATAGCTGAGAAAAGGGTTATTCAAAAACGAAACTTTTTCGGTTTATTTTCGAAAGAATTTCTTAGCCAACATGGATTGCACTTGTTGGTGACAGCAATTACTTTGGTTTTGTTAGATATTGCTTGTTATAGCTAGAATCTGTTTCAAAAGGATATCTTTAGTGCTGTAGGTTGGCTTCCAGCAGCTCAAACCATGAGTGCACTGGACGAGCTATTCAAGATTGCTAGAGCTCAAACACTGATAGCACTTTGCGGCACAGTTCCTGGAAATTAGTTCACAGTGCTCCTTATTGATTACATTGGACGTTTCACAATTCAATTGATTGGGTTTCTCTTCATGACTGTCTTCATGTTTGCACTGGCCATTCCTTATCATCACTGGACTCTGAAAGAAAACAACATTGGTTTTGTTGTAATGTACGGACTGACATTCTTTTTAGCCAATTTTGGGCCTAATACTACCACTTTTGTAGTGCCAGTGGAGATCTTTCCAGCCAGGTTCCGATCCACTTGCCATGGTATTTCTGCTGCTGCAGGGAAGGCTGGTGCCACAATTGGAGCTTTTGGCTTCTTGTATGCATCACAGAATCAGGATAAATCTAAGGTTGATCCAGGCTATCCGGCTGGAATTGGAAGGAGAAATTCTCTCTTAGTGTTAGGTGTGATTAATGTTCTTGGATTATTCTTAACATTCTTAGTGCCAGAGCCAAAGGGAAGATCATTAGAGGAGATTTCAGGGGAGAATGAAGAAGGTAATAAAGAACAATCCTTGGCTGGAGCTCAATCTAGGATTTAGTTTCTTTCATCTTTCTGCTTTTATTTTCATTTTTTAAGCTAAGCAATTGCTACTGTAAAGGGTTGCAAGATAATCATTTTCTTTCGTGGCTTCATTATACTTATTTAAAAGATTCTTTTCCAATATCCATTTCCAATTTTAGACAGCTTCTATTTAATTTGTTTCTAAAATTGCCGTTAGGATGTGCTTGTGACCAAATTGACGGATACAAAGCATTGAATTTCAGGTGCTTTTTAAATCACTGTTCATAATATTCTTCAGGTTTTCTGGCTAAAAATTGTGAGTTTTGCGTTGAGAAATTACAGCATAAAATCCAACAGTCTAGTACAAAGTACAAACATCGAGTTTATGGCATTAATAAGAGTAGGAAATAGTAAGAGCATGAGATTGGGACATCACTTAGCAGATAATAATGAAACTAATGTCATGATTCAATATCTAGAAGGTCTTAGCTAATTTTGCTGCCACCAATTCTTTTGGTAGTTGTAATTGTTCCAAGAGCCTAGAATTGAGTTCAATACTTCAACCTTCATCGGTAATGGAGGATTTCTGAGAAGAGGGAGGCGGACAGATTATTGTATAACCGAGTCATCGGATCAATAATATTTTTGGGTTTGGTTTTTCTAGTCACAAACAATCAGTAATCAACATCCTCTCAGTAAAGCTCACCAGCAAATGAAGCAATCTGTTGATTTAGAGCTGAAACTGGACAGGACCTCTTGATCTTGATAACCATATTGGCTCACCATAGTATTACTATAATCAGCTTGCTGAAACTGATTTTACTGCTCCTGAGCTGACTCATTCTTTTCTGCTAGAAATGAATAATAAGCAATGACAAGTTGCACTATAGAACTCAACAACAAACATGGTATTGGCTATACCAAGCCAGAACACAGATACTCCATTTGGCATTGAAAGCTGCGGGCTGCAACAAATATGGTTGACTATTCGTTGGAGAAAATTAAATTGAAGGCAGGTACATATTTAAAGCCGTCTAGTCACTGTCCGCACGTGTTCAGAATGAAGTATGGGCATGCTGGTAGCATGTATCATCATCAATACAGTATTACAGAGCAATTAACCAAACATTATTTATGTTGCCTGTCTTGTTTTTACAGATATCTGAAAAAATGGGGGAAGTAAGCATGTGAAAACTAAAAATGGGTCCAACTTGTTATTTGAGACAGAGCATGTTGAAGGAGTTGAGTGATACACTGACTTCCAAACTTCCTGTGAATGTGATAATTTTTTATTAAAAAAAAGAAACAAGCACGATTTGTTATTAGAATGCTGAATTATTAATTTTAGTGACCAAGGTTCAAATTCTAATTATCTTTAACATTAAAAGAAAAAACAAGATGTGATCTGATTGGATTACCTTACTCATGTAACCGAATCAAACGGCATATTTTTCCATAATATCTAAGTTAAAGGCAAGCTTTTGCGTTAATAGGGCAAAGCTTTCATAAAAAATCAAATAAAATTGCCAAGAGTAAGTGCTTGGTTAGCTATGTGAAAATTACAGCAACTGGCAATTTGGTAGTAATCACTAAAATTTGCTCTTATTTTCCTTTCTGGATTGCATTGATCTTTCTAATGGAATTGGAACATTGATTTTGCTATTCCAATTGGTCACTTGTTTTCATACCTTATCACCAAAACAGTATGCTTCAGGATCTAATTCTGAAATTTCTTTTCTTTTGGAATAAGCAAATTTTAGATATAGGTATTGACTTTGATAATCTTGGACATATTATTACTAATGTTTTAATAAATAAATTTTCCATCTTTTTTTTATATAAAAATTTCATAAAATAAAAAATTTTAAAAATATTATAAGAATTAGGGAATCGATCTACGAAAATTCGTCTCATGAAAAGAATAAAGGTTAATATTTGATACACTGTTAATGTGATATCTGATTCGTGAAATATTAAATTTCAAGAGAAAAAATGATTTTCGGAAGTGTGAATTCCTAGCAATGAATGATTCTTCTTGACATAGGAATATTTAGATTCTTATGTTTGATTCGAAAGAAACTCAAATTACTTAATAAAGTATTTTTAGTATAATGTCATTCATTACATAATAAGATAATGTTTTTGACCAAAATAATATAAAGTCAAATATAATCAAAGACTATATTTTTGTTATTAAAAAAATAAAAAATAAAATATATCAAAGACTATGTTATTCTTATATAAAATGCATTCTTTATATCAAATACTACATTTAAATGACCCTAAACTCAATGTATACATATAAATGAAATAATTTCATTTAACTAAATAATATTGTTTTGTTAAAGACAACATTTCTTATATTATAAACGTAATCTTTGACTTGAAAATATATAAATGTAATGTTTAATCAAAAATTACGATTATAAATTAACAAAGATAATCTTTGATATAAAGACAATATTTTTCTCTTGAAAAAACGTCATCTTTAAACCGAGAAAAAAATCACAAAAATTACGTTTATAATCCTAAAAATATAATCTTTGATTTGAAAATATACAAATATAATGTTTAATCAAAAATTATGTTTAGAAACATACAAACGTAATCTTTGATCAAAAGATGATGTTTTTTTTTAAAGAAACATCGCCTTTGAAATGAAAAAAAATTTTTTCAAAGATTACGTTTATAATCCTAGAAATACAATCTATGCTTTTATTATAAATTTCATAGAATCATTGGAAACCTAAAATTGATTTTAAAAGCAACAAAAAATAAACCTTAAACCCCAAAATCTTAGGCTGAAGATTCTTGCCACGTTCATAGCAGTCGTTGCCGCCATCATTGCCGTCGTCTTTACTGCCATCTTTCCCGTCGCCATCATTTGAGGTAACTAATGCATCTCCTTTAACTATGTCTTTTTTATGCCTTTTTTTTTTCTTTCATACTTGTTATTGATTTTAGCATTAATTGTACTTAATTAAAAGAAATTAGAAACTTGAATATATAATTAAATTAAATAAATTAAAATTCTAATGAGAATAGTAAAAGATCCAAAACCTATTTAGAGTAAGCTTAGCTTAACAACTCCTCTATTTAAAAAAGTTTGGCCACCACTTTCCTTTTACAGTTCGTTCAATCTCATATGTTAGGAAAAACATAAAAAACTAAAAAGGCAATCAATATTGCTCCTAACATAGTAATTGGCAAGTTGTTGAAAATATATGTCGAAAGGTAAATATATACATTTAATAGATCGAATCTAAAATATATCTAACAAAAAACAAAAATCAACAATAAAACATTTTGTGGATCAAAGACAAAAAGCAATATCAAAAACATATATAATAGATCAACAATTTTTCATTTAAGATCTAAACGAGATTTAAAAAAATAAAATAAAAAAACATTTGAATCAAATAAATAATATAAAACAGATCATACAAAATAAAGAGTAGATTAACCGTTTACCAATAGAGAGAAAAATAGTACGAAAATAAAATCATGAGGTTGAAGTTATTGTTGGGTAAAATAAAAAAGAAAGCTTTAACTAAAGTTCTGTGATATTGTTTGAAAAGAAAAAATGATCTTTATTATTTAAAAAAATAGTTTTTGTTATTTAACAAAAATGATATTTTTTATATAAAAAATGCAATTTTGATTTCTTAAATACTACATTTCTAACATAAAAAAGGTGATCTTAGTTATTTAAAAAAGTATTTTATTGTTATTTAATAAAAATGACGTGTCATATATTAGAAATATAGTTTTTGTATTCTTAAAAATTATGTTTATGACAAAAGAAATGTGATTTTTGTTATTTAAAGAAGTTTTTTGTTATTTATCAAAAACTACATTTTTTTATGTTAAATGTGTGATCTTTGTATTCTTAAATATTATGTTTATAACATAAAAAACATTATCTTTATTATTTAAAAAAGTGTTTTTTGTAGTTTATTAAAAATTAAGTTTCTAAGGTCAGAAACATGGTCTTGTATTCTTAAAGATTACTTTTTTTACATAAGAAACATGGTCTTTGTTATTTAAAAAAGTATTTTGTTATTTAATAAAAACTATGTTTTTTATTTTAAAGATGGTTTTTGTTTTCTTCAAAGATTACGTTTCTAAATAAAAAACATAATTAAAAGTTTCTAAAATATATTGATTTTCAAAGGTAAAATAGAACAAAAAATTTTATTATTGAGGTCAAATGTTGGACAAAAATAATTTTTCTTTTTGAAGGTAAATTTCTGATTTTGAATCATTTAAATACTGTTGAGAATATAAAATTATCATCATAAATTAAATACACGTGGACCGAATCTTAGAAATCACATTTTCGAGAGAAAATGTCAAAATTATTTGAACCAAATATTTTTTAATATATAAATTTTATATACTATCAATAAATTAAATAATATTTTTTTATTTATTAATAAAATAATATTATTTAATTTATTAATAATATATAAAATCTATAATACATCAAATACAAAATCTATATTATCCAAATAAAGCAAAAAAATAAAATAATTCAATATATTTCAAACCTTTTCGAGTTGTACGCTTTAGTGGCGATTATTTCCTTACAATTTTGACAGTGAACCCAATATGAAATTTATGGATCAGTTGCAATTCAAACTCAGAGTCCAAAATATTTTATTTAAAAGATTTACTATGAATTTTGGGATGAGTCAAAAGGCAAAAGTACATATTTGATGATAAAAAAAAAAAAAAAGAACTTGCAGCCGTTTCCGGCCTATGAAAAGTACAGATATTGACAAAAACGGTTGCACACATTACTTATATAATTTCTTTATTTTTTTTATAATATATTACTTATATATATAGGGAAGAACGTTAGATCGACTTGGTCTTGAAAATTTAAAAATCAAACTAATGTCATTTTAAATTTCAAAAAATTTAAAGTGATTAATTAATATAATGGAATTAAAGTGATTTAGTAATTTGACTGTCTAATGGCTATATGCTGATATTTCCTTTTTTATGCATTAAGTCTAAGTAATTTAGCATTCAATTATTTGAGTATTTAATTGAATAATTAACACATATTTTTTCAAAGAGCATAATTCAATTTTTTTAAAAAATATTATAATTAATTTAAATCTCCATCTACTGTTACCTCCTAAGACAAATTCAACATTCTAAAAAAACAAAATTCATTATCAAACCAAAAATTTACCCTAAAAAGAAAATGATTAATGTCAGGAATAATTTTTAAATTATAGTAAAATATTTAATGTGATATTTGAATTTTAAAAACAATTAATTTGATATCTAAATTATAAATTTATTAACTAATGTTATACTTGAAGATTATCTATGAATCACGAGTCTATTTGTTTTACAAAAATTGACTTATGAAAAATGATTTTCGTATTTTCATATGTTTGTTTGACTAAAAACTGGATGGTTAATAAAAAATGATTTACTGGTAAATGAAAAATAGAATTATTTTTTTGAAAATTGTATAATGGATTTGAAAATGGAAAAATAATTTTTTTTAAAAAAATTACCTATGAGTATAACTATTTATTGATACTTTTGAATACAATTTTACTTATAAATAATATTATATCACAAAATATTAATAAATAATATAATAATAAATATTAGTAATTTAATTAATAAATATTATAATAATATATGAATAAATAATATATTATTAATAAATAATATACTATTAATATAACATGTTAATAAATATTATTTTAAAAAATTGATTTTTCAGAAAACAATCGAACAATAAAAATTATTTTTCATTAACTCATCCAAATAACAAAAAATTTCTTTCAATTCAAAAAATATAAATACTTTTCAAAAATCATTTTTGAAAGTCATTTTCAACAAAATAAATGGAACCACGTGTTGTCATTTAAAGTAAATGATATTAATAATAAATACCACGTTAATTAATAAATTTATAATTTAAATTTCACATTAAAATTTGTAAAATTTAAATATTAAATTAAATATTTCACTAAAAAGTAAAATAACATGTGTGGTCCATAGAGCTTTAAGCCAAATTTTATTTTGGTTCTTAATATTTGAAAAGTTCTAATTAGATTTTTAATTGTCTAAAATTATCATATTTTAATTATTCAATTTACAAATTTATATAAATTAACGATAAATATCAACTAACACCATATGGATAATATCAACTGACATATCACGTAGTAAAAAAAAAAGACCAAAATAAAGTTTTGTTCAAAGTTTACCGACCAATGATGTTATTATCTTAAAATTTTTTATAATTTAGATATATTTTATAAAATATTAAATTTAAAATAATATTTTTATAAATTTATTGTAATATAACTTATTAATTAAATATTTTAAAAAATAGATATTAAAAAATTAAAATTAAATGAAAAAATTTTAAATCCTTTGTAGAAAAATTCCATATCATTTTAAAAATGAAAAATTATTTTCTATTAAAAATGTAATTTTACACAAAAATCTTAATATAAAATTATTTTGTACTAACAAATTTATTTTTTATTAAAAATATTAAATATCTTTTTTTTTCTTTTTCAAATATATTTTATAAAAGTGAGGGATCAACTTACACAAATGTAAAACTAAAATAATTTTATATTTTTTACCCATTGGTTTTAATAGATCTAATAGATGAGAGAGATAAGTGAAAAAAAAAAAGTTTAATCTCATTTTTTGGATCTATTAAAATTAAGAGTTAAAAAACATATAAAATTTTTTGTTGTAAGTTGATCTCTTCTCTTTATAAAATATTTTTTATAAAGAAAAAGATAAAAGAAAAATAAAATAGTTGAAGAACAAAATTTTTATTTTTAAGTTTCAAATATTTTTATATTTCAAATATATTTTATAAAATACTAAAATTTAAAATAAATTTTATTTTTTATTATGATATGATTTTTCAGTAAAATTATGTTTTTAATAGAAATAGATTTTTAAAAAAAAATAAATTAAGTTAAAAATTTAAAATCTTTTAAAATTTTTTTTATATATTTTAAAAAACTTAAGTAAAATTTTCTATATTAGGTATAAAATATTAAATAAAACTCTATATGGTTTTAAAATATTAAATAAAAATTTCATATCATTTTAAAAAATAAATTTATTAATCTATTCAAAAATCTAATTTCTATCAAAATATCTATTTTGAATCTAATTTCTACTTAACAATTTATATTTAGAGAAAATAAAAATATTATTTTAGTAACCCGATTTCTTTTTCTTACTGGATCGGCAATAGTAATGGTCATTCAAGTTATCTATTTTTTTTATAAATATGAATTTTTAATAAATAATATATTCAAAATATAATTTTTAAATAGAAAATTTTCTTAATAGATTAATAAATCAATTCTTTAAAATAATAATGAAATTTTCATTTAACATTTTAAAATGATATGAATTTTTTTATTAAAATTTTTTAATCGATATAGAAATTTTTACTTAATTTTTAAAATGATATGAAATTTTTTCAAAAGAATTTAAAAATTTTAACTTAATTTTATATTTTTAAAATTCTATTTTTATTAAAACAAAAAATATTTAACTAATAAATTATATTACAATAAAAATATATAAAAATATTATTTAAAACTTAATATTATATAAAATATATTTAAAATATAAAAAAATTCAAGACAATAACATCATTAGTATCTAAAATTTGTGTGAAATTTTATTTTGTTCACTCTACCTAGCACGTAGTTGATCCCGTAATTATGAAATATAAAATTTAATTTATTATTATTTATTTTATTTATTACATGAGATGTTAATTGATACTATTTATATAATGTCAGTTGAAATTTGTTATCAATTTAGACAATAAAATACATGAAAAAAAATCAAAATATGATAATTTTAAATAATTAAAAATTCAATTAAAATTTTTTTAAAAAGTAAAATTCAAAATAAAATTTAACTTAAAATTTAAAAATCAAGTGTGCTGTTAACCTTTCACTAAAATTGAAAAGTTATTCGCGGGATTAAAAAAACCTTTTGATCAATCTTTCTTTTTGCCAATTGAATAATTACTCCGAATAAAATTCCCATATCCTATCATCCCTACCCTCCAAGTGACACCCCATCAAATCTCAACCGTTGAAAACGTGAATCATCCATTATTAATCAGTTAGCGGTGATGAGACTATGGAGTTGTATAATTTTTGGAGGATGTGATACAGGTAAGCTTTTCTCAATTTGAAATGTAAAAATTTTATAAAAAGTGATGATGGCACGTGCCGGCCTGCCTACCACAGTAAAGCAAAAAGAAGACCGAATCTAGATCCGACGACCATATCCTTCCGTCAAGACCGGGACCTCTCTAATCCAATCCAACGGCTATTAACCCACCAATCATCTCAACCATCGAATCTCCATCCAACGGCTTAAGTTGAGCCAACCCTTCCCTATTACAACATAAATGCATATCAAGGGTTCCGGTCCAAATCTCCAGATTCACTATTTCTAGCAAACCGAACAAAAGGGGAGAAAAAAGAAACCCGAAAAAATTTTGAATAGAAAACCTCTCTGTTTCTTGGATAGTGCTAACGTGCGCGGTTTTAGAAAAGGCGCTGGTTTAACGTGCGCCGTCTGAGATGTTGCCGGCCGCATCAAGAACGACGGTTGTGATAAGAATCTCACGGTACAGGAAAGGTCAGTGGTGGTGAAAGTTAGTTAATTCAGACGGTTGCCGTATTTTTGGGGTGGGACCCAACCGGAAATAGAAGTTAAAAAAGAAAAAAGAAACAAGAAAAGAAATGGAGGGCCAAAAGAGCCAGGCGAAGCTAACACGAACACAGTCGTCGTTGCTTCGTTCATCACCGACCGTCCGATCGTCCATTCACAGTATGTCTTCCATTACCGAAGGTGCTTTTATCAAAGACCAAGAAGAAAAAGACGACTACCAACATCGAGAATCGTTACTAAAAGACGAGAAGAAAAAGAAGCCGCCACCAAAGATGTCATGTTCGATGTCACCGAGGAATATTTCGATCCGGTTCAAACCGGTTTTCGCCATGGTCTCAATCTCTTTCTTCACTTTTTTCTCTTTCATCTTCTTCTTTTGCTATTATCTTAAAAGAGAGGGAATTCCCACATCGGAAAACCTCTTATTAGCCTTAATCTTCGTTGCTATAACCCTCTTTTTCGCTTCGAAACACAAAGCTTTAATCAACCAAGGCATTGTTTGTTTCAAAGAAAGACTCCACCTTTCAAAACCCAATTCGAAGCCTGTCCAATGGTTCATTGGAGAAACCCAATGTAACAAAAACAACAACAACAAAGAAAAAGAAAGGCTTCATCTGGTTGTAAGAGAAGGGGTGGAGTTTTATAGCAATGGTGACTTCTATGAAGGTGAATTTCATAAGGGAAAATGTAATGGGAGTGGGGTTTATAACTATTTTGTGAATGGGAGATATGAAGGGGATTGGGTTGAAGGGAGATATGATGGGTGTGGGGTGGAGAGTTGGAGTAGAGGGAGTAGATATAGAGGGCAGTATAGACAGGGCTTAAGGCACGGATTTGGGGTTTATAGGTTTTATACAGGGGATTCTTATGCTGGTGAATGGTGTAATGGGCAAAGTCATGGTGTTGGTGTTCAGACTTGTGCTGATGGGAGTTGCTATGTTGGGGAATTCAAATCTGGGGTTAAACATGGGCTTGGCTACTACCATTTCAGGTATGAAAATAAACTCTTTGGTTTTTCCCACTTTTGGGACGATGAAGTTTGAGTGAAAAGGTGGGCTTTTTAATTTAGCTTTTGTGGATTGAATTTCTGTAATTCATGTTACAGTTTTCTTTTAAACTTTTACCACAAAATAGTCATGATTGGTTTTTAAAGAAAATGGTATTGTTGTCTTATGGGATTTTTATTCAGACCTTTGCTCTGTTTCCATAGGTGTATTGAGTTTTTGTTGAGCTTATGGAATTTTTATGTTATTTCTCTGTTTGTATTTTGGATTTCTTGATGCCAGAATAACCAGAAAATACTAATTATGAAAAAGCAATCCGTGGCTTTTATTTTGTTATCTTCAAATTTTGGATGAAGGGAGATTTACTATGGGGATTGTTGAGCTTCTGCTCTAATATTTTGCAGTTTTTTTTCGTTAAATAGAATTTTGCCTTTTCTACTTTAAGAAATATGATGAGTTTAGTATATCCGGCTCAATTATGTTGCATTTTACTTTTTGAGTTGCTTTCCAAAATTCAATTGTTTTTTTTATTCAATAAGAAAGAAGAATTGATTTGCATTTAAGTCTTCGCCCAGAAATGTTGTTGATGCTGACGTGTTGATTGGTTGTGGATCCTGACTTTGGATTCCTTTTATGAATGTTTAATATAGCATTTGCCTTTGTAATGAATTTGTTTCTTTACTAGGGTTAGTTTAGTTTGATTTTTCTGGTTTTAGGTAAACCATTTCTATTCTATTGAAGAGACCTAGTCATGATCTTTATAAATTTGATATTGGTGTTGTAGAAACGGAGATAAATATGCTGGTGAGTATTTTGGAGACAAAATGCATGGATTTGGCGTTTATCACTTTGCTAATGGTCACTGTTATGAGGGATCTTGGCATGAAGGTCGAAAGCAAGGGTATGGCATGTATACTTTCCGGAGTGGTGAAACGAGATGTGGTGAGTGGGATTCCGGCACCCTTAAAACCCCTCTACCCCAACTAACTGATGCAGTCCTTAGAGCAGTTCAGGTATTTTACTTGATGTTGATGGCTTCTTTAATGTGTTTACCTTGTTTGTTAATTGGCCAAATACTGGTGTTATGTTCATTAATTTTTTATGATATTTTTTGGGTCTGCAGGCTGCTAGAAAAACAGCAGCAAATGCTATTAGCCTTTGCCGGGTGGATGAACAAGTGAACAACGCAGTTCTTGCTGCAAATAGGGCGGCAACTGCTGCTAGGGTAGCCGCAATCAGAGCTGTTCAGAACCGGATGGATGGCAAATTTTGTGATACAGATGTCTGAGAGATTAGCTTTGCTTCAAAATGTAAAATTTTTTAACTAATTTTATCTATTTGGAGAGGTCACCCTGGTGAGCAAAAGCTCATTGGAGGTTGAGAGATTGTGTTTGAGGTTTCATTGATCACAAATGTAACTTGTACATAGCTCTTTTATATCAATGGAAGACGTGTTTTCAGCAGGTTTATATCTTTTTCCTTGACATATCCATCCTTTTCTATATAAGCTTTTTTGTGGGTCTGATTGAACTTGCTTCATTAATCTGTTTTCCCCTGCAATTACAAGGTCATTGGTTTGATCCCATCCTGTCTCTCGTATTATTGTAATGATCAATAACAACAAGCCATCAACAATTTGAATGTCTTTTTCTGCTAATTTTGAATATCATCTCTCCGTTCCATTAGTTGATCCAAATCCATCTTGGATATCCTTTAAGTTATCCCTGGAAATTGATTCCTTTTCAATCCAGAGATAGCGACAAAGGGATTTGATGTCATACCTTTTATAGTTTATGTTTATAAATGCCAGATATTCAGGCATTTGCTATAACCCTGTTTGTAGAATGAACATAAGTGCCATGTCATGGGATGTCAAAGGAGATGGGGAAGATCTGGGCGCCATAACGCTTTGGCAAAGGCTATGAACACATTTCCAAAACTTGCTTCCAAAACAATAATATCAAACACAAACAGGGGTAAACTCTAAATTCTTAAACAAAATTAGGCCTCCCTGTTCTGTTCCCAAAATGACAAATCTTGAGTCCTTATACTAATGACTAAAACTGTATTGATCAAACAATATGACACTCTACCCTCGATGCTGATATATTTCATTAAACTAATGATAAGAATCCATGTGACTTCACCCTCCAACTAGTATAATGTTGGGATAGACATTATTCTATCTCATTCATACCAGCACATGGAAGTGGTGTGGTGGGGTTCTTGTTTTAGTGAAAATAAAATAAAAACTGCAACTTTTCATGCATGCTGGCTGGATCCACAAACCACAATCTCTGTTCTATTAAAATTTGAAAGCGTACAAAAGAAATAACTCGTTCTTTTTTTTATTCGAATTTTCAAATCCATTGCAGATTCTTTTTCTTGCTTCTCTCAAACTTTGGTTGTTACCTAGATAAATTCAACCCTCCTTTCTCTAGCTGAAACTTCCAACTACTCCACATGCATTTTCACAAAGTAAAAAAGGGTTACACCCCAAAAAGTATAAAAGTTTTTTTGGGGTTATGTGGTGAGATGGTTTCTGCTTTGTTTTGACCTTTTCAAGATTATCTCAGCCACTAGACTGATCAAAGCCTTTCTCTCCAGCATGCTACTGAGTCTGAGCTTCTCTAACGGGTAATAATATTTCATTTTGCGGTCAAGAGAAAGAGAGAGAAGGAGATAGGATTACAATAAGATATTCTTGTTTGTGTATATATGTCGTGTAGCATGTCCTTACCATAATAAAATTCCATTTCAGAAATAATTGTTGATTGATTTTTTCTTCTAATAATAGCAGGTTTTCTTCATTTTGTTGTCTTTGGAGGGTACAATTTCTGACCATTGTTTTATTCTCCCATATCAAACTTTGATCTGGTCAAATTTCTTGGAGCTGATCCGCAGTTAATGTTTTTGTTACAAGCTAAGCTGCAGCCTGCAATGTAGGGCATTCTTCCCCTTATACGATCACTTTGCAAAGTACTTTAAAGATATTCCTACTATTGAGAAAATTGATATTTCTTCATGGGAAAAAAATTTTAATTGTACTTTTTCTTTTTTTTAGCATGTTTGACAGAATGCTGTCCCTGCTCTGTTTCTGCTCTTACTAATGTAAGGCCCTTGGCTTTTGAGGTAATGGAAAAGACCCTTCAAATAAGAATTGATGTTGGCCAAACAAAATGAAAGTTGAAGCTCTCCGCAGCAAGCAATTTTTTTTTAAACTTAAATCCAATATAAATTCCCTGATCCTGAAATGAAGAAGTCTACCCTTACCTTGAACTTTTAACAAAAAAAATGAAAGTTGAAGCTCAATGAAAAAAGTCCAACTCCTTGTCTAGATTTACAATCAAAAAGAAAAACAGTGACCAAATTGTGTGACAATGGAAGATAATTTGCCATGTCAATAAAAAGTAGGATTTTCTGATCCAACTTGCCAGTACACCAAAATCCAAAGATGCTTTCAGATTTTTCACTCAAAAGTAGGAATGGAATATTATTTAGCGTGACATGTGTCTGTATTTTAGAGGCTACAAAATGAACGGGGAACCCCCAAAACAAATATCTAATTATAGCAGCAAAGCTTCCTGCAAGTAGCATTGTGACACAACATGATAACCATATAGGAAAATACAAAAGAACACCAAACCTACTTTACTTTTGTGTCTCTAACATGAAATTGTATGGGCCATTTGGCATTTCTATTTATAAAACTTCAAAACACAGAAAAAAAAGTCAATGGTAGAATAACCAAATTCTGCTTCTCTATCTTCTTTTGCTTGCAATTTAATCAATCATGATTAATAAGAATTGAACCTTTACAAGCCAGCTGGTAATATGTGTTCCTGAATTAGCTAAGCTAGGTACCAGAATACAGAATCTAGAACTACCCCATGAATTATAACGTCAAGTTTACTCTTTATGAGAACAGTGATATAGTAGTAGGTTTTATTTTCCTGGAAAAACTTGCCTTTTTCTAGAAAAAAAATTGGGTACTAACCTCTCTAGCAAGAGGCGAATTCACCTTGGCATCCATGGATATCCTAAAATATTGGAAACTAAAAAAAAAATTAAAAAATCTTTTTGGATATTTATAAATTTTCCTGTAATATCTTTTTAATCAACAAAATTGTTAAATATGTTAACAATTTTTATATATATTATAATTGAATACTCTGAAAAAAAAATCCTGAATATGGCAATAACTCTAGTCAGAAATGCCTTTTGGTAGCAATTAATTGAATCCAGTACAGGGAAAGTACTGATTTCTTTTGATTTCAGTGATTTAATGCAAGCAAAGTTGGCAAAAGTCCGAATGAAACTATGAAAAAAGTAAGAAAAAACAGAAATGATGTCTTGATCAAGCTAAAACCTAATATGGAAGCTAAGCACTTGAAAGAGTTACTGCTTCGTTGAAGTGCTTTTGTAGATATTCTTCTCTAAAAGTTCAAAAGAAGAGCAAATATAGAGAGTAGAGAAGAAAACAATTGGTTATATTTCAAGCAAATTCTAGCTAAAAGCCTTTGCAAAAGATGGGGCCTATGATTTTTTTTTTTTCTTTCAACTGATACATGCAGTAATCTTTTACAAGGCCTCTAACTTGACATTACCTGTTATAGTTATACAATCATCTTTGATCCAAAAGCTTATGTTCCCTTTGTTTTAAGGAGGATTTTTAGCCCTGAATAATTAGCCACGCTTAGCCACGCCAAACCTTCGTGTAAGTGCCATTTTCTAAAGTTGCCTTAAAGCAAAAAAAAAAAAAAAAACAATCCTATAGAGTTTATATTTATACACTGTTAGTAAATCAGATAATGTCATTTTATTAATGAATAAATATTAATTTTTAAAATACATATATAAAATTTAATATTTTTTAAAAAATTTATTAATTAATAATATAATATCATCTAATTCATTTTATTAATAAAATAATATCATTCAATTCACTAATAGTATATAAAATTCATATATTATACACTGATATAAATGATGTACCAAATATAAATTCATATATATACATATATATATATTTATATATATATATAATCTGACCAAGTTTTTGAAATATGCAGGCGGTTCCATAGAGGCACCTTAATTTGACTTTGTTTCATGTCCTACCCTTTTTTTTTTTTTTTTTTTTTCTGGCAATGTGGTTGGGCATTTAAATGATACAATTGAAAAAAGAAAAGAGTTCTTTGAAGCCTAAGAAAGTCCAATTTTGATAGTGAAATTCTTTAAGCAGTGATGTTGACAAAGCTATCTTCTGCCTCTCTTTCTTTGGGCTAAGCCAGTAATTACAGAACCTGTGAATTGGTTTAGTCACCAAATCCAGTCTTTTTTATTGACTTTTTTAAAGACAAAAATTGGCACTAAATAACGTGAAGTTTGTTGATGAGGTGATCGGTCAGAAATGACTCTCCCTGCAGCTATTTTCCTCCAGCTTATATCTTATTCAAGTGTAAGAAATTGCTTATGGTTTACAACTTTACATCAGAAAGTATCTTCCCTTTCATTTTCATAGCAGTGCTAATGCAAAAATTTACATAATATAAAATAATAGTAATTTTTTTTTTTTTACTTAAGATATCTTCAAATTTTATTTGAATTTAATTTTTTTCAAAGGATTTTAAAAATACTTTTTTTTTACATAATTTGATGCATTTAAAATTTAACTTTCAAAATGCTCCCTACTGAACTTTACTTTTTTTAGTAAAAAAATTCGAAATTAGATAAATTATTCAATCTTTCAAATCATGATAAAATATATTGTAATTGACAGCTTAAGATAAATGATTATAAATTGTGCATTCGATATAAATTTAATAAACAGCTACCGACAACATTTGAACTTCAATTTTTTTTATTTAAAAAGATAAATTTTAATCAATTAAATTAATCATTTGTTGATTACCAAACTTTAATTAAAAAAAAAAAATCTCTGTCCTTAGCTTATCAATCAGACTAACTTTGTGACTAATATTTGACTTTGTTGCATATAGGTAAAACTCTCAAAAGCATTATACAACTATTTCGAGTTAGAAGGAACCTAGAATATTATTGATGGTGAGTATTCGAAATAAATAAAATTGATTTATTAAAAAACAATTATAAGTTAAATTCTGAGCGAGAATGATTTTTTGTTATCAATTATTGTTTGATATGATCTTTTCTCATTTCTATACATAAACTTAAAAAATCTATTATTAAATTATATTAATAGATTTATTTACAGATCAACCTATTTATTTAATTGATTGGGCAAACTCGACTCAAATTAAGTTTTGGATAAAAACTTTTGAGCTCGAGTTCAATTTAAAATATTAAATTTTTATTAAAAATATTTCTTAATTAATTTTAATTTTAATATAAATATTAAATTATTAAAATTGATGACTTTTTGAACCCAATGAGCCCTTGGCAACACCTCTTAAGAAAGTTGATTGAGCCGTTTGATCCAATCCTATATTCATGAATAATTTTATATGTTAGTATTTAATTAATTAAAGCTTTTTTTAAGATGCTACAGAAAATTTGAAGTTGGCGTTAAAGTCATTTTGGACCAACCTACTATTTTCACCTTCATAAGATTTGCATTAATTGTGTAGGTGTGGCCTTCGTTTGTACCATCGGATATTTTTATTCTTTAATTTCTCTTTCAATAAATTTTCTTTGGCTTCTTGATTTCTTGAGGGCCACGAGCCAAAAAGTCATTTCGGATTAATTAGAACAACCGTATGATTGTTTTAAATATCAAACCCTAGACTTTCAATTTTTTTTATTGCGTCTGTGATGACTGATGATGACTCAAACAATATTTATGCTTTTATTTAAATGGTTGGAAGAAAAGAATTATTATCATAGAGTTTTATTATTAGAGAGTTTAATGATAAAATAACAGCAAGGTGACGACGTGGTAAAAATATTTTTCACCCACTATGCAAATGGAACATTAAACAAATAATAATTTAAGAAATTAAAACGAGAGTAAAGTAAACATGGTTGAAATAACAACCTAAAAAGAATTAAAAATAAAAAAATGTAGTGATTAAACCTAATTTAGTCCTTTAGAAATTTATTGTTTACTAAAAGAACAATTGAAATAGTAGTAATAAAAAAAAAATCATTGTGAAAATTCAAGGAGGGGTGAATTGTATTCTTGCTTAAAGGGTTAGGGACCCTCCCTCAATGAATAAAATGAGCTACTTAACATTAATTCTTTGGACCCACCTGCATGCTTACCATTATTACTCCTACCTTTGTTTATGAACTGTGAAATCAGCTTCATCATCTCTAATTTTTTTTTTCCCCTTCTCTCTCTCTCTTGCTCTCTTTGTGTTGGATCACATGGAAGTTGGATCTTCTTTTCATCTAATTTATTTTTAAGCTTTTTAAACTATATACACAATGCCAACTACATGTATAAATTACAGTTATGAAAGGATTTATAAGGCATATATTTTGCAAGCCTGGAAGGGAGTGAACAATGGTCATGGCAATATCTTTCCTTTATAAGAAATAAAATGAATTATTTCTTGGAATCATAAATACTTTGAACACACTCACGAGGATTAATTAATCCAGTTGCTAATGGAAGAAATTTTTTTAATTTGGATGTGATTTTTGTGAAAAATATTTTTAAATCACCTCTCAGTGTCCAGTTTGACATTGACAGAATTGGTGCTTCTCCTGGTAATGAGAATTGAGTGACATTTTATGCATTCAATATGATTTGTATGTTATGTAATTCTGTCAAATAAGATAGCCTCCTGTTGGCTAGTTCATCATTACAATTGATGCAGATTCTCTTCGTTATGACTAATGAACGCCTGACTTTGATATAATTTTTGTGAAAGAATTCACTTGTGCAAAGATCAAACAGATTTTATGCTCGGCTAACTTTAGAAAATCTCAAATTCTGAGAATAATTCGACTTTATCATGCATCCATTTACGTAAATCAAAGGCTTAGAGTCCATAGACACTTCATTTGCAACACTGAAATCCTTTTAATTTTTCCAGCAGTTGAATCAGGGTCGAACCATTTCAGTATTCTTTAGCCTTAACGTGACATGTCCACAGTTCAGGCACTGGCTCGGCCTGACTCGGGCCAGGTGTGGGCTTGGCCCGATTTAAGTTGGGTCTTGAACAAAGTTTTTGAATATGGGCGTTGCTTTAAATATTAAATTATCATTAAAAATATTTTTATTTAATTTTAATTCAAACATATCTATTTAAAAATATTAAAATTTTTATTATTATTATTATTTTTTTTTTAACTCTTGGCTCAACGGACCTGGACAAGATCTTTAAAAAGGTTAACCAAAAAAAAAAAAAATAATATTTTTGTGTTTCTATTAAATGTCTTGATGAAGATTTTAAAAAATTACAAGTCATTTAGAAAAAAATTGAGAACTGGATTTCTCCTTTGTTTTTGGCTTGGAATATGTTTCTGGTAAGGAAAATGGTACAAGGGAGTAACACCATCACAGACAAATTCAGAGAGGCTTGGCTTGATAGCAGAGTACCGAAATAGAACCCTTCTGTATATGCTATGTTCTTGAATATTGTCTACAATGGTGAAAGCCAACCTTTTCATCAGGATAAAATTAAAATACACATGGCACTTGTGGATCGTATCACTACGTTCTATTATTATATGCAGCCATACAAAAACTTTTGAACACCCTAACTGTTTCTATAGGTTTGTCCAAAGGAATGGGAAAAAGACAAGAGAATGTGTTGAAAAATAAAGGAAATATTTAACTGCTATCACATGCTACTTACAGCAAGGTTCTTTAGATCTTCTCTAAGACATTTTCTTTTTAATATTGTTGGCTGCTTCAGCTCCAAACTGTCCACCATGTTGCCTGATGGAATCCTCTGAAATCTAAATTCATTTTATTAGTCTAAGGAAAAAAAAATCAAGCTTGACATTGACCAAAAGTATAACATTTAGCTTACTTCTGAAAGCAGCAAGGCAGATGCTCTATCCAGAAGCTCTTCCACAAATTTCCCAGCATCTGCAGAAGGAATTGATGGCCGCACTCCATTGACTGATTTCTCCTTAACATTTTGCACATTATCAGATGGCTTAACAGCTTTTGCTACATAAAGAGTTGACAAAATTGAATCCTTCATCACTCAATGATCAACTGCAGAGCTGGACACTCAACTTTCATGCAAATATTATAGTTCTTCTCAATCTCCCGTAATAATTTTTTTTTCATTTCCTAGATGAAAATGACAACCAGTTTTAGCCCTAACAAGAAACAGATCCTAATGGGAGATTGGCTCCACTACTTTTCTACAACTTACATTAAATCACCACCGTGATCAAAAGAAAATAAAAATTTTCTCACCTTAAGCAACTTTCAACAAAGTCCATTCTTTTGCTTGATGCAGATTTGTCATATTTATCATAATCTTAAAGTTTATGCAAGCAGGTCCTATATCTCCCTTACTAGGTTTCAGGGCATTGTAAGTTGACAGCTATTAAATTTTGGATCTTTGTGCCCAAGTTGCCCTATGCGTACCAACACATTCCAGTGGTTATTCCTTTTGCCTACCAAACTGCTAGTCTATAAGAACAAAAGGTAGGCTAATCCATTTAACCTAAAAGTGGCATCAGTCTTGAGATCAAATAGAAATAAGGAAACATTGAACAAGATTTCAAGCATGTCAAATTCTGAACATAATGGTAACTAATTCAATGAAACGAAGCAACAGATAAACTGACTTTTACTTTTCCTAGAAGGTTACAATAGGAACAAAATTGAAGAATTTGTAACTTGGGCAAGAAAGTGAGAATCTTACAGTAGAGAATCATATGGCAAATGACAATTTGTTTAGATAAATTACCTGTAACTGCTGCAGAATTACTACCCACATTAACATGATTTCCAGTAGAATCTTGTGAAGAAGCTGCTTTTCAGGAAGATCTGGTGGAACTATGGAACCCAATGGAACAAAAGCAGCTAGATCGGGGGGCTGATCTTTCCCCAGAGTAGGGTTAGCCTACCAATAATAAACTGATATTTAGCTAATTTGGCCAATCATTACAGGTGAAACGAGACACATTAGGAAAAATTAAAATCACCTCCAGATAAACGTAAGATGGATCTCTCCCAATTGATATAAGAAACTTGTCAAGACCGTGGGCATTAAGAGCTGGGAATAAATCAATTAGGAGTTAGGCCCAAACAGGCACCAGAACAAAAAAATTTAGAAACCAAGGTATATAGAGTGATATTGACTAAGTTTCCTCATTGATTTCCAGTTATGTAAAGCCACAGCCTAGTAAATCAGTCCCCTTTTTCTACCACAGGGGTTCAAGGCCTCGATAACTAAATTGCATACACCATGACAGTTATAGCATCCACACTTGTAACAAATTCACTGACATAAATGGACAAAAAAGGAAGCACGAAGAATATAATTGATAGTTCAGCTATTAAAAGTAATCTGCTCAAATAATTAGAGTAAATTCAGTAGAACACTAAACAAGCAGGTAAAGACTCTTATACTAAATACATACACTTACTCATAATACAATCTCGGAAAATTTTGCTACAAACAAGTTTAAACTAATATATACACGTACCTGAAGTATCTCACTCAATGCCTCTTCTGGAGCCATTCTCAGACCACCATTTCCTAAACCAAGCCTCCAAGATAAAACTGCACAGCTTTGAAGCCACACAAAACTCTCATTAACATCTGAAAATTACTTCAAATTTCAAATATTGACACTAAGATGTGAGAATACTAAACTATTTCCATGCATTATATGAAAAGATTAGGAAAATTCAAGTGTGGCAGAAGGTAAGTACCTTTCAAATCTACTTTTATATCTGCAAGAGCAGAGACAATATAGTACCTTTGTTTTTTGTCCTGCATGAATAACCATTTGCAATCACTCAGAAAATCAGAAAACAATGCCAAGATTCATTCAGCACAGATGTCCCAGTAACAGTACAGAATCTTATATTATATCTTCAAGAACAAATTTTGCTCAGTGCACCTCTATTCCAAACATATTTTGCCTGAATGAGAAGAAAAATCTAGTTTTAAAATCCACGAAATACACGTGTATCTGTGCAAAAGGGATTCATGAGTTAAGTTTAGCTCTCTTCTTTTACCACAGCTTCAACCATCAAAACAACAGGATGTTCATAGTGGGAAAATTCTATTTGAAGCTCCTGGAAGATCCCAATGTACATATCAGTCACTAAAGAAAAGGGTACAAAAGAAGCATAGCAACCATAACTTAAAGCAAGGCTATGACTATGATTATGTACTTCATTGATGCTATCAGTCTCATTTTCTTTCAGTAGGTCATAGAATCGATATAAATTCATTAAATTCAACCATAATCAGATACAAACAGAGAAATAGTGCGGAACCAAAACCATAGATTATAATTCACAATATTTTCATCCATTCACGGTGCAAATATCTATAAAAGTTCATAATTTTAACACCAAAAAGAACATATTTTAGCAACCTAATCTGGGGTTCAACCCTCTACTAGCACTATTCTTAGCATGAAAAAATCGAACTTAAAGCAAAAGAATGAAAACCCAAACCAATATTGAAGTGTAAATAATGAATCATTGCCTAAAAATTAAATGGGTATTGAAAAGTAGATAACAAAATACTACATAAAAATCAAAACTAAAAATTTTCCAAAATTAAATAAAAAAAGAAAAACCTTCAAACGAGCAAGGAGCTGTTCCTTCGAATAATCCATTGTATTGGTCAGTTTCTGTGCCAAAGCTGAATTGAAGGATAAAATCAAACAAATACAAATGGGCAATGGCTTTTTTTACATGCAATGTGTAATGCGGTGAGTTTGATTGGGCTTCAACTCATCTAAGTGAAACTCAGGTAATATTGGGCTTAAATGGGCTAACTTGGTTCTTTGGTGATTAATTGGGTCCATAAAAAGTAGAATAAACTATTGATTAGGAGTAGCCATTGCTTGGTGCTCAGAAATCTGAATCACATTTTTCCTTCCTAGTCGGTGGTGCTCCTAAAGTCACATGATGTGTTGTGAATTTCCAACACAGAAAATTGTCCTGTAGGAATTTTCATGTGCTTAACTTCAACAGCAACTTCATCCCCTCAGTAGGGCCAAAAATCCATGAAGTGTAGACCCCAACATCCCATATTCAATGGGGTCCCTTCTCAATAAACAAACAGAGACGAAAGTGAGCAGCATCGCCCATAGAAGATCAAAACTATGAACCTGAAGGGGACCAAATACAATGTAGAAGAAACAATTGTGAATGGGACCCTATGCCTTCCATTCCACAAGAAGACAGGACATGTGCAATCTTGGCTTCAGACACTTGATCAGGTTCAAATATTTGGCCAAAAGTAATTATTCCATGACTGACCTATCCATCTTTTTTGTTTAGGAATTAGATTTAACATATCATTTGATTGCATCTTATCACAAATTAAGAACCAAGAAAGAAGTTTTTATTTTCAAATTTGGGAGTCATCGACAGGAAATTACAGTGTAACAGGCAATGTTCTATAGGAAAATCGAGGACTTCGTGTTTTTTCAGCTTCTAGCATCTGCTCATTTGGGCAATGGATGGTGGACAAAGAGGCTATCATCATGCTTGAAATTGTCAATTGCTAATAAACTTACCGTTTCTATATATACGAGATTAAGTGCTTTTGGACAACCAGAAGTTTGTGACCATTTACAGATTCTGTGTTTTTCCTGTCTGCTGACTGATGAAAGATTGCCAGTTTTCTTCATGCAAAACCTAGATACTTGAAAAAGCTGCATGTCACATATCAACATCTAAATCTACTGTAAATTTAGATGTTTTGGTCCATTAATGGAAATCACTATGGTTCTTTATGGCAGATAGTGTAAACTGTGAATTTTTTAATAAGAACAGCAACTACATATGGTTTCAAGTTTCAACAATCTCTACAATTTGTTCCCAGTGACACGGACATTTTGACAATAAACAAAATAAACTGGGGGCTTCCCCATGCATTCCAAAGGCCTGTTAAAATAAATGGCATAGGAACACTGATGAAAACCCTAACATTTAACAATAAAAATAGAAAATATTATTTTTTTCTTTTTTTTTGCCACTTATTTGTTCCATTACAAAGGTAAGTTGATCATTGATAATATTGAATACGACAAACTTAATTTTTATAATTGATACATAAATTGAATATGTAGAAACCCCCACTTTAGATGCCAAAAAAATATTTTCATCTCTATGCGGATTTCTTCTCCTAACTCAAAATACGCTAAAATATGAATTTTGGTCACTGTCGGTAACATCTTTAAGCAACAATTGAAGATCATCAATGAATAGGATTGGACAAAAAGAATGGTGCAATAGGCCTTGACTTTGCTTTTGTTTTGAATTTGTTTTTGCCTTAGCAAAAACTCCATAGACGAATATCACCTTCCTCATAAAAATCATCAATCATTATCGGTGGATCAAATGGGGCTACATTGAACATCTGATCAAAATACTTGGGAGATTGCAGGCTGTCAAAGGAGTACCATGATTCCATCATAGAAATAGGCTCGTCGTTAGCCACAAGAGATTGTACCAGTGACACATTATCATCAACTTGATAAGAGGGTGAGGAGGACATTGATGGGGAAGAGACTGATGATGATGAGGATGTGGAGGGAGGAGGTGGAGATATTGGTGGGCTGGTGGCATTGTCAACAAAGCTATTTGCAGCTGCTGCAGCCACTGTTTGTATTGACTTAGGAGACATAATGGTATCAGGAATGTAATGTGAGGATGTAATTGGGAAGTTGAGATTTGCTGAGGAACCTTTGAGGCATAAAAGTGCAGCATCATAGGCTCTAGCAGCTGCTTCTGCTGTAGAATAAGACCCTAACCAAATTCTTGTTTTCTGATTTGGAGCCCTAATCTCTGACACCCAAGAGCCCCAGCTCCTCATTCTTACACCCTTGTATTTCTTCTTTTCGCAGGATGATGATGATTTTGGAGATGTTGATGATGATATCTTTTGCTTTGATTGCACTGATTGGATCTTGTGCTCGGTCTTCACCATTGGCAAGGGGCTATCAAGAAAGATCAAACAGTACAATGAAAAGCAGTCTTCAGTTATCAATCAACACTTTGATGACAAAATTGCAGGCAGAGGACTGAATCAGTGCTTTTGCCGGGCCTGTCTGTACGTGTTGAAGGATTAATGCTTTGACGAGCAAAGGATCAATGCTTTTGGTTTCTTGTTCTTCTAAAAGTGATAAAAGGAATAAGGTAAAGAGCTGAATGTAGGAAGAAAGAAGGTTGTTTGCTACCTATAGACGAGAGAACTTGAGTTTTTAAAGTTGGAAGATCCCTTGGTCAATCAGTATGGTTCCACATATGAACATGAAAATGGCTGACAGATATTTCAGCTTTATATAAATGGAAAATTAAACATTACTTTCCTGCTCCATGGTAAAACCCCAGTTCCCTATGGCTGGTGCAATAAATATTTTCTACCAAACATGTGGAGGAAATGTCATTTTGCAAAACATCTCACTCAACCTAGTTGTTGATTAGAGGAGGGAAGATCAAAGGAAGCATGCAGAAATAGTTTACGCATTAACAAATTACAGCTAGAAAGCATTTTTGAATAATTCAATATGACTTCATCCATGTAGACAAGTTATTTTCTTAGACTTCCTGCAGAAAGAATTAACAGCCAGCGGGAGATCGACATTATAACATGCCATGATTTGAAAGGTGTTAGAAGTGAATGATTCAACTTAATATTAGTCTGATTTTTTTTTTTCATCTTAGAGGTCTACAATTAATTGCTAAATCCCTGGCTATAGCTACTGTAACTTTTAATGGAAATGGAAATTGAATTGGATCTTATTGCACTCAGGAACCCAACAAATGCCCTAATCAAAGACTAGCAAAGAGATCTTAATAAATATTTAAGTCAAATGGCTGTTTCCTTGACTTAACTAGATAGTCACCCCCCACCCAAGTTGACACCCAGCAAATACACCATAAAAAAAGCTGGACCAAGGGCAAACCAGCAAACTTTTCTACCTGGGTTTTTAGTAATCATGATTTACTGTTCATGTCATAACTATTTATGGCTAATCATTTTTTGTAAAAGTTGATTTTTTAGAGCAAAAAACCTTTGTTTATATTGATATAGTAATGTGAGATTAGAGAGAAAGGAAGAGAGAGTAACATAGGATTCTTCAGAGGCAACTTCCAAGGATCTGCATGCTTATTTTAATGAGCTTTTTGGGGTGGGCTGTGAATGTGATGCATAAAATTTCAAATGAAAAACAATAAACAATGGTTATTAAGTGTTAACACAACACTCAAGAGACACGCAGTCCAAGTAACTAGGCCATTGCCAATACAGAAAAACAAAACAAAAAAGAAGAGAAAAAAAACAGCTGTTGCTGCTCTGTCTCGCAGCTCTAAAACCGCGTCTTTTGGCCCTCTTGCAAAACTGCAAAACCCTCACTCTGACTAATAAATTAAAAAAGCCTTAAGAGACATACATCTCTCAACCGTTTCATGGCATTTTAGTTTGCTGCTTACGCCTGCATGACTTGGCTTTCTTCCCAAGTTTCTCACTCCTGCTACTCACTGAACTTTTTTTTTTTTTGGAGAAATTCTAGGGGATTCTCTTATGGTACGGCAAAACCAAAACAACTACTAATGGCTACCATGGTGCACATGCATTGAAGTTTGAAACAAGGCCTTTCTGGGATACAAATTACCCTTTCTAAAGTTGGGGCCATGGACCAAAAATACGCATATAGTTTAATAGTTTCACACTTGGGGAAGGATGGGATGAGCCAAATTTTTGTGTAGCATATATTGATTTGCTGCGGAGTTTGTTTTTGTCAACTTTTCAGCACATTGTTTGTTGCCATTGTCAGGCAAATGGGCAAATGATGCCTGGCAACGTGCAAAGATTTTACAAGAGAGTATACAAAGTTCCGATTAAAGGGTCGCAAAAAGCATGCCTTTCGACAGAAGATAAGAATACTGTTTGTATTTCGTAATGATAATGGCAAATAATATGGAAATGAATAAGCATTCTGTTCAACAGTAACACTCCATATGGTCATGACTACTAGTTTCTAATCTGCATATGCATTAAATTTCATAAAGAAAAGGGGCATGGCAGACAGACAAGAAGGGAGAGAGATTAGTATTTAATACACAGAAATGCTCTTTCCAACGATGTAATTCGAGTGAAAAAGAATAGTGTCGTCAATCCGTACCAATCCTGCTTCTTTGCAGTCTCCACCCTCCTTCCTTCACACAATAATAAAGTCATGAAATCAATTAAGAAGGCATCTCTTTCTTAAAATTAGAAAGTATTGTCCTAAATTAATTGAAAATTATTATGCTATATGTATTCAATCAGGTGCTGCTCTTGGCACTCGATTCGCGATGAGTAACATGCATTTTAAGAATAATTTCCCTTCACATGTTCAGGCCATCCTTTGTTCATTTCTTTATTGAAATTTGTCAGAAATTTAGGAATGAAACAGGGGCTTAGTTTCTTGGAAATGAGAAGGAAATTTCATTTTCTATATTAACCTTAGCAGCTGAGCCGGGTCGAGCTATAATGCATTGCATTTTGCAGCAGCAGCAGTAACAACAACAAGAAGACTGTGGTTCAATTCTAGCCTATGGCCTAAAGACAGCATCCAAGTTGAAACTGGAAAATTTTTGTTTACTGATATTAATGTTTTGGGCAGTGTTGTACCAAATGAGCTGTTTCAATTCTGAAAATACTTGAAACTGGATCGTTGAATTTTTGGATACTTGAAACTGCACATGTAAACATAAATATCTTAGAAAAGAGATGTTCCATATCTTTGGTATGGTATCTCATTTTCTGTTGATAGATAGGATTTTCAATCTTTTTTTTTTTTTATGATTTATGGTTTTCTTTGTGCAATCTTTCAAATCAAATTCCCTCTCATTGCAGTTCCAATTGTTTTCATGTGCCAATCACATCCACTTCCAGTATTTTTGTAATGTAAATGGCAGCAGAAGAAGGGCAAAAAAAAAAAAAACAATTTTGTCTAGGGCAATTCAGCAGTGCAAGAAACTCTTCTACATCAGATATAGAAAGGCAGATCTGCAAATTTGTCTTAAAGCTTTAAGTTCTCTATCTTATGGACTCACATTCAGGTCCCTACCTGATGTAATTAAACAGCAATGCCTTAAGTGATGATTCATGCTTCTCCTCCTCTCAAGTCTCATCAAATATTCTATCTACGAGCAAAATTATCTTTACAAAATCTATTCTCTCTTTGATTGCTGAACTGGCATTCACATTACCGTACCCCATAACCTTTCCGTACGGGTGTGCAGCGGAAAGTGACAATGAAATAATGAAATCTTCTGCGTTAAAAAGGACTTGATCCTTAGACAACTGGAAGTAGGACCAAGATATTTTTGTCGTAAGGGGAATTCAGAGTTCGACCAAAGTCACTTTCTATGAATATTGAAATGGGAGTGAACTCGGCATTTAGCTTATCTGATTCATGCAACTATTCTTAAGAGATGATTTTAATAAGTTCAACACTTCGAAACTGTTTCTTTATCCTCAAACTATGGCTTCTTTTAAAAAAAAAAGGAGGGGGGAGGGGAGTGATGAGGTTAAGGGTGAGGATAGGCAAGGTGCTAAGATGGTTTTCAAAGGTTGAAGTATATTGGATGATAGAGAGGCAAGATCCATGTGGCTTAAGGCCTTGGAAAGTATCGAATTCTAATCCTCCCCCTCTCTCTATTTTTTATAAGAGGATGGAGAAACTTCCTAGAAAAAAAAGGTTTCATTATCAAATCTACAACAACCACCATATCCAGAGTAATGGCTCACGTAATGGTTATTCTAGATAAATTGTTTTTTGGGGTTGCGTCATTAATAAACAATGGCAGGGAGTTGTTGACATGAAAGCTGGAGAAAACCCCCTTCATGGGATTGTAGATATTTTTGTTTAAGAGGCATTTGAAAACATGCAGTTCAACGACTTCTTTCTAATTTGTTTCATAGATATGGGCAAATTATAGAGGAAAAATGGAAAATGTTACTAGACTCAATACAGCTGCATCCCATTGATAGAGCAAGTTCTTGAATTGCCCCCGTTTTTACACGGAACTCTGTTTCATTGGTTATTAACTATTATTTTAATAAATAAATTGATCAAACCTTTTACTGAACTACAATCTAGCTTGTAAGATATCAGCTTGATGATGATTATCGCTTTAGCTGTCTCATTAGTAAGGTGAAGTATAGTTTTAGCTGGAGCACACTGATCCAGTAGCTCTGACTAGCGTTGATATTTGTAGTTTTACAGCTTGAAGTATAATGATTAGTTCATGTTACAGCTTGAAATTGCTGCATATAGAATGAGAAAAGACGTTTTTTATTTGTTTGTTTGTTTTAGTATAATGATTATTCTTTGCAATTGCTGCATTTAGTTGTTATTCAAGAAAATTTTGTGCTATATATAATTATTAGATGTTGAAGATAATCCTGAATTTATACTATTAATCATTTCTAAGAATTGGTGACAGAAGGCTAGTCACCTTATAAACTGCTTACTAGGATTTGGCAAATTCAGAGTTCGAAATTCGATCTACACTCGTTAGAGGGGCCAAAACTATACTCCTACAAAAAACCAGCTTCAAGATGACTCGAACTCAAAATGATCCAATTACAAAGACTCGCAGCCATTGACACTAGCACTCTAGTTCGGTGCAAGGAAATGATTTATCTACTTGCTCTGTTTTACTAATGATGAATATGACCTTTGATTTTGTGGGCGTGCAATCCTGCAATTTATCATCTTTGCAGTCAAAACTGAATGCTGTGAAATGCAATTTTCTTGAATTAAGATTTAACTACTGTCCTAGAGTATGCTTCAACCTGGCCTAACTGTGTGATAACGGTTCGTTTTGTTCTGTGGATTTTACAACTTGCTTTATATTGGTAAGATTCTAGCAAGCAAGTCCATATTATGGAAATGAAACCACGAGTTTATGCAAAGTACACAGCAACAAGCAAAATGAGATATTGTTACTTGCAAAAGTAATATGTTAAAAAAATGCAAAATAGCAGCAAGTAGAAGATGATTGATCATACCATGACACACTGCAACCATGTTGAATTCTTGCAAATGGTAACTGTATACTGTTAATCAACCGTTGAAGGCATCTAATGAGACTCTGCCTTAAAGGAACTCAGAGAACTTATTGCTACTTAATAGTAAGAAATATGATGATCAGTTGGCAATTTGTCAAACATCATTATGGTCATGCAACAGGATGGGAGTGTCAATAACTTGCTTGAAAACAGGCCACCATGGATTGGAATCATTTGTCAGTGTCAGTAGAGAGCGGCCCATGTAAATCTCTTATCAGCCCTTTCACAATTAGCTGCCAAATCAGAAAGGTATCTAACATCTCAGATTAATTAGCTTCAGAATGATTGGCAGTATAAACTTGATAACTTTTAATAGTAACTGCCATCACTTATCATCTCTGTATCCATAACTTATTTTGTACCTTAGCCTTCCTCCAGTTATGCCTACCATTCGTTCCCAATGACAGGTAAACCCCCGGAACGACTGCCACTTACCTAACAGTAAAATGCCTATTCCTCATGATAAAACAAGGACCAGCCTACTTACCGTTGAGTGATAGTTTCCCCCAGCTAGACTAGTTAAAAAGTTGTCAATTAAAATTGATGAAAGCAATAACTTCATGAAGGTTTAACACTTAACGCCTCCCAGTTAGACTGGGTTAAAAATGGAAGTTTCTTATATAAAACGATAGCATGGCAACCTAAATAAAAATGACCACCTATCGAACACGAAATTGGATTAAATGCAAACCATTTTAAGCATCAATGCAAATGACATGGGATTATCAATTATAACCAATCAAGAGTATTTGCCGAGAATGAAAATGACAGATAGACGATCTTACTTATTAACACTTTTCTTCTGCCCATTAACACTTTTTCTCCATGCTGGTGATGGTGTGTATGTCGCTAGTTGACTACAGAAAAAGCATTTGAAGTAGCAGCAAAGAATACCATTGATCACATGGTATGGAATATAAGAATAAAGGCTTTCATACTGTTAATATTGTTGGATTTACATGCCAATCCAAAATTAGTTAGGATTCAGTGCCACATTTCTACTGCTGTTAACGAAGATAAACATTGCTATCACTTTTCAAAATCTCCAGTCCTTCTAAATTACCAAAATCACAGAATCCCCTAACAAGTTCATTCTAACAACCAGGCCACAAATATATTTTTGTACAAGCTTTCATTAACAGGTAGGAATCATTAACAAATAGATTGATCACTCTGCATTTCGTTAAAACCTGGGTTCTATTAATTCTATTACAGAAAGATGGCAGTTGCCGGATTCAGCGGAAAACTTCACTTAATCAGACTTCTTGAAAAAATGTAAAACCACAATCATTCTGTAAATCTCGTAATGCTTCCTTCAATTATTTGCAAATTACAATAAAAGATGATCATGTAACACCATAACTTCATTTGGGCATATCATGAAAGCAAAATAACCATCAATTGCAAAAGAAATCATGTAATAGTCTACCGTACGTCAACAGATGCGCATAGAATTGATTCCAATACAAACAATCAACTTTCTCAATTGCTTAAAAACAACACTATAGCTGCAAACCATCAATAATAAATTGATACAACCGTGAATATGAACTAAAAATTACCCTTTACCTCATATGTCAAATTCCTTCTAGCCAGTGCCTATTTTCAGCAATTCTTTTCTTAATAAGATCCGGATCAACCATGGGTGGCAACCTAAGGTCAAATCCTATCACAAACCCCTACACAAACAAATCTCCCCATCATCAACACCTTTGGAAAATTCCACATTAGCAATAACTGAATGAAAAACACAGATATGAGAAACTAGCTCACACTTGGGGAGGTTGTGAGAGTCAAAGTGGCAAGGGAGTTTTACTTGTTTACAACAACAATGGGAAAGTTAGCAGTAAATTACATGTTCTTCCAACATAAAATCTCCTTCACAGTTTTTGTCCCTTGTTTTTTCTCTACAAATCTTTAGTACATAATTCTGTTCTGATGTAAGAAAATTGTTGGGAATAGTTTTAGATTATAGCAGTAATTGTTATTGTTGATTGCATTTATACATAAACTAAATGATGGATAGATCTTGATGACAAAGTTTGTTTTTTCTAATGAGATTTTTTTTGGAAAATATAAGACTTTTTTTTTTAAAGTATAAAGAATATTTTAGAGAGAGGAGAAGATAAAATAGGAGGATTTATACGGGATACATACATTCAAAATACTAAAAAAACACACTATCACATGAGGGCTAACAAATATGAAAAATGCTTATTTTTGAAATTATGTTAAATTTTAAATGAACATTCAATCTAAAATTAATGACATAATTATTGTATTATGTGTTTAAGATGTTCTTAATTTAATTTAATTTAATTTAATTAATATGAAAATTTTATTTTATCAAATCTACTTTTCAATTTCATTTTTATCGAATTTTAATATTAGAATAATGAATATAATCATGATTTAATGGGTTAGAATCACTTTTTTTTTATTAATTTTTAATTTTTGCATGAGAATTGAAAAGAAAAAAATTTTTTTTTACATAAATCTTATTCTCAAAATTGTTTTTTCCCATGATGAATCGAGATTTTCTATTATTTTTTATCAGAATTGTTTTTTTGAAGCATTCAAGTAGATGAAATGGTCGTTAAACCAAGTATTTGCCCTATCGAGGAAGCTTCATATAGCCTTCGATATGGCTACCATTTTGTAAAGTCTAAGAAAATTTTAATCTTATTACTCATTTCATGACCATATTATAAACAAAAATAAATAAATAAAATAGATTAAAATTATATCCTCTATTAAAATTTTTATTATAGTTTTACTAATTATTATAATCTATTTTTAAGAGATCTAGCTCCCCTCTTTTTTTAATATTAAATAAAAAATTATGTTAATAATCAATTAAAAAACACATAAACATAAAAAATTATTAAAATTTTTTATTTTTCGTAATAAAAAATAATCATAAATCTTATTCATCTGACCATCAATAAAACTTTATATTTAATATTAAAAAAAGAGTGAAATCCCTTTTTAAAATAATCATAAATCTTATTCATCTTCCAAAAAAAAAATAATAATAATGAATCAAAGGCGAAATTGCTAAAGTTTAATAAAAAGAAAACGCAGATTCAACATTGCACTTCAATACCCACTGGGATTCCTCAGCTTGAACATGACTGGATGATCACGAAATCTCCTGCGCCAACCAAAGACTTTTCTCCATTAACTCAAACACCAAAACCCCACTCTCAGTTCGTGCTGCGTAGCTTCCACCGCTCGACAACTACAAGTATAACCTACCCAACAACTGTAATAATAAAGTAAAAAATAAAAACCCAGAGAAAAGAAAAGAAGAGAAACGAAGCGAAAGGAGTTTTTTTTTTTTTTGGGTTTTTGGGCACTCTACCAATGAGCAAAGGCATGTCTTTTTTCAGTCGTGATCGTGCGGCGTTATTGTTGCCAATAATCTTGGTGCTATGTTTAACGAGTAGGAGTAATATTTTGCCGGTAGCTGACGCTATATGGTTAACGATTCCAAGTTCAGGAACCAAGTGTGTTTCCGAGGAGATCCAAAACAACGTTGTCGTTTTAGCTGAGTACTATGTCATCGATGAAAACAACCCTGATCACATCCCCACCATCTCTGCCCGGGTAATTCTTTTCCTTTCCTTTTCCTTTTCCTTTTCCTTTTCCCTTTTTAACCTTTTTATTACTAATAACTAGGCAAAAATCTCCATCTGTTTTTTTTTTTTTTTTTTTAAACTTGGGTTGTGAACTTTTGATGCTTTTATTTGAGATATTTGTTAGTAAAGGCTTTTTTTAGTTTGAGTTTGTCTAGAATCTAGATTGCACCCTTCTGCAAGTGTCAACGATGTTTAGAACCTGAATTTAGGGGGTAAGGCGCGATAGCCAAGAGAAAACCTTGCTTAATCTTCTTTTTTTCTATGGATGGCAATTTTTCTGGCCAAGAATTGGAATTTAACATCTGATACTTGAGGAGGGTTTCATGGACTTTTGTAAATATGGTTGAAATTAAAAAAACAAGAAAGGAAAAGAAATTAAGTTTGTTATTTAGAATTATGTTTAAAGTGCATCGTAGAGATGTCTTGTGTGATTTGAGATAATGAAGTAGTTGAGCTGCTTATTGTTTGGTCAAAGCGGATTATGACTGCTAAGTAATTAGGATGCTTAAGATCATTTATAGAATTTTATTAGGGATGCGAACTTTTTCCTGGGTTGTGAAGGAGGGATAGTGATTTTGGTTTTATTTTTTCTATTTTTCATCTTGATTAGGACCTTTTAAATATTTACATTTCCTTTTTAGTCTGTTGAAGTTTCATATGAATATTGACAGAATAGGTTCTTTTCTTCTGTTCAAAGGATAGATATTTTATTATCATTTATGCTGCATTGAAGTCATAGCTCATGTACACACAGGCACACAAACTTTGCATTCCGATAAAGAATTCCCTAATGAGAACAAACAACCTCAAGGGAAGTGTTAGGTCACCAATCATCTGAAATTTTACCTCTGATGCAAGATTTTATACTTTTAAACTTCATTGTCACTTCTCTTTCTCCCTTCACCCCTCTTTTCCATCTGTTATTGTTCTTAATCTGCTGAAAAAAATACGATTTCTGCTTTATGGAAAATTCTTGAGGGGAAGAAATGGAAATTTTTTGTGGTATAGCTTTCTGTGAAGAATCCCTTAGAGGAATGGAAAAATACAGCTAATTGGTATAACATTGAGGTTACTCACTTGTGCATTTTATACTTCTTTGTGTTAGACAATTATTTTTAGCTCATCCTAATCCAAACTAGTTGAGATCAACTAGATGAAAATTTCTTCCTACTGTCATCCCTGTATGTTGAAATTATTGAGTTTGGAATGAACTACAAGCAGTATGATATCTTTCAATAAGTTTTAAGGACTTTTCAAGAAAAGTGGCTTGTTATTGTTTTGTTGCTTACTTGTCCCTCTTGTTGGCTTGAAAATAGTCAAGTAGTATAGTTGTTTTAAGTCTGTGGGACTGTTAAATATCTGACCCTGATATTTAATGGCTTCATTGAAGTGTAATAATTACTAGTGTGATAAAATAGCAGCTGTGTCAGATGTTTGGTCTCGCTCCATAGAAGTTTTTTTGAATTTGCTATGAGAAAGAATGTATGGCAAAGAATGAATGGGATGATCTGGAGAATATTACTCAACATGGTAGAGAAAGATTAAAGAATGAAGGTTCTTTGTTTTATAAGTTGTGTTTTTGAAATAAGGTTGTGGAAGAACATATATAGTGGTGGAGAGTAGAAATTGTTCCCGATGCACAGAAGCCTTGATCACATAGGTAGAGAAACATGGCGCAGTTCTCCTGGTTAACCTTTTTCTTAATGGTTTTGGGAAAAATAAGAAGACAACTATGCTTTGCCTTGAGATCAGTGATTTTATATCTTTGGCCATTTATCATGAAAACTCACTCCATCCATCAGTAGTTTTAAACTATAAAAGGTGATGCACATATGAAATATGCAATTTGTACTCAACTTACAGGCGTTATGTCTCATCCTTTAGGTAACATCTCCTTTTGGGAACAATCTTCACCATAATGAGAATGCAACTAATGGTCAGTTTGCATTTACAACTGGTGAGTCAGGTAACTATCTAGCTTGTTTCTGGAAGGATGGCAGTCATCAGCAAGAAGCTGAACTAACATTGGGGCTTGACTGGAAAATTGGAATTGCTGCCAAGGATTGGGAATCGGTTGCAAAGAAGGAGAAGATAGAGGTAAGATCCTTGATGCATCCTCTCTCCTGAAGTTTCAAATCTGACTTGGTTTCCATACCCATCAAATTTCTTATGCATTATTGTATTGCTTTTTATAGGGTGTTGAACTTGTTCTCAGGAGACTTCAAGGAACAGTGGAAGCCATCCATGGTAACCTAAACTATCTCAAGGACAGGTACACATCTCTTCTTAGGTAGATCTTGGAAAGAGGTTTTCCACCACGAAATACTTGAGATTTCATGACCATATTCCTTGAGTTCTTCTTATATTTTAGTTCCCATCTTCAATGTCCTTCAACTTGCCTGCTTTTATTGGAAAATGTTAAAAATAAAAAGTAAAAGGAAGCAGAACATGAGTTTACCATCAAAATGACTAACAAAGTAAGTAGAAAATTTGACTCAAGTCTTAAGATCTTGAAGTATTCAATGATTTTAGTAAAGAAATCATTGCTTCTGCAGTGATAGAAGCAAAAACAAGTAGAGGTGTTCTTTGACTTAGCTGCTAAGATGATTCATTTGGGAAAATAAATGAGGTGTCTGTTTTCCTTGAACTTTGTCCTTTCCTATTCTTGTTCAGGGTCTTAAGATGCATGTTTCTGAACATTAGCAATTACCTTTGAGAACGAATTTTGATTATATTCAGAGGAGTGGAATTCTATGTATACTCTTTACAGTAGTTGATTGAAAAATCCGGTTTGATTGTAACTAGAACTTGTAATGACGTTTGTCCTTCTTTCCTGGATATCTACAGGGAAGCAGAGATGAGGGAAGTCAGTGAAAGAACAAATGCAAGAGTGGCATGGTTCAGCATCATGTCCCTTGGTGTCTGCATAACGGTTTCAGTTGTGCAGCTATGGTACTTGAAGCGCTACTTCCTAAAGAAGAAGCTCATCTAGATTATAAACTTGAGTGATTTTGTCACACAATGTTGTCAAAGTTTCATGAACAAGAAAAACACTAAATTTCTGTTGTACCATAGAGAATTTCTTTCATTTCTTGCTGATTTGGGAATGAAGACGGGTGGTGTAGAGGAAGATCTTTTTATCCACAAAATTTGAATGCAATAGTGAGAAAAAAATTGGAAGAGAAAGTGAATTTGATGGTTCTGGGGGCTGGGAGCATAAATGCATAACCGTGCATCCATGTTTAAAACAGTGATTGCCACCACTGATATAGCTCTATCTCCCCGCTCGGATACAGTTATACAGAGTATTGCCAATTCTTGTTCAACACCCATATGAAAGATTTATAATAAGACTCCTCTAAAATCATCATTTAACCCGAAAATGGAAAGCAATAATAATGGTTTCAGGCTTTCAAGTTTCAACCAGAAGAAAATTACCGCTCAAATTAAAAGAAAAGAAAATCGTAACGGTATTAAAACCTACGGGCCCAAAGGCAAAAAGCCGAAAACAGAAGCTATAAAACCCCCCTGTTGTCACTGCTGGCTGGTGTGCTTTGCAAAATGCTATCCAAAGGAATTGGAGCAATTGCAGCAAGATCTTTGTCCATGGCTCACACTCCCAGGCATAAACCCAGATGGGTTTTCACTCCTCTTTTATTTTCTTCTTCAGCATCCAAAGGAAGAAAGCTGGTTCTCTACTCAAAGCCTGGTTGCTGTTTATGCGATGCCCTCAAAGAAAAACTCCACGCCGCCTTCTCACTGTCCGGCCCAGACTCCCTCCACGACGTCGTTTTACAGGTAAATCCCCACCTCACATTCTCAATCTCTACTTATATAAAGATTGAAACTCGGAAAATTTTGATTGTTGGGTTCTTCTGGTAGCTGAGGGATATTACCAGCAATCCTGAGTGGGAGAAGGCATACCAATATAAGATACCCGTTTTAGCCAAAGTACTGGCTGATGGCACTGAGGTTAGCTTTTTCCTTTCTTTTTTTTTTTTTTGGTTTTGTCTGTTTTAAAACCTATATTAGTGCCTGGAAACTTCTATTATTGATATTTTCGTGATGAATGTTAGAATCCTAGTTTAAGAATTCAAAATGATTTATTTCTTAATAGAACATTGCAAAGTTGATTCTTTTTTGTTGTGAATTGTGTTAAAGCAAACTCATTTGGGATGAGGGTCACTGAAAGTGAGATATGAAATTTGGGATTAGGGAGACAGTGAACTTACGAGTACTTGCAGATGCAAGCTGCTGTGACAATAGGAAGATGTGGTCTGGATTTATTTTTAATGAGGTTGTTTAAACAACTGGGGAATACTATAGTGACGCCTTAGTAGAAGCTAGATGCATATCCCCAAATACTTTATTTAGAAGTAAACCATTATAAGCATAGGTTCTTAAAAGGAAAGCTCATTGTAAAACTGCTGATTTATTGTAAACTACTTGAGTGAAGTAGCTAGGGAAGCTTTGTCCTTGATGAATATTTGGATGAGGCTTTCAAATCTTTGACCAATAAAAACACAACTATGTGAAATTTTATTCTAGCTTTTGCTTTTTGGTGGACTTTTCTCATTATTGTTGTTTTCATGGTAGCTTGATTTCGATTCTGAACTTGCACTGAAGTTGGCAATCTTGTTGTTCAGAGATGTGCTCTTCAGTTGTAGTAATATGGAGCAGTAGTAGTTATTTCATTCTTAATAGTTGAGCTGCAAAGGCTCAAATTCTTTATTATAAGAGTAGCAGCTTAACTGTCACAATTTTCAACAATGTCCATGAGATTTTGCCATGCATACTATACTAGGGTTTCAAAGAGCGTATGTGTAGCGGCATTGCGACTGCTATTTTGCGGTTTCGGTAGCCTCCGCCACCGTTACATACCCGAAATTGGGTTGTGAACGGAATTCACAATCACAACGACTGCGTTCCGTTCACAACCCAATTTGAAAGACAAAGATAGCGTGGATGGAACTTGGAAGAGGTTAGAAGATAGATGAAGAATGGGATATGCTTGTCGATATTTAGAGAAAGAGTTGGGGAAAATTTTGGACGTGGGTTTCTACATTGCCTTTCTAGTTATCAAAGTTTAGGGGAAATTTTGGGGGAGAGGGGTGCTGCACTGAGGGGGACGCACAGGTTGAGTGGGGTGGGGTGGGGTGGGTGCGTGGGTTTTTATTTATTTGATTTTATAATTAATTTTATTAAAACATAAGTTTAAAAATTTGTAATTTTTGAAACTATATATATATATATATATAGATTTTAGATGAAAATTTTTAATAAATTTTTTTGTATAAGTTAGATAAAAAATAATTAAAATTAAATATTATAATTTGATTTTGTTATTTATTAATTTATGATTTTGTATTTGAAATTTAATAAGTTTTTTGTTATTTTGGTATTTATATTGTTGTAAATTCTTTTGTTATTAGATTAATTCTTATTAATTTATAACTATAGTTGATGAAATTTGAAATTATTATATTTTTAAGTTTATAATTTCATTAAATATGGATGTTTGGTATTTAACATATTATGTTTAGTTAATATTTTGATTTGTCTAGAATTAATTTTGAATATAAACTTGGCTCAAGTAAAAATTTTGTTGCTAAATCAAATATAAATGTTTTATTATAATCTAAATAAAATTATGAATTAATTTTTTTAGAAAATAAAAAACATAGATGTCATAAACTGTTTTAAAAAAAAACATTAAACAAGAATTTTTATAATTATAATTATTATATTTTATAACAAATTGTGCAAAATAAAAAAAAATTCACAACCGCGATGACCGCGATAACCGTAATGATCTCTGTTATATCCGAAAATGCGATAAACACGACGCGACAAAAAACGTGACCGCGACCGCTATTTAAATCCCTGAGTATACATAAGATCTATGCTAGGAAAATTACTGCCTGCAATAGTACAAGGTATAAGTAGGTTTTTGCCTAATAAGCTCTGTAACTTTGTGAATAATCTACAACATTTATGGTAAAAGTTATGATAAAATAATATGCTGATTCTTTATTTCAAGACATGCAACTGATTGTCAAACTTAATGGATTAATAACTGTAGGACTCCACCATTTTCTTAGCACCACAAAGTCTCATTAAGTTATACATGATGTACCAGATAGAATATCCTCTATCGGTAAGAGTTCCTGTTGAACAACTGTTGCACCCCTGCGAACTATAAGGTTCTAAAACTGTTGCAAGGGTTGTCTTTATGTCATCTGGAATACTATTTCATCATCTATCACTGTATTCCCGTTGATAATTAGCTAATTAAGGTGATTGTGTCTTAAAAATAGCTCACCCACAAAGTTTGCTATTCTTGCTTGTGTGTGGTATCTCCTTGCAACACTGACTCAAGTCTCCTTGATCTATATGCCATCAGAATTTAAATGGATTTAGCTAACAACAGCCAAAGGAAGTGTTTTAGCACCAGTGGTTGCATCCTATATTATTGCAATATCGCCATAAACATGCATAAACTCAGTTCTAACTGTATTTGTCTACGTCTGTGTATATTTATTAGCGTTATCCTGTGTCACATGGAAATGAAGTGCCTTAAGTTGAATACCATGGTTTGTGTGGTAACATATCCTTACAGAGACACCTTTGGCAAAGAATGTGATCTCATCTTGTAGATGTCATTAGCTTAGTAGAACTTTGGTTTCTGTTATTCTGAGATCTTTTTCTTACATGCAGCTTGTGAAACTATGAACCAAAAAGCTACAAAAGAAAATAATAGTGCAAGCGGCTAAAGCAAGAGTGTAAAAAAAAGGTCTCTTGAAATGGCTCTTTCTTTAGATCCCTGTATTACCTAAATTCAGCTACATGGCCTAGTTCTTTCGAGAGATATCTTGCATTCATCTAGAATCTAGATCCTTATGACGGTTTAAATGTTTAAATTAAAAGCTGGTAGCTTAATCAAAATGACTTTTGCTTATGATCTAGATTATGTCCAAGGTGACAGAAATCTTTTTGATAAGCTTGTTGTTGATTATGCAATAGAAAGATTCCGTAAGTCTCTATATATAAAATGGATTTTTAACATAATGAAAAGGTATATATGGCAGAATTGAAATATTGAATATGACCCCAATTAAAATGATGAAAAAGGATATGTATTTTATATACAGAACAATGATCATTGGATATATGCATCTATTATCTTTATTAAAAAACGTTTCTAGATTTCAATCATAGCTACAATTATAGGTAAACTCTATAACATAAATTGTTCTGCGGCTATGGGTGTTTGATTTTTCATTTTATTTGGATATATCATCCAATCAAATCGGTTGAATAATTGTTCATATTAAAATGAATCGAAATTGATGAGTTGGTCAATGATGCTCGAACATATACTTGTTTTGAGTGCCTATTATTTTCTATCGGTATTTATGGATTGATCAAACTCGAAAGATGGTTAGGTTATGGAATTAGCCATTAATTCTCATGTTTCAAATTTCATTGCATAAAACGCTTATGCTGCTCCAATAGCATTATAGAAGTGTGATGCAATAAAGTTTAAGGATGAAAAATATATTTAGATAACTATGTACAAATGCTTCTTAAATACAATCTTCATTTTCATACATAATTCAGTCATTTTTGCTATATATTTCAGTGAATAAAGTTAAGTTAGTTGATTGAACCTAATTGGATTACAGCTGTAAATTGAAATTGGGTAGGAGTTTGGTGGCAAAGGTATAACTTATTTACACAATGATTAAGTGATATTGCATCTTTGGACCTAAACCCTAAACCCTAAAACTTTGTATTTTGTAAAACGGATCTTGTTCTATCATCAATAAGAGGTTTCTCTATAATGTATATGAATTAAAGTCTGAGGAAGGGGACATGTAATTGACCTGGAAGTAATGGAGGAGGATTTCATCACATAGTTTAAGCTCCTGGAATATTGGGCTTTGGGCTTTTCTGTTTGCTTCTAGTTAAGGACCACCAAATTTGGAATTTTCTATTGGTCCAGGTCATTTCAAGGTAAGCTGATCGTTTAGTCATAAAGGATGAGCATCAATTAGGCTTTGTTCAGTTAGTGGAATGCATTAGTTTACATTCACAGGATGAAATGAACAACCACTTGTTCTTAAAACAGTGTCTCTAAGAGGTGAGATTGTATAATTGCTAGGGTGGAGTCTGTAGAACTAGAAAATTAAGGTTTAGGTAGACTTACTAGTTCATCTTAGGTAGAGAGCAATCTCTATCATTAGTACAAAAAATTACAAGACACAAACTATTATTACTTTAGTATTTTCTTAAAAATCTATTGTAGTCTGAAAACTTGCAAAGAACTTCTTTGTAAGTGTTAGGTTCATGTTTGAAATTCAATTTATATTGTTTACCATTATTTAGTGCTCTAGCCTGTTTTTAGGGTTTTTTGTTGAATGTTTGAAGGAATAAGCTTATATAACGACTCACTCCTCAGTGAAAACTTGCTGGTAATCCCCAAGGACTGTTCTTAAAAGTATTTAAAACTAATCTGATTTCTACACTCTTCATAGAATACTTTAACAGAAATGATATTAACGTAGACTGTCTGGATACTCCAACCAGGGAATTTTTGTTTTTGATTGACATAGAATTTGGATGAGGTTGTTAATAGTGATAAATTTTAAACCTGATTTGTTCATTCCCTCTTCTATGTGGTGGATTTGTTCCACTACTACTGGTTTTTATGGTGAGCAAGACCCTTGGTTGGCATTCTGGTGTTTTTCCCCCCAAATCTAATCTATATTAATTTAGTAAAATAATGGAGTAACTCCTCTTCACACACAGATGGCACGGATTCATAGAGATGCAGATTTCCTTTTGCATTAACAAAGCATCACGACTTTCAATCATGTTCATCCTGTGCACATACATGTGCTAAAAGTTCATGGAGATGCAGGTTCCTTTTTGCATCACAACTTTTCAATGCTTATAATCTTTTTCATCTGGTATCCTGCCCTTTTCATGGCTTTAGTTCAGTCAAAAGTTTCTGATTATGTTGTTACCTTTGAGTAGATGGCAGAATCATGTTGACCATCAAATTATAATGCTACTTTATCTGAAATTAATTAGGATACAAATGTAGTATAACAATTGAGATTCCCAAAATCTTTGTTATAGACAGATACATTGAGATATATCAACAATATTTGAAGATACTTTGAGTAAGATAATATAAAAATATTACTACAAATATATATTTTGTTGACAAATACAGGTATAATAAGGATATTCAAACTAGATCATCGTTCTCTAGCTACCCTTGCACTATTCTTTACAAATCTGGGATAAAATGTTCAATTTATATGGATCAAGGCTGAAGAAGACATCTCACACCAATATCAACCTTTTGTTTCAGGAAATACTGCCTAGATTTTCTCCCCGACTTGGGGTGGAGCTTGTCCAAAAGAAGATAGCAGCTGCTTTTAGACAGTAAGAGGTATCTGTAGTTTTTTCTTATATGATGGATACTGAAGTTCATGTAGAACTAAAGGGGAAAAGGTTTTTGATATACATCAAGTTTGACTAGGTTAGAAAAAAAATCAGTCTTCATCACTGACAATGATTTGCTATGATAAACAAAAATTTCTTTTCATTTTCTTTCATATTATTAATTCCATGCAAACAAAAGCAGGCCACTTTAAGGTCTGGAAAGTAATAAAAATGAAAAATCGCATCAATCATGGTTCTTTAATGTCATATTTGTTCCATTTTTACAACTTTTGACTAATCCATTGTTTCAAAGGCATCAAGCAGTCCGTGCACTCGGACTGCTTTGTTTGCTATTAAACTCCTGCCTTCCTGTGGTTGATGATCGAGTTTGTCATCATTTCATCTTTTCCACATGCGGATGTTAACAAGGTCTAGTGGGTAGCAATAGTGGCAATTTGCATGCACCAAAGGGAAAAGAAAATGAAAAGGATTGTACAATAGATGAAGAGATCAAGCCTTTACTGATCTTCTTTTCCTTTAATGTAAAATGATGCAGAGTTGTTGCACCAATTGCTTGATTTGTCTTCTTTTTCCTTTTCTTATACCTTTATTTCTGTGTTATCGTGTGGCTGAAAGAAAGTTGGTTAAAATGAGTTGAATGCTACTTCAAAGTAGGTTGCCATTCTTGCTAGTGACTGGATTAATAACCTAGTTGACTGATTCCATTGCTTGACTAGGCATCCTTTGAATCAATAGGACCTTCCAAGTTGAAAGGTTCTATTATGGCTAAAGGATAAAAAACACGAATTATAATTCAATAATCTTTTAAACTCTTAATATTTTATTACGCTTAATCAAGTCTTTAATCTTTTATTTTGATTCAATTGAACTCTTAATGGATGAAATTTAGTCATGACAAAATTTAATCAATAAATCCCCGAGTTACAATCAATTTAATCTTTAAAGGGATCTTAGAGAGAGAGAAACAAAGAAATAAAGAAGAAAAAAGAAAATGAAAAAGACAAAGAGAAAAGTTTATTCTATTTAATTTAATTTTTACATATATTAATTCTTATGTGACAAACTTTCATTTATTTTATTGATATCATATAAAATTTTATCTTAATTGATAAAAAAAGTAATGATATTAGCTTTTTCGTCCAAATAAAAATTTAATTAGATGCAAATAAATGTTGAAGTGGTCTATTAATTATAATACAAAAATAAAAGTTTGAATGATTTTTTTAATTAGAGTTCAGGGTTTTTTTTTATACCCTTCAGCCTAATTGCAATGCTGTGTCCCTATAACAAGATTCTATGAAACTTGACTATCTATGAAACTTGACTATGTAATTGGGGCTCAAAGCTTCTTCACAGATGGCATGGCTTCATAAACTGGAAGGTCATCATGGTCAAGTAACTCTTAATTGAGGGTTGATCGTCTTTGCAAAGTTGAATGATCTTCATCTTCAAATTCTCATCATGACTTGCAAAGTCTTTCCTTATCATTACATCACTATTATCTTCTACAGGCGGGCGTAGCCCAGTTTACACGTGGGAATCTACCATTCTCAAGGGTACTCAAGGGGATCGGTTGTCATTACTAAACATAAGCAGTCTATATTTAAATCGAGGTATTTTAATTGGTGTTCAATACTCAAGCGCTTTCTTGATATAAACATACAATAAGTGATTTGATTTTTATAGAATTATGCCTTCCATTATAGTAGCTTATTTCAGTAAATCTTGCTAGAATAGCTTTTCTTTCGTGGATCAATAATCTGTTAATAATTTCATAAGCTTTTTTATGTAGATGATCCACTATTGTGACGACTGTAAAGCATATTATTTATTGATTGTTAGGTTTAAGTAATTAACCTGTCGTGCGTTCATTCTCTTAGTATCTTCTCTCTCTCATTGCCAAGGGAAAGCAGCTCATACTTGGACACCCAGCCATGATCTCTCACTTCAATCATTCTAAGAAAGCCAATAGAACATCACACTCAACTGATAAAGTTTTTCCCACTTTGGATCGCCTTCTGATTTCTACTAACATGACAGAATTCTCTGCTTTAGATCAATTTCTATGTTCTATAAGCAATTTTGCAATTTTACAAGTCCATGGATCATCCCATCCCACCACCATGTTTTATTAACAACTAAATTATTTGTGGATTTCAATTTTGCATACAATCATTAGGACAAATTTTAAGTATAAAAATTGTAAATATAATTCATATCATACCTTTTGCACTCTGCATTCTGTGATCAGCATATCATCAAGGTAATTTATATGCCCTATTTGTTTAAGATTTCTTTTGATTTTTTTTTTTTGAATGATTCATTTGATTTAAGTATAAGAAAACATAAGAATTTAATACTTGCATGAAAACAATTCTTTTGCTATCATATTCATACCATATCTCCATAGAACTAACCTAAGCAACCAAGACCAATCATTTTCCTAGGTGTTGATTTGTTCATCCCTTTAAATCATGCACTCCAAACTTTGTCGTCCAAGCAACTTTTTCATATTCCATTTTTCCTTTTGGATGCAACATAAGCCTCGTGAATATCTGTGAATTTCATATCTGGCCTTATCCGATTTCAGTAGTTTGGGAAGATCTGATTTGCCATCTTCTTTTTGAAAACTGAGGAACAATTTCACTTTGTTATTTATTACTGCAATTGCAAAGGAATTGATGGTTTGTGATTTGCTGGTGTAGTGTTCCAGGTGCACCTTTTGATTTTACAATTGTATTCTGATGGATGGGAGCCTAGAAAATAGATAGCATTGCTTTTGGCTTGTTCAACCACAACTCCACAAGTTTGAAATGACATTTTTCCAACCCTTTTCAGAGTGCTTTTCTTATGAATGATCTGTATTGCCAAACATTTCCAATTGGGTGTGGATATGCATGTTTGTCTGTTTCTTCTTGTCAAAAAGTTGCTGGAACAATTATAGGCTAGCTGAAATATTGGATTCCATTGGTTCATCGGAAGAATCCCACTAATTATCTCATAAAATCCTTTAGGATCCTGGAAGCTGAAAGCCACCATTCTCAAATTGTACATTGTCCTTGGACTCCTACTCAACTTGTGATAGTATCAAGAGGCCATTATTATTTCTTTCTGCAAAACCAGCTTTTGGAGCGGACAATACAACGCTTAAATGTCTAAAGACTTTTTTTTTTCTTATTCGATATGAAAATGAAGCACTTTATATTCTTTTAGAATGTTTGACGTGACATTAGGGAACATGATGTCAATTACTGAAAGAAAACGATGTTTCAAGAAATGATGAGACAAAACATTAGTGAAAGGAAGCAAGAAAACAAGAAAATCTCATGCAATAAACAGATTGTATCTTATGCGACACGTTCGAAAGACTGATAAAGCATTAAAGCAAAGGAAAGCATTCTTGATTTTTTTTTTCCTGAATAACATGTTACTTTTTCAAGTGTGCAAGTTAGGTCTCCCAAACTCAATTAGTTAATCATGGACTTGAGCTGATTTTTCCTTAAATTCCTTGCTGCCTTGACATCTTAAAAACAGATTAATTAAACAACATTGGACAATAATTGGCTACTCTATTTTGAACCAGATTGCTTCAAAGGCAGAATATTTTTGCCATGATTACATCAAATTGTCATCACTGAGTTTGTCCTCTATGTATATATTACCAACAATCTACATAATGAATTTGAACCATAGCTCAGTTGTTTTATGCAACAAACTTTAAGATTTAATATCTAGCAAATTTGAATTCAAATTTCAGCATTTATAATTTTTTTTTATCCCTTCATACATACGATCTCGCTTGTAAAAAAAAAAAAACTGCAGAACGAACAAGATTGGTTTAGACTTTTAGACTTAAGACCAGCCTAGACATGACAGAGAGCTTCAAAAGACAAGCTTTATACTTAGGAGAATAAAAGCCAAAAAGGGCTGTCAAACCCTGCATTTTCCTTTCTTTTCGATCTCTTTTCTTTTACAACTCTTTTAGTCTTTATTGAAAATGCCGCAATATATCAACTTGAAATCAAGGGAAAAAAAGGACAAAAACCCTACAACTAAGAGGAACTTTCTACAACAATTTGATTGATTGCCTCTGCCATCTTATTTGTACTTACAAAATCAAGTCCTTTGGTTTTGTTTCAATCCTGACTGAATATCAGATCCAATAACAAATTAAACAAAAGCTTTTAACGGAGTTGATGGCTAAAGCATACAAGTTTTTAATCATTTTTCTTATAGGAACAATTTCTTCTTCCTGATCTGGCCAATTACGTCGCAGAGTTTATTATTGAGATATTGATGTGATTCAGTGGTTGAAGCAAAGAGCAAATTATTGAGGCAAATGATTTTCTTTCATGTCCACATCATGCATGCTGAATGAGAAGCAACAATAAATGGAATTATTCAAAGCTAGCTATTGTTTCTTTTTTTCTTTTTGGCTACAATTAACCATTAGAAAATTAAAAAGAATATGAAATTGCTTTGGCCAAAAAAATTGTTGAGATACTTTTAGAATTGTATTTTACTCATAGCATTATCAGGATAGGTTTTTTTTTTCTTTCTTTTTCTTCGTGGAAAAAAAATAATGAAAGAAGCTTCTGTGAAATGATAATGATTTCAAAGTCAGCTTCCGACCTAATAAAATTTGTGAAACAAAAATTTGTTGCTTTATATAAGCTTAGTCCTATTCATGGATTGGCTTTAGGTGAAAAGTGTCTAATAGGATTACAACCACCCTGAATTCCACTAAGGAAAACAAGCCTATAAGCACTTACCTTCTATGGCCTGATCTCATCAACCACTTTTATCAAAATTATATTCGCCATGCATAGTTTATTATAACTTTGAAAAGGAAGAATGGGAGATTTAATTTATGTTTTATGATTGTTTCTTTTGGTTTGCTTGCAACATTGTAATCATGGAAGTTTTCCTGTTATGAAAGCTGGAGTCAGTGCTTAATATAATAAGTTTTTTAATACAAAAGAGGCTGCAACCTGTGATAAAGATTGTAAGTAGTAGAATTTGAACCCTAACTTATTGGATGCTACCTTTTAAGAGTATCGTATGAACCAACTAAGCTAAGTTCCGGTTTCATCAGATTCGGATTGCCTTGTTCACAGGATGGATTCAGGGTGAGGGCAGTGGGGGCAACTGCCCCTACTAGAATCTTGAAAATTAAATATTACCGGGTCATGTATCAGATAATCAAGAACTATATGTTATTGTCAGAGTAAAAAACAAATTTACAGTTTTGCTGATAGAAAAGCATAGAACATATCAAAATCCTAATAAAAGTTTACCTCAACTAGCATTTAGAGTCTTTATATCAATTTAGCAAAACATGGAGTTCCTCTCATCATAATCAGAAAATGATAACTTTGATTCAAATCATAGTCAAAGCGTTTCCATTACCATACATTCAAGTTGTTGCATATGGTGAATTGCTGCGATTTTCTCTTGTATTTTCTTCAGTAGTAGTGATATTATAAATTTTCATGAAACAGATAAGTGCCGAAATATTAGAGACTCGGCAGAAATTCAAACCTGGCTCAGTTGTATTATAGCTATAGAATCAGCAACAATGAAAAGGATTATACTATTTCCAAGGAAGATAAATAATTATTTTTTTCTTCTTTTCCTAGTTTCAACACTTTGAATAAACAGGTTAATGGCAAAAGCAAGCATTAGTGTCCAAAAGATAAGTGGCTCAGGGTCCCTGGAGAATCTGAGTTGATTAAGTCATTTACATGGGTTATATATATGAGAGCAATTTGATCACTTCTTAGTAAAAAATTCAGATAAAGATTCTTTTTTTGAGTTAGAGCAAGATGAGAGAATTAAGTACGAATTTCATTAAGGCAAAGCCTTATTTCCTTTTGGTATGCTTGCAATTTGGTTCAGCTGGGATGTACATAATCAGCATGGTAACTCTCAACCATGGCATGAACAGTCATGTGCTCATTGTATATTGTAATACTATTGCTGCATTTGTTCTAGCACCTCTTGGTGCTTGAGAGGTCTTTCTTACTCGACAAGATAAAGCCTCACATGTACACTCATTTTTTTACAGTTCTGATGCATGCACCATAAGATAGCAGTTGTCAATTACTTGTTGAATGAATATAGGAATAGGACTAATCTCCATATGCCTTTTCTCCTCTTTCTTGTTTCTTGTTGAATGAATAGCAGTTGTCAATTAAATGCATATTTTTAACCGAAAAAATCAAGAGAAATTATACCTTCACTTGATCTAACAGTAATGGAAAATTCCAATCATAAAACAATTTCCCTGCTTGAGTTAAACCAAATCTAAAAACTGGGTTTACTTCTGTTTTTGCTTAATATAATATAAAAATCATCCAGTTTTGAAGTTCACTTTGATAATCACTATGGCATCAAGTTTTGTGAGGGAGATGACTTTGATGTCTGAAAATTTTCGTTGACAGGCCAATCCTTGATCAAGGTTTGATCACTTACTTGGGAATGAAATTCACATCAGCATCATTTACATCTGCAATTATGAATGCTGTTCCCTCTGTCACTTTTGTGACTACAGTCATTTTTCGGTAAGATTATACTTATTATTCAATTTAATGACTAATTTCATAGTGCTTGTTTTACTTCACCTTTGGCTGATGATTTGATCACTTAAGATGAAGGCACATTTCAATAAAACTTGTCTTGGAGATTAATTATGTTGTGTCATACTGTATATGTATGGTAAGTTTTGAAGTCACCATCAATCAATATCAGAAGAAGCCATTGAGCCTGCACTAGAAAGAACCTAATTGTAGAAATTGCCTTTGATAGAAAAAAGTCGAAACTGACAACCTGCAATAATTTTGAAGTCTCTTCTAATTATTGTCTGTTAAAAAATTGCTAATTTCTAACTATTGGAATGGACTCAGAATATGTGACAGAATTTTGATTTAAGATCTGATATATATAAACTTCTTATAACAGAAGTTCCCATGCATTCTTAATCAGTTGATTGAAGTTGTGAAGCGAAAGGATCCTTTGATCTAATATGGTCAAGGAAAATAAGCCACTATGGAAGCAGCGGCGACTCGTTTGATAAGCGCTGGACACTGTTAATCCTTGTAGCTTGTGTTGCTTGGTCCTGTTTCTATGTAAGTTCTGTCTCACATGGCAATCTCTAATGGGTGGAACTGTAGTTTTTTACAGTCAAATAGCAGATCCTTTTAAACTCTCATGCTTGGAAATGCACAATCCAAAAACATATTAAACCTTCATGTAATTAATCAACTTTTCTTTTTACAATTGCCATAGTATTAGTTTGATAATTGCCCTAGTTGTAGAGTACCATCCTAGTGAATGGGTAGTGGGCTGGAACTCTATTGTACTCAGTAAATGCCAAACATTCCCTTGGTAAGTACCAAATCTAAGATAGTTATCATCAAAATGGAAAAGCAGATTAGGCTATGTTTTCATGTCTATAATTCTGTGCTATCAAGTCTCAAGTACAGGTGTCGAACAAATTTGAATTGTTTGATATATATGTTCCTAAAGGACAAGTGCCTTTAGCTTCAAGTATTTCACTGGTTTGGCCAGTCTTATATAACATCTGTCTAATCAAATTACCAGCCTAGTTAACTTGCAAAACTAACTTTCTAACATATTTCTTTGTTTTACGTACTATGTGTAAGGTCTGGTCATGAAAGCAATAGGCCCTGTATTTGTCACTGCCCTTCAACCCTCTTGTATGCATGATAACCGTAGCTGCACTTGGTTCTGCCATATTTTCCGCGAACAAGTTCACCTTGGAAGGTAAATTGATCCATCTTTCCAGCATCATACAAAATCATTTCATGTTTACGTACAGGACACTAAATATTCAATTTAAAAAAATAATGGAAATCATTAGTCCCCATTCAAAAGCAATTTCAGCAAGTACTTTTGGTGATGAGCATATATGATCAACCTTTAATCAAATATATTGGAATTAAAAGAAAATAAGGTGAATTGTATAATGAGGCCAGCCTGGTCCATTAGCATACCTAATCTCCAATTACTAAAGGTACTTTAATAATCGTCCATTATTTAAAGAAAGAAAATTAGTGATTAATATTAATAATTCAGCAATTAGCTAAGAGCTTCTTTCTTCTTGTCCAACAGACGAAAACGAAAATGGAGCTTAAGAAAAACAAACATTTCTAGGAGTTCTTATCGTGCATCTTGCTTTGGATTTTTTTTTCCTTTTATATGAATAAATTTATAAAGGCAGCCATGGCAAATTAGCCATCAATTAAGCACTGGGAATAAGCTTTAAACAAGTAACATAATAAAGAACGAAAAGGTAAAAAGGTACAACTTTTAAGTATTTGTTCTTTTCAATTTCTATTCTTTCATTAACTTATTTTTCATTCTTTCATTTTGCTATGCATTATCATAGGAGGAATTATTATTGCAATCGGCCTCTGTTCTGTGGTATGGGTTAAAAGCAAGGATGGCACACCACAATCTACCCCTTCAAAGGTTGATCATGTCCAATAGCTACCAACTTCTGAAAAAGAGAATTGTACTGATGGCACTAAGCTTGTAATTGCCACAATTAACAGTTCTCAGGCAAAAGATGTTCCTAAAAGCATGACCTTAAAAAAGTAGCAGGGAAACTTGCCTTTCTAAGTCTCTGCATAATGCCTTTCCATCAGGCTCTTCTCTGCAACTCGTTAGCGAAAAAACATTGAGGAAATTACACCCAGGCATGGATCATGTGAGTACAAAAATATAGTGGCTTGATCAATGTCATTATTAATGTTAATAGACTAATCAACAAAGTGCTGTTGTCTATATAGATATAGAGAGAAGTAGAAATGCAGAAGATTAACTTTTGCCGCAACACTTATAGCTATCTAGGACAAATTTCTCTCTTTGTTTACCACTATCACAACATTGCCATATTAGAGTGCGTCAGTGAGATTGTGCACTACAAATATATGATTGAGGATCTGGGGCTTCCTGGTTATAATATATCAATATTTCTGTTAGTCAAGAAGCATTTTTATTGTGTTTGTTGGATTCTTAGCTCAATTTTTTTCCAAACTGCTGATGCATGCATTTGCCTGTGGATATGACTTATAATAAAATTGGAATTGCCTTCCAAATTATGACCATATTTTCTTTGTCCATGTCAATTTTTTGAGAAATATTCAATATGATTGGTATACGTCAAAATTAACTTTTTTATGTGGAATTAAGTTCCATTCTGTATTTTTTTATGAACCCTACTCCGGCATATGTCCTATTGTCAATCTAACAAGACAAATTATTCTATTAATGAGCCAGACACCTACAAAGATCGATTTACTATTAGACAAAAAAGTCACAATATAATTACATCAACGAAAGTAAAATCAAATAATTAATCAATTATACAAGAGATAATAATTTAACGTAGTTTGACCCAATCGACCGACATCTACAATATGAGAAATAAAATCTACTAGTTGTAGAGAATTACAAACATACAATCAAATCAAACATTCAAAATCAATACTCATAGACCCTCTCAATCTCTTTTCCTATAGAGTATTATCAACCCAAACAAACACATACCTATATGCATATTCTCAACACAAACAAATACATACCCATATGTACTCATATATCATGCTTATGTGAACCATCTCAATCTTCTCTAGTCCACTCACAAACATTCAAACATACACACCCATAAAATATAAATCCCTAGTACTTCTATGGGGTGTATCCCATAAAACCTTATAATTTTCTTATATCTTTTTCTCATACCTAATCTTAAAAAAAATTCACATATTTATAAGCATACAAACTTACCTATTAAGAATTATTTTCCTCTTAGAATTTTTCTCTTGTAAGTCTTCTTATCCATCAAGTAATATCTAACCAATTTTAAATAAATCTATCACTATTCCTAACAATCTCCACATTAACTTAAATTTCATCAAATTATCAATTTTCATGCTAGACATACTAGGCTCTACTTGCAATGGAAGTCTCATAATAATTTTCTCTTGTGTGCCTTCAAGCTTCACACAAATCGATCCTTAAAACATGAACTCGAACTTTTCCTTTGAATCGAGCTCCTTTAGACTTACTTTTTTTCATATCTTGAACCTTTAACTCTAATACCACTGTTAGGCAATAAGCCTCTAATCTATCAAGTCGGTGGAAGCAAATCAAACTCTTCTCTTGAATTGAGTTCCTCTAAGCTTGTCTTTTTTATTTTGACCATACAGCTCTGATACCATTTATTAGACAAAAAAATCATGATCCAATCATACTAACGGAAGCCAAATCAAATGATCAATTAATTACATAAGAGATAACAATTTAATAAGGTTCGACCCAAAATACCTACATCCATGAATAAGAAATAAAATGCACTAGTTATAGAGAATTATAAATATACAATCAAATCAAATACTCATAATCAATACTTATAAAATCTTTCAGTCTCTTCTAATCTTATGAAATATTCTTAATCCAAATAAACACATACTTATATACATCCTTTTAATATAAACAAACACATACCTATATGCACTCATGTATCATATCTATGTGAACCCTCTTAATCTCTTTTAGTCAATTCACAAACATTCAAACTTACACATCCATAAGATGTAAATCTCCAATACTCATATAAGATGTTTATCTCATAAAATCTTACAACTCTCTTACTTTTTTTTTCTAATACCTAACCTTATAAAAATTTCAGCTATTTATAAACATATAAACTTGCCTATCAAAAATTTTATTTTTCTTGAAATTCTTCTCTTACAAATTTTCTTATCTATCAATCAATATCTAAATAATTTTAAATAAATATATTATGGAAGTTGAGTCAGTATTTCCAACACTCTTAATTATGAATTTAGACATTGCTTTTGATTTTCTTTGGATATATACTGTAAAGCTAAACCTTGTCCATTAAGTGCAATTCATGATGAAAAAAGGGACCTTGATGACAATGAAAGCAATTTATGAGCCCTAGCATGAAATTCAAATGTAAGACGAATATAATCGTATGGTTGGTAGCAAGGTAGATATAACTATGAATTTAGACATTGCTTTTGATTTTCTTTGGATATATACTGGAAAAGCTAAACCTTGTCCATTAAGTGCAATTCATGATGAAAAAAAGGACCCTAATGATAATGAAAGCAATTTCTGAGCCCTAGCATGAGATTCGAATGTAAGATGGATATATTCGTATGCTTGGTAGCAAAGCAGATAAAAAATTTATATTTGCATTCAAAGTAAATGAAGTTAAAGTAAATGTTTGGAATATTGACTCAAATATATAACAGATTTATTTGAGATTAATTAAATATTATTTGATGGACAAAAAAACTTATAAGCGAATAATTTTAAGAGAAAAAATATTTTTGATAAGCAAATTTATATGTTTATAAATAGGGGAAGTTTTTATAAGGTTAGATATTAAAAAAAAAGAAGATAATTTTAGAGTTTTATAGGATAGATATCTCATAAAACTATTGGAGATTTACGTCTTATGTGGATATACGTTTAAATATTTGTGAGTGAATTAAAATAGATTACGATGATCCAAATAGATATGATATATGGATGTATATTGGGATGTGTTTGTTTGGTTTAAGAATATTCTATAATACTAGAGGAGATTAAAAAGACCCATGAGTATTAATTGTTGGGTGAGGTTGATTTAATATATGTTTATAAGTTTTTATAACTAATAAATTTTTTTCTCACATAAGTTTGTTGAGTCAAATGACGTTAAATTATTACTTTTTATGTAATTAATTAATTATTTAATTTTATTTTCGTTAATACGATTTAAATAGAAGCTTTTAACTTAACAAAAAGAACCTACGATGAAAGCTCGAATAAATCTACACTTTTCAATCTTCTATTGATCAGTTGTATTGGATTGAGTAGCATCAAACGTCGATTTGATGTAGGTGCAGAAATATGCTATGCGTTTCACACTGTTTTCTGTTCCTGATTGGGTCGGATCAGTACGAATAATTAAACTAACATTGAAGGGAAATCAAAACAAAATCTTGACAAAACCTTTTTATGCATGTGAATATTAATACTTGGTTCAATGGTACATGATTGACAAAAGTCCTCAATTTGGTCTAGTGGCCTCGGCTTGGAACATTATCACTGACAAATCCAACATAAACGTATCTCTCTTAATAATTGCGATGAATTGGAACTGGGAAAATTATCAGGTAAAGAAAACAAAACCCGAAAATTGCATGGCTAGTCATTTTCTGTGATTGATCATGATCATCCAGGATAAGCAAAGGGAAACTCCATTGCTAACTTTCCCTTTTTTTTTAATAAACAATTGGCACAATTGGTGAAAAGAGTTTAATTTGAAAGGCTAGCCGTGTATTTGAGGTTGGTAGGGATCGATTTCTATCCTCAGGACTGAAAAAAAAAATTAAAGATAGAAAAGGGACAATACAAAGGGAAAATAAAAAACTTAGGGAATTATTGCTTATTGCATTCATAGTCACTTTTATGATGAGTATCCACACAATGAAGGGTTTAATTTCATTTTTTTATTTTCTAATGTTTTTCTTTAGAGATGATTATTAACCACAACTCTCTATGAAATAGAGTATATACAACTAATCTCTTCGTACAGAAATTAAAAGAAAAAAAATTCCTTGCCAACCCTTCTAGACCTGTGACATATCTTTCGAATGTTTCCCATCTATCATGTGGAATTCCACCAACCAACCTGATTTTTCATGTTGGAATCCAAACACGAAAGCACCAACTTTGCACTGTCTCCCCCATGTGTTTTTTTACTCACCTTTAAAAACTATTATTGTATATAATGTTCTAATATTGTATATACTACCCTATTGATAAAACGACAGATTTTATCAATTTTCATATATAACCTTGCCACTTCATTGATTTATTTGTAACAATATTTGATATTTCTCTTTCAATCCCACTCACATTTGAACAATGGTTTTTGTCCATAAGATACTTAGTGATATGAGGATTAGATCTCACATGGATTCAAAATACCTATGCACGTTTTTTTTGGAAGGAGACTGCTGTTCGGTAACAAGAAAAAAGACTGCAAGTGATGAAATTTGAATTCAACCATGTTTGATGTCAATTTTTAACTAATTATTATTGGTAAATTATCTTGTTCTATTTTGTATCCAATTCTTTTGGTTTTCCCATTTGGCTGAAATAACCAGAAGGAACTTTGAGTAAAGGAGAATTTCGTCTTTTTAATCATTGGAATTTACGGACAAGACATAATAAGATTTTAGGCAATTTGTGAAAGATGCAACAAGTGTTTGCAGCAAATTTCTGCTACATAAAACGCAATGAATTTATTGGCAGTGAAATGAAGAGGTAGGCAGCAGGAGAAACGTATCAGAATAAATAAATGTTTTTCAATATCATTGAGAAGATAAAGAAATCTGCGTGGTTTCCACTTCACAGATAGAAATAAAGTAGATGCCTAGTCTAAGTGATTAATAATCAGCAAGCAATTAAAACCAATTAGCATCTTAAACTCTATTATTCTAATGTTAGAAAGAATTTCAGGTTTCAAGCTTCAACATTCAAGTTTCAGAAATGCTCAAATAAAGTTTCTTCCAAAGCAGACTAAAGCATATGTAAAGCCTGTATGATCAGAAAAATTTTTCTTTGTCAACGTCATTTGCACCGATTAGATTGCTTTTACTTTGAGTTGTGAGTGAAGGTCATAGTCGTGAAGTTTTTAGATAAAATTAGAGAGTTGAGTGTGTGTTGTGAAATTCAAAAACTATAAATTTCGAAAGTCAAAATAGGGAGAGCAAATCACAGTGAAATCAGCGAATAAATCAGAGAGAACTTTTAAGCAAACAATGATTTTAGAAATAGTGGCCACGATTCATGGCACCCAAAACTCTAACACCAAAGCCACTTAACTTTTGAATATATCATCCGCACTTAACCTAAACAACCAAATCTCCACTTCCCACAAAAACAATTAAAAGAAATGGAAGAGAATAAAGGCAAAGCATCATATTCACAGAGAGCCACAGAAACACACTTCTGTTTTCTTTTCTTTTATTTTTTGTTTTCCTCTGATTATATCAGCAAAGTGAGGATTCTATAGTTGCTTTGGAATAGGGTTGATTTTATTGCATAATGGATAAGGGGATCTAAATTGGAGTGAGATTAAGTGCCTTGGACTTATAGACCTCTTCCATTTATTGGAAAAATAATGCACTTGCTTTATTTTGTTTAATCGATAAAAAAGGGTTCTTGAATTCTGTCCAATATTTTTTTTCCACGATTCGAACTCAAACAATAAAAAAAAAAAAAAAACTGTTTTTGCTATTGAGCCAACCATCCCTTAGATTGCTTTATTTTCTGTCGTAGCATTTTCTTGTCTATAAGAAGGACATTTCTCATTCCGAAGTTCGCAGGCTAAGACAAGCACTCGAGAGAAAAGAGAGGGAAATAGAGAGAAACATGGGAGACCAAACGCCATGTGCAGCTTTGTCTATTGCGTTGAACAAAGTGAAACCATACCTGGCAATGGTGTCCCTGCAGTTTGGATATGCAGGGATGTACATAATCTCCTTAGTTTCTATGAAGCATGGCATGAGTAATTTTATCCTTTCTACGTACCGCCATGTTGTCGCCACCCTTGTCATTGCACCCTTTGCCTTTGTTCTTGAAAGGTTTATTCTTCTTCTTCTCTCCCTCTCTTACAAACACATTCATACATAATTATATATGCTTATTCAACCGCGTAATTCTTGAACCCCTAACCTTTTTTCATTCCATTCTTTTATGCAGGAAAATAAGGCCGAAGATGACCCTCCCCATCTTCCTCAGGATTGTGGCTCTTGGTTTCTTGGAGTAATGCTCTAAACTCCCTTCTTTTTTCATCTTTAAGCAAATAAATGTATCTCCATGTTGTATCCAATGTGCTTCTACATATACATAGATATAAGTGCGCCGTTGCTTGATGGCAACAACGGTAGCCTCTAGTCGATTCGGGAAAGTTTGGCTTGCGTTCTTTCTTGTAACATGATCTACAACTTGTGCCTGCAAGAATTGGATTCTCTGTTTCTTTTTTCACGTCAGCCAATCCATTCTCTTCTTTCTCACCAGTCGCCATGGTTGCAAGGCTGTAGCTAAGAGTTCTGTTCTTGCACCTGATGAAACTTACTGAATCTTCAATCCAAAAAGTTTATATTTCCATCCGTAGATGAAAGATGATGTTAGCAATTTAAATGACAAATTTGAGTTTTCTTCTTTTAGCATATCCCTGAGTCCATGCATGTTTCTTGTTCTTGATATATTTATAAATACAATCAAGAAATGAAATGTCAACTGCTAAACAAGAATGTAAAGCGTCCAATTAACGTTGTTGATTGGATGTGCAGGCCAGTGCTTGATCAGAACTTGTACAATCTGGGAATGAAGTACACAACTGCAACATATGCATCTGCTTTCGTCAACATGCTTCCTGCTGTTACCTTCATATTGGCAATGATTTTCAGGTGAAAAAATTCAAACCAGTTCATCATTTATTGATATTGTCGTGCAAAATCACACAACAGTGAAAAAGATGTGTCAATAAGATCCTACTATTTTTGTGGAAGGCTTAAGCCTCTGGGACCCCTAATTGAAAATATGCCACATCACACCACATCAAATAGCTCAAAAAATTCAATCATATTCATTCTTTTTTTTCATTTAAATTTTTAATGATTAAAAAACAACTTGCTTCAAGAAAAAATATATACCCACAATAAAGTGGTCCTCTGATTACAGATAATCGAATCTTGGGATCTTTTTATTTTTTTCAACATTACTGGAATTTTGGGAATTTATCATTGTTTAATAAGATATTTATGCCAATCAGGTTAGAGAAGGTCAATGTGAAGAAAATCCGCAGTGTAGCAAAGATCATTGGAACTGCAATCACGGTCGTGGGAGCAATGGTCATGACTTTGTACAAAGGTCCTATTATTGACTTCATCAAGTCAGGAGGAGCTACTCACCATGGAACTACTGCTGAATCTGCGGATAAACACTGGGTTACTGGCACCATAATGCTTCTCGGAAGTATCTTTGGCTGGTCAAGTTTCTTTATTTTGCAAGTGAGTCGAAATATTTTTTTTTCTGTTGAATGAAAAAAAACTAAACTACTTAATTATTTATGAGCTAATATTGGTTATGGTTTCTGGTTCAGTCCTTTACATTGAAGAAGTACCCGGCAGAGCTCTCTCTTACAGCTTTGATATGTTTAATGGGAATGTTGGAAGGTGCAGGAGTGTCCCTTGTCATGGTCCGTGACCTAAGTGCCTGGAAAGTAGGCTGGGACTCAAGGCTTCTTGCTGCAACTTACTCTGTAAGTTCCCCAATAAAACCAAATACAATGAATACAGAAACCCAAAAAAAAAAAAAAGTTACCAACTTTTTATTTGTGATTGATTAGGGAGTAGTGTGCTCCGGAATCGCATATTATGTTCAAGGAGTAGTGATCAGGGAACGAGGACCGGTCTTCGTAACATCTTTCAGCCCCCTATGCATGATCATCACTGCTTTACTAGGGGCCATTGTTTTAGCTGAAAAAATCCACCTTGGAAGGTATGTGGCAGCATCTCAAATTTTCCTGCAACAATTTGCGCTTTGATCTTCAATAAATATTTTGACATCAAAAGCATATTCTATTAATCATGGAATGATAACAAATTTTACTAAGACATGAATATATGGTGCACTATCAAGTATTGGAGACAATTACGTTTGCAGATAATGACAGAATGCATTGTCAAGTAGTTTTCTTTGCTTTATTAACCATTAAACGATTTGTAGTCTTATTCATTAGTGGATTCTGCAATGGTTTTCCTTATTCTGATTGCTCAGTTGCTTCTCTTTTCTTTTCTTTGGTTGATCTCAGCATACTTGGAGCCATTATCATAGTCACAGGCCTTTACACTGTGGTGTGGGGTAAAAGCAAAGATGGGAAAAACTCAGAGACTGATGAGAAAAGCAATGCCCTGCAGGAATTGCCAATCACAAACAATGCTAGACCAATGAATGTTGATGATGGCATGGATGGACCTGCCAAAATTGTTAATATTCCAGCTTCAAAGAGCTCCTTCAGCACTCGAGGAACATAAAGCATTTCCTTTAAAATTTTCATAAACTTCTAGCAGAGTTGTTCTTCCCAAAGCAATAAAAAGATACCATGTAACCACTAACCAATGCCTCCCCCTCTCTCGAAGTTGCTCTGCATCTAAGTTATTTGTAGCTTATCATGTTTTGATTGTACTCTGAGGCTTTAATTTGGTGAAGTAAAAACGATGAATCGTTGCGGTCGGCCTATATTCTTGTCCAAATATTTCATTTCAATACCTTTTTCTTTGGCTTAAATTCATCAAATGCTTTAACAAGAAGACATCTACTGCAAAAATCATATTAGGAATCAAAACAGCTAACCTTGATCCAGGAACTGTACTAGTATCTCAAATATTCCAGGGTCGTCATTTTTTTTTTTTTTGTGTGGCCAGTATCATTTGTTTAAGTTCATTGGAATATTTTATTTCACATATCCTGATAGCTACATATCTATAGCCTGATTGAAATGGCTTAGGGAAGAATCACATTCTTCTTGTAACTTGGCCATGTGAAGAATATAAATGGCTAAAAAAATTACTCAACCACATTCTTTGGTTTTTCTTTGTTTAAACATGGAACAATTCATTATTCGCAATGAAGCATGAGCCACAAAGAAGAAAGAATTCTTATGTACTAAATTGAATCCATACTGCATAGATATTGTGACATATTCTCAGTCGTTGATCTTCACACATGATTGTCATATCGTATATAAGTTCATGAACTATTTATTACAAGACACAATTTTGGAAGTTCTACTGAAATTTTTTTATTCGGATATGATTGGTCAATTAGGTGAATTTATTCTTTCAATGAAAATCTAAGCTTGACTATGACTCCTTAAAAAAATAGGTATAGCTATGCATTACAAAATTAAATACAGTATAAGAAAATTATAACATCCTCACACACCCATTCAAAGAAATGTATCAATTTATCTTAAATTATTTTAAAAATTTTAGTATAAATGGTTTTGTATTTTGTTAAGTTTTGGTATTTAAATATTGAATATAACTTTTAAGTTGTCTCTAATATGATAAGTGTGATTAATCAATTAAGTGAATTCATTCCTTCAATGGAAATCTAAGCTTGACTATGACTTTCTAAAAAAATAGGTTTCACTCTACATTTCAGAATTAAGTACAGTATAGGAAAAGTTATAAAATCCTTACACGCCCATTTAAAGGAAATTACCAATTTATCTTAAATTATTCAAAAAATTTTAGTATAAATGGTCTTTTATTTTGTTAAGTTTTGGTATTTAAATATTGAAAATAATTTTAAGTTGTTTTTAATATGATAGAATTCGTAAAAATATTTTCTTATCTAAAAAATATTCAAAAATATTATTTGCTTTCTTAAAAGGACTCTATCGTGATAAAAAATTTTAAATCAATTATTTTATTAAGTATTAATTTATTGAAAATATATCTAAATTTTCTATCATTTTGATCAAATTTAAAAATATTTTCTCACCTAAAAATTTATTAAAATTTAACATTTTTAATTTTTAGACTAAAAATAAATGCTAGTTATTTTTATTTAAATTTTATCTAAACTCTTTCAACCTTTAGGTTGAATTTATAAAATTCCTAGGAAATTAACCATTTGTGATTTTCCTAAAGTTTCATCATTAAATAATTGACATATAGTTTTAAAAAAATATATGAGTTATATTCTTTGATTTGATTTGAAAATGAATGTAATTATTTTTGTTTAAATTTTATCTAAATTATTCTATCATTTGGACTAAATTTAAAGAAATTTCTCACTTAAAAATTTATTAGAGAATTGATCATTTGTGATTTGTAAGAATATTAACATTGGATAATTACTATTCGTTCCCACAATTTTATAAAATTTGTTATTTTCATTTTTATTTTGAAAATATATATCAATTATATCGTTAAATTTTATTTAAAATTTTCCTCAATTTGAATCAAATTTGAAAAAAAAAAAAAACTCTCACCTAAAAATCTTTTAGAAAATTATCCATTTGTAATTTTTAAAAATTTCATGTTTAAATAATTACCATTTATTTTTCAAGATTTTGTTAAAGTTTTATTTTACCTTCAATTTATTTCTATTTATTTTTATTAATCAAATTAATAATTTTACCTAATCCTAAAAATTTCTACCTAAGTAAAATTTGATAAAAATAATATAAAATAAATCAATTAAAACATAATAAAATAAAAATAAACAAAAAGAGGCATAACCTGCTATATAGGTTGAAATGATTCTTAAGAAATTGAGAATTGTCATTGGAATTTAAAGGTATCATTGGAATTCTCATTAAGACATTCAAAGTTCATTGAAAAATGTTCTCACAATCCAGAAAAATTTTGTTAGAGTTTGAGAATCATCAATAAAAAATTATTGAAAACTGAAAAAATAAGCCTAACACTTAAATTTGAATTGCCTAAAACTTTTTTACTCTCAAATTCTTCTCGAATGATTGTGTGTTGGTTGTGTAAACTTGCAAGATATTTATAGAAACCTAATTCCAACTTGATAAAGGCTCTAATTTAATAAAAAAATTATTTTAAAAATTATTTTAAAAATAATTTTAGAATTTCATTTAGATCCTTACCATTAGTTCTTTTTCAAAATCAAACTCTTTAGATTTTATCAACCCTTTATGTATTTAACAAAAAAAATTGATCTAATTACTAAATCCTTAATTGAATAAATTCTTATTCTTCAAGAATTTAACCTCACTCACATCCCTTTTTCAACCCTTTTCATTTAAGAAAAAATAAAACAAAGTAAAATAATTAACAAATAAATCACTAAATAAAAATTAATAATGAAGATAAATAACTTATAAAGATAAATAAAAATAAATAATAAAAAACTTAAAATAAATTTTTTGAGTTTTTAACTAGACCCAAATTGAATCCAAATAATATAAAAAACCAAGTAATTTTGAAAATTTAAATCCAGAAAACTTTATCATCATAGGTAATGTAACTTTTTTCTCTTCAATATCTAATTTTGAGAGACAGACGATTTAAAGATAGTTATCCAAATATTTCTTCCCAAATTTGTTGGAAGTTGAAATACTTTGTTAGATATATTTTGATATTAAAATAGTTTTGTTTTGGCCCACGTGCTCATGATCGCGTGGGCATGCCGGAGTCGTTATCGAACATGACTAGAAATCATGTGGGCTCAGTCGGGGCAGGGTCCAATCCCGCTGCTCACAACCCCCTTTGGTTTCTTTTTGTCTTTAATTATTACACTGATAGTGAGAAGGTGGCCCAACTAGTTGCTATAAATGAGCCTGAGTGGTTTCATAGTAAATTTGTTGTAACCCAATAGGTTGCCTAAGCTCAAATGAGTGGGATTCTAAAATCAGATTTTTAGCCATTTTTCACTCCAAGTCCAACAAAAAGAAAGTGCAGAGGATTTTTAACTCAATTTCCTGGAATCCTTGATTAAAAATTACAATATCAAAAACAAGATTCAATACTTTTATACATCTGAATCCTATCCTATATTTTATTATTTAAATATTGAAAACTCATTTATTGCATTGGGAAGTTAAAAAATATTAATTTAAATATATAAATTACTAATTTTTGTACTAAAATTCCATATTTAGTAATATTTGCCATGAAAATGATGTTCCAATCATAATATTTAACTTTCAGACCAACTTAACCAATTTCATGTGAGAAACAACTTTATAGAGAATTTTGTCCAAAAATTAAAGCAAAAAATTTGTCTAAAACATCATTGATAGAGTTTTTAAACTTTAGTATCAAAATTAGAGGATATCAAATAATTTATTAGAATATTTTTAAAAAATAATACACGTGATGGATGCTTAACAAACTGTTGGACATTAACAAGTTTGTGATCATTATTTCTTTCTTCCTTTTATTTCTTAAATAGTCTGCAGTATTTAGAAGCGAGGGAGAAGCAGTATGACAAGAAAGCTTATCTTGATTTCTTCACTGTGAATTTTGAATGGTGATACATTTGTTAGTATAATGTAGCTTTTTTATTCATGTATTTCTACTGAAATTTGTTTTAGGATCAAGAGCTACAACTCCAGCCGTTTCTGGGGTAATGGTTTAACCGTGTAAGTGCTGTTTTATCAATGATATTTTTTTTTTTCTTGCGTTATTATTGAAGATAACCAGATCTACATTGACACCAAAATTTTCAGGTACATAGGATCTGCGGACTAGAAGATTAATTAGAACCATTTGGGGCCTGCTTCTCTTGAAGAGATTGCCAAGTATGTTACTTCTATCACTGTTCTGGTTTGACATAATGCTGTTTAGTCCTTATTTGGTGTTTGCTGATGCTGTCGAGTCCTTATTTGGTGGTTGCTGATGTGCTAATCTCAATACTTCTACTGTTGGACATCTCCGCCCCCTTCCCCTTCCAATAGAAAGGACTTAGCTAAACTCTGAAAGCTGTTTTAGAGCATGTGATCATATATTAAAAGCTAAGACACAATACCCTATAGGCTCATTGTTAACTAGAAATGGCGTTTTTCTATATTATCAAGTTCTATCATTGCTGAAATTTGTGGCTAAATCTTTTTTTAAAGAGAAAATTCCTCCCCCTAAAACCAGTTTTTTGCTGTGGTTTATCATTGATAATTTGTTCGATCATCTTTGTTGCTCCTCGTCTGATCTTAGTCTGAATCTCTAGATATATTGGTGTCAATTCTAGCGTTACAAGCAGTTCTGATTCACTGTTTCCTCCTTTTTTTACCGTCATGTTTGGGCAAATTATTCATGCTGAAGGCCCCTCAGGACCAAACAGAGAATACCTTTTCCAACTAGAAAAGGCTCTTCTTGAAAATGGTGAGGTTCTTTTCAATAGCCCCTAAATTTGTTCTGTACTAGTTATTCCAATTATTTGTTTCACTTCTTTGCCTAAAAGGATTTCCAACCAACACCACACTAATAATTTTTTTCTGGGTTTAGGATGTAAAGATAAACATGTAATGGATCTTGCAAATGAAGTGAGGTGAATTCTATCAGAAGGGGAGCTAATTGCATCATGATGCAAAAATGGGAAAAGGGAAAAGAAATTAAATTGAGAAACTCATGGCAGCATTATTTTTGGTACTTGAATTGAAGTTGTCGGGATCTAAACCCTCATCAGAACTAACAGTCCACGCGGTAGTTGGCCCTCAGGGCAGCATTATAGATGTGGCATCAGCACCATTTCATGGAATCACATGTTCTCCTAAATGTTTGCTTGGGATTGGGATGCATAAACGTAGATTTCTTATAGTGTGGGATACAGTCATCCCAATTGTACAACAATAAATTCCTCTCCACAGGCAAGCAGTGTCTTGAAAAGGATCTTTGCGTATTAAACTCGATTGTTCTTGATGACGAAATCAAAAGCTCTTCATTATTTAAAGCTTTTTTAACATTTCATGGGTGTCTCACTATAATGGGGGGGTTTGTTTTTGAAGCTTATAAAGTTATTATCTACTCCTGGTGCATCCCACTATGATCAGCGACTTCTCGATCATGCTTAGAGTGGTAATTGGTGAGTCATTCCCAATAGTGGGAAGTTGTCGCTGCATTAAAAAGAAGAGAAGAAAAAACAACAATCATGTGCTTGTAACAGTGTTAAACAGCAAACTGCAAGTCAACATTGTGAAACTTCTCACTCATTGGTACACTAAATTTAATTATGATCCCTTGTTGAAATGTTCTATCATTAGCATGTTCAACTTGTTGACGTTTTCCTCCACTTTGAAACAACTTGTCCATACTTTTTTTGTTTATATTTGCAACGACGGACCAAAACCAGATGGAGCATCCAACAATGAATAATCTCTTTCCATTACAGGGAAAGAAAACCATTAGTAGGATTAAGTTGGAAATAGCAAATCGTATAGGAATTCATCAAGATGCATGGCAGTAGTATGATCTTCGTTTTCTAAGTGGTTTTGGAAAGGTGTCGTCTCATACTTGATCTTCACTTGGGGCTTAATTTTGTTTTCTGTTCTGGGTGCAAAGCCCTATATTGCCATGGGATTAGGAATTCTTGTTAATGAAATTTATTGTTATAAAAAAAAGGAAAAAACTATTGAAAAGTTGAAACTCAGTAATTAAATTAACAAATATGCGGAATGAATTATTGGCAATGCTCTGGCCAAAAAAAAATTATAGGCAATGCATCAAACTGTTATGGCTGACACCCTTTTTGCCCCTTTTATCTTCTTCTGGATGTTCCTTGTCACTTAATCTTGCCTCCCAATTCCCTATCCAACAAAGAAAGCTAACCATATACCATCACAATGAGATTTCGTATGAACTATTTCGTATTGTATAGTTAAATCCAATGAATTATAGGCAATGATTTAATTCCTTCATCATTTTTGTTTGATAGGTCTAAGAGAACCAATAGCTAAGTAGAAGAGGAGACTGTAATTTCTGGAGGTCATCAATCTCCTCATCAGGATCATCACCACTCACTGTCATCATCATTGGCTTTGTCATCAGATATCTCATATATCACCATCATCCTACTTGTATTATATAAGCTTTTAGGAAAAGCAAAAGAATTGATTGCATGGCTTCTCAGTGAACTTGATGTTATACTATAAATACATCAAGTTCTTTTTAAACCTGTTCCTTAATTTTCTTTCCTCACTTCAATGGACTAAGGTGGCGTTTGGTATAAGGGAAGTAAGGCACATACATTCCCTGCAATTTAATTGGCTACAATCATTTTACAGCCTTTAGTTAACAATATTATTGCTGATGTAAGATTGTAATCATTTAATTTGCCACTACAACCTGCAATCACATTACAACTAAAAACTTATGCAAAGTTACTTTGCTGTTACTTGGTAAAGTCATTTTTTTCATATCCAAAATACACTACTAACTCAGGTAAATTGAAAAGAAACCTTCACTTCTTCTCTCCCAACTAAAGCCGAAACCTAAGTACTCCATTGGCCGCCTCCACTCCCCATTGAAGTCCCATAGTTGGCATCGCCTCCATTCCATTTCACCGCATCTAAGCCAGTTATGTAAGAATCTTTAATTTTTTTCTATTCTGTTATGTGATGTTAGTGTCAGCAATTTGAAGATTTTTGCCCCTTTTAACTCAGATCATTGAAGAATCTTCACCGATATATATTTTGCAGTAGCTTGAAGATTTGGGTTTGCAACATTTGCTATTCTGGAGGGGTGGGAAGGGAATCTTAGACAGAAAATAGTGCTTTATTGCATTTGATAAGATCGGCTGCGTTATTCATTCTATGGCTTTGTAAGAAAATAATGTGCACAACTGAAATAAAACAATGTTTTGTCTACCAATAGGTTAAGCATCCAAAATTAAGAATCATTTACTTATAAATATTATAATATAATTATTTTATATAAATAATTTAGTTGGATATATAAGGATAATTTTGGAAAATTTATACTATATTGCCAGTAAAGTACTAGTTTACCAAATATATTACATTCCCCCCGTATTTTAATCAACACTTTATCATAAATATCAAACATTGCAATGTTATCTCCACGGTATTTTAATTCCCTACGATTATTTTTTCTACATTTTCATTTCCTATAATTTAATTAATGATAAAAGTACCATACGCCATCTAATTTCTAACTCACTCTTACAACTTAAATTTTATTAGGATAAAAACCTGAAAATTCAATGAATAAACAAATAATTGGCTGTAAATTGATAATCTTGTTAGTATATATGTGGGCACTTGTGTGCGCTGGTGTGAATATATTAAAATCACTTATCAACTTTGCCTACCTAAACATCAATATAAGATCTCAAAGGTTGAATGCGGAATCATCTTACGAATTCCAAAAGAATAAAAAATGATGCTGTCCACCCATTTTGTTAAAAATGGCAGCTGACATAATGATCCCAAGCATGTATTATTCACAATTACTTGTCAAATATAGTTCTAAAAAATATAATAATCAGTCAAAAAAAATTGTGAGATCACCTATATAAGGTTGTGAAGAAAAGATATGTTTAAATGGGAAAACAGGCACAAAAGTTTCCTTGTTATAGACATATTTGGTTTTCTAGCAAGGGGACAGGTTTTTTGCCTATCATGACCTTGTTTGCTCAAAGAAAATTCATGTATGATGTCACAACTTCCATGGAAGACATTGATAATAAATAAGGTTTCTTTAAATCCCATCTAAAAGTTTCAAGGTGAGATCAAATGATTTTCAGTTTTCAGGGCAATTAAATTCATGGTCCTACTTATTAAGAATAGTTAATTCAATTTCATAAAAAATTTATTTGAAATTGATTAGATATTACTTGATGGATAAGAAGACTTGCAGGAAAAAAATTTTAAAAGGAAAGAGATTTTTAATAAACAAATTTGTATGCTTATCAATAGATTGAATCTCTACAGTATTAGATATAAGAAAAAAATATAAGAAAGTTATAAGATTTTATAGGATAAATACCCCATAGGACTAAAAGAACATTGAAATGATCATTATAGGTGTGTATGTTTGGGTAGTCTAGAGGAGAATGAGAGGTCAACATAGATATGGTGCATGGGTGGATATGAAATGTGTTTATTTGGATTGAAAATACTTCATATGACTAGAGGAGATCAAGATGGTCATATTGATTGTGAGAGATTGATTTGTTGATATATTTGTAATCTTTTACAATTAATAGATCTTTTTTTTTCATTCATGGGCATAGGTCAATTAGATTGAATCACATTAAATTGTTTGTTTTTTGCATAATTAATTAATTGTTTGATTTCAGTTTCGCTAGCATGAATTTTCAATTGGATTAGGTTTTTGTGCCTAACAAATGGTATTAGAGCAGAGGTTTAAAGACGTGAAAAGAAACAAGTTTAAAAAAGCTCGATTCAAAAGAAAAGTTCAAGTTCGTGTTTTGAAATATTGGTTAGCAAGAAACATGAAGACATAAGAGAAAATTATTACGAGATTTCTATTGCAAATGAAACTAAATATGTCTAGCATGAAAATTGATGATTGATAAATTTTGAGTTATAATGGAGATTATTGAAAATAATGACTTAAATCCTAGAAAAGATTTTGTTTAAGATTGGTTAGATTTTTTTTTTATGGATAAAAAGACATATAAAAGAAAAATTATAAGAGAAAAAGGATCCTTAATTCGCAAGTTTGTATATTTATAAACAGGTAAAGTCTCTAAAGGTTAGGTATAAAAAAAAGATGTAAAAAAATTGTAAGATTTTATGGGATAGACATCCTATAGGATTAAAAGAGATTGAGATAGTTTTTATAGGTGTGTATGTTTGGATGGACTAGAAGAGAATAGAGGGTCTACATAGATATGGTGCATAAGTGCATATAAGTATATGTTTATTTGGATTGAGAATACTCCATAGACTAGAAGAGATTGAGAGAGTTTTTAGGTATTAATTGTGAGAGATTGATTTATTGATATATTTTTAATTCTCTATAACTGGTAAATCTTTTTTCTCATTCGTGAACGTAGGTTGGTTAGATTAAATCACATTAAATTGTTATCTCTTATATGGTTAATTAATTATTTAATTTTACTTTCGTTAACGTGAATGTTTAATTAGATTGGGCTTTTGTACCTAGCAAGTACTATCAGAGCTATCTTGATCTTAATATTACTTTCCTATAACTAGTAGCATCAAACATCATAATTCTTTCAGCCTAATTGGACCTTGGTTATATATATTGGATCATAGTTAATTTTACAATGTGTTGAGTCTACATATAGAAAAAAAATGGATATAAATCTAATTTAATGATATAACTTATTAAGGGCAAACAATGTGATAAATATTTTAATAGGACAAGAGAAATGAAAGGCAAAGCAAGAAAGTGGAAAGGGTATAGCATGAAAAATAGTTGTAATCGATCAGAGGGGAACAACCAATTGCTTTTAAAGATAAAACAATGGAAAAGGAAGTTGGTAACTTTTTTTATCGATAATATTAATCCTAAAGGTGGGGAAGCAAAACTATGGGACAAGATCATACACCATTTCAAAATCCTTGATTTCTACAATCCTCTTAAGAGGAAATTGTCTAGGCATAGTAAATTTGGCTTTTTTTCATTTCAAAGATCTGTGTGAGGTTTTTTCTGTCATAAGGGCTTTTAATGGATTAATTTGGAATGGATGGAGATTAAAGGTGAATCTATCCAAGTACGATAAAGGTTATAATGAAATTTTTATAATAAAACAAATGAAACAAAAACCTTCTTTAGTCCACCTATCTCGCATATAAAGTTTAAGAACGAGACCAACCTATGTAGAAGTGGAAAAAAGGTATGTTCCAACACAACATGTAATATTACAATAAGGCAGTATTAGTGCAACAAACCCAAAAGGGATAGCACAAATAGCTCTAGCACTATAACCAAATTGTTATGGAAGAGTAAGATTTAAAGACAGATTGTTGAAGAAGTATGCAATGGCAGAGGTCAAAAACCTATAAGCAACCATATACTTCAACAACACATTTTTAGTGATTAAGTTATACACTTTTTTGTAACAATGATGGAAGGAAGTATGGTTCTACTACAGTTTGAATCCAAATAAGATATGTTCATCATGTTAGAAGATGGTAAAATGTGGTTTGAAGAATGGTTCTTTTAGGCCAAACCTTAGAGCCAAGACTCAACCAGTTATGACAAATTTATCTTGCTTATGTTAGAAAACATCCCTTTTCATATATAGCTCTTCACTAGGTAATCTAATCTTATTTACTATCTTCATAAGCCTATCATTGTGCTTCTTTAAATTTTCAAACTTTTTCATCATTAAGACTTCAAACTCTCTTTTAAAATTTAACACTTGCATTTGTCTTGTCTTATCACTACCTTGGAATTCTTCCTTAAGCATATCCCAAGCTTGTTTTGCAGTATTACAAGTCATAATTTTGATGAATATGTCATTAGAAACTAAAGACTCAATGCAACTTTTAGCCTTGTACCTTTTTGTTTGTTCTTCACTATAATTTTTCATTTGAGTTACTGTTGGATTTGCAGGAATGTGTGGTGGTTCTTTCTCATCTTTCACCATTTCTCACAAATCAAAAGCACTCAAATAGGACTTCATTTTGACAGCTCATATATGATAGTTCTTACAAAAAAATAAAAGGTGAAGGTAAGGAGCAGCTACTTGAGGCTATTTAAGGTTGACAAAAGTTGGCTGGTAAGTGTTTGATGGTTTTTCACTCAATTTCAATACCTTACAAGTCCTCTAAGACCTTATAAAAACTCTAATACCAATTAAAGGATATAGAACAGAGGAAGAACAAAGGAAAAATGAAGAAAAAATTTGGTATTGAAGTAAATTACCTGACACAGATTATGAGCTTCATTTTATTAATTTATAGGCTTCAAAAATATAAAAATTTATTTAACTACCACAAAAGTTATTTGCCTAACAGTATGGATCACTAGACACAAATCCATCATGCTATCTAAACTGATAAAATGACATAACAAGTTGCACAAATTGTAATAGAAATGTCATACCTAATTGCTTTAACCACTAATAATATCACAAAGGCAAGGTAATCCTGTTATTTTCCAAACACAAGAATTCAAGATTCAAACTTTGCGAAACTATTGGCTATCTTTGAAGTTCTATCCATTATTGTTGAGGCAAACAATGACACCTTCCTAAGAATTATTGTCAAAAACGACTCATTGGTTGTTACTTCTTGATTAAACACGATATCTAAAAGCTCATGGAAGTACAACAACATCATGATCAAGCTACATAATCTTTATGCTCATATAAAGATAATTTCATTTATGTATGTATTTAGAGAAGTTAATTATTTTATTGACTCCCTTGCTAAACCTGAAGTCCATAGAAAATCGAATTTTGTAGCATAACTTTAGCCATGTATGCTCATTTATTAATAAAAAGTCTTTAATTTAAAAAAAAAAAAAACTGATCAAGGGCATTTTAGCAATATGTCTTGCTAGTATTTCTTTTTTTTGTGATATTTGAGATTGTTAAATATTAAATCTTAACCATTAAAATTAAAAATTCCATATTTTATGAACATACCACAATAAAAAAAAATGGTGTTTTTCCATCTTGTTTCACTTGAGAGTTGGGAATAAGAAAGTGACCAAGTAAATAAGACCCAACTTCAATATTGCCTAATGCTAGAACCCTGAAACCTTTTTTTTTTTAATGATTAGTAGGGTTTAGAGGCAATCATTCTTTATAAAGTAGATAACATATGCATGCAGTTCCCTTATTAGGCAGCTGCGTAGCAGTGCATGCTGATTGCGATCAGGTCGTTTTGGACTCAAATTGCCCTATACTTTCTTTTCTTTTTGTAATTATCTATTCTATATAGGGCGACTTACCTATAAAAAGAATAATCCCTCAAATATTTTTTTCGTCAATTTCATGTGCTACTTTAATTAATTAGCTTACATCTAGCTAGGTCTTATTGTAATTAGTTGGTGAAATGTTTATTTACATACTTTCATGTTTTATTCAATGCCAAAAATATAAAGTTGGATAATTGTGAAGCCCCCTTTATCATAAATGAAATTAACATCAATATCATATGTAAAATTAGCAGTCAAATTTTAGAAAATCTGATATATTTAATTCAATTTATTTATGTAATTATTTTTAAAACAATAATATTTAATTAATTAAATCTCAACATTTACAATATTTTTTTATTCACATATGCTAAGACCATTTTAATGTAAAAAAATAATTAACATCCAGCCAATAGCATTATAAAAGCAACATGAATGTCGAACAATTTTAAGACTTTAAAACATCTCGTGTAAGAAGAGACAAATCAATTACATGCTCCACCAAACAAGCAACATGCGAAAACGTCAAGTTATTATACACAAGGGTATACACAATTTCACTAAAAAATTTTTAATTTTGGGAGATCATATCAACACATGGAATATTTGTTTAATTTCATTCTAATATTGTTAGAATTAAAATTTGAGGGCCGCCAGCGTAGGTAGTGTTTTATTATATCTTAGTTAGGAAGTGATATCAAAAGACAATATCTTAGGATTTCGGGTTAATTAGGTTAAGGTTTCAATCAAAGACATAAAAAAAAGGGGACGCAAATAAAATAAAATTTTAATTGTTGCAGAAGGTTCCATCCACTACACGTGTCATTGGGCATTGGGGTGTCAATTTGTATGATGTGTAGGCATGAAAAATAAATAAGGGGGTAAGGTAGGAATCCACCTCGCCATTCCACCAACTTTGTTTCTCGTTGGAATCCAATCACCAAACCACCATCTTTCATTCCCCCCATATGTTTTTACACTCATCTTTAACAATTTATTTTATTGGTTTATTTCGTCAAATACCTGAATTTTAGGACAAAATCTCTTAACTCATTTCACATTCAACATAGGTGGCAAACGTATTGATTCTTACCAAGCTCATCAATTCGGATCATTTCAAGCTCATATCTCTTTTTAATCAAGTTTTTTTGATAAATCAGGAAAAATTGCACGTAACTTAGTTTTTTTTTTTTTTTTTGTTATATTGAGGGTGAAGGTGGCGATTGTTTTGATTCAAACTCAAGCCTAACTATATATCACAACTCCTCCTTTAGTCACTATGTTAATAGGCTGTTGGCAATGTAAAATTAACTAGTTTTAATAATTCGCATTGAATATACTTGGATATAGTGCATACGATATTAAATGTTAAATTATTTTAAAAAAACTTTTATTATCTCCTTTTATAAAATAAAATCATGTGAATCAGCATTGCTTTTCTCATCTTTGTAGAAAATAAATTAAGAATTAGTTTCATATCAAAAGCAAATTAATCCCTTTTTAAAAAAAAGGAAAAAAAATCAAATCTAATTATTGCATTGCTGCAAGTGTATGATGGTCTTCTGATTTTTCTGGTTGAATATCGACTTTATCTTAAGGTTCAATGGTCTACTTGACTGAAATTTACAAAGTTTAATTTGATTATTAATATATAATAGTGAAATCTAAAAGGCTTGCCATCTTTGAAATGATTTTCTCATTATGGCTAATCCTCCTTGGACCCAAGAAATATAGACATACAATATATTACAATTTATTATAAGATTTTTTTTTTTTTACATTCAACCAAATCTTATCAATTCTTTATTCTATTTTGTGTTTGGAAATACATTGTAATGAAAAGGATTAGTATATCAAATACCTTATCACAACCAAGCATTACTTTGGATAAAAGGAAGAAATGAAACGATCAAACCCTTTCATTTTTTTTCCCTTTTTTTAAGAAATATTAATGGTGGCCACTCTTCTTTGCACCCACTATTAACAAACACCACAAAACTTTGGATACACATTTCAGCAGCACTTAAACTTATCATCATTTGACACCAATGGCTCCAATCACCCACTCACCTTCAAAAAACAAATATATAAACTCATCTCATCTTTCTTTCTTGGGTTTTGTTTTTTTTTTTTTTTAATCTTTTTGGCTTTTTTTATTTATAATAGTATATTCCATCACCCAAGCTAGGATTCTAGATGTATAGCTAGGTAAGCAGAGGATGCTTTTTTTCAAGAGAATCCGGAATTTGAGTAAGCCGCGTACGGAAAATTTGGGCGTACGAATTATAAAATTGGTGTCTTTTCTTTATTTTGGATAGGATAGTTTTCTTCCGGAGGCTGCGGAGATTTTTTATATTTGAAATTATTAAAATTTAAAATTTAATTATTAAAATTAAAAGTTGAGTCTTATATAAATAATTTTTTGTCAAATAGGATAACTTTCATTTCTATCTTTTTATCCAAAAAATTTAGAAAAAAAAAAACCCATTAAACAATCAATAAACATCATATAGAAACAAAATTATAGGTTCAAATATTAAATCATTTTTGTGTAATGAAAATATAGATGGGTGCAAAATAAAAAAAAATTAGATGGGTGAAATATTATGAAATATAGAAATCATTATCCATTTGGTAGAGAGCAACCCAATAAACACAATTAAAGGCCTCTAACTAGCAAATGCTTTGGCATAATTTTGTTTATGCGCTTTCCATGTTGCCACAATTTTACCATCCATCCCTAATAACTTTGTAACAGTTTCTCAAACTTTAGAACTTTTCCTTGTGGTTTAATTTGAATCCTAGAATATTTTTTTCTTTTTTACAACATATTTATGATATAAAGAAAATTTGAACTTGCCAATGAGGTATTGGTACTAAAAGAAGGTTTTAGAATTATGAGATTTTAAGTTCAAATTTTATTGTGTGTTGGTTTATTTTTATTTTATGTTGAATTTATCTAGTTATATTATTATTGGTTTGTTTTTTTTTTATTTCATGATTTTTATACATGGATGTAGTATTTGATTATAATTATAATTTATATTTGTTATTTAATTTTAAAAAACCCTTTAAACTTTAAATTATTCAAAATAGGAGTTCATTTTTTTTATAATAAGTAAAAAAATATATTTTCAAATGTTATTTGGACCTGATTAGGATTTTATAGTCTTCACTCCTAAAAAAGAAAAAACATACGAATTGGAAATTGAAATGTTCATTTTGGAGATGATGTATAATTACTGCTATTACCTTAATCACCAGAAAAAAAAAATTGGATTAGAGCAGCAAATTTGTCTTGTCTCTCTCTCTCTCTCTCCCCCGTTCCGTCAGCTCAGAGACTTGAGACAGCATTAAATGCCTATAAGAAGCCTCGTCTGATTTCAGTGCCAGCATCAATATTCAGCAATTGATAGGAGGGAGAGCAATAACCAGGACAGAGAGAGCAGGGCAGGGACTGAGACATGGGAGACAAAATGCAAAACCCAATCACGTTCTCTCCTGCGCTTAACAAGGCAAAGCCATACTTGGCAATGGTGTCCCTCCAATTTGGATTTGCAGGAATGTACGTTATCACCATGGTTTGTTTGCAGAATGGAATGAACCATTACATTCTTGCTGTTTATCGTCATTTGGTTGCTACGCTAGTTATTGCACCCTTCGCTCTAGTCCTTGAAAGGTCTGACCTCTCTTTGATCTTCAGGCAAACTCTGCCTGGTTTACTGTCTAGTTCTTTTCTTATAATTAAATTGAAACCTGCTGTTGCTTACTTCAATTCTTCCTTTTCTTTATACAGGAAAATTAGGCCCAAGCTGACTCTCCCCATTTTCCTGAGAATCCTGGTGCTTGGTTTCCTAGAGTAATGCTCCAAACATTTTTCCCGGGGTTTATGCATTTTTGTGCAGAATTGCACTTCATGGCACGTGGGAATACGTTGCATGCAAATAAATGCACTATTTCTTTCCTAGAAACCTGAAGAAAAGTGTCCGAAAAACCCTTTTAACACCCTGGCCTTTTTGAGATCATTTTCCTGATTCAATCGACTCATTCATATCCATATAATCTAATCTTCTCATTCATAATATTCAGTTCATTCAAAAGATAAAATACCCTCAACAACACGTAAATATTTGCACGGTCAAATATGATTTTTTTTTATATGGAGTTAAAAAATTACACTGTACGAAATTACGTAGGTTAATTATTATATAAATTTTATGGTCAAGGTAAGATAACTAATTATTTTAAGATAAATATACTGAAAATCATAAATATCCATATTTTGCTTGTGATTATATATTGTACCGGGCGGTATCCATATTCATGCTAAATGAGAAATAAATCTAATTATATCATTGTTGGTTGTGTTGATGATGAACAGGCCAGTGATAGACCAAAATCTGTACTATCTGGGGATGAAATACACGACAGCAACGCTTGCATCTGCCACTGTCAATGTGATGCCTGCCATTACCTTCGTAATGGCAATGATTTTCAGGTACTACATATAATTACTTCATATCCACAAACGCAATAATAAGCGTGAAAATTAGGTAGGTGAGAAAAAGAAAGTTGAGAGGGCAAGAGGCAGCAACATTAGACCAAACCGATAACACCCTAGTTGGAAGTTGTCATCATCATCATCATCATTATATATCCTTCTTCCTGTTCTTTTCTGATCTCTTTCTGTCTAATTTATTTGGGGTTTATGCAATCTTTATCATATGCATCTTATGGAATATCCATGATAAACTTCTTTGCACTTTACTAATTTACAAGCTATTGCTACACCAAGTTAATTAATTGCAATGATATTTATCTAATTCTAGCACTCAAGTTTTTTGTAAATTGAAATTACAATCAAACTTATTGACCATAAAAATATAAAATAGAACCTTACACCAGATATAGCAATCTTCTTTTATTTTTTCTTGAATAATTTGATTTTTTTTCTTTGGAAGAGATGTATGATTATAAACTAGATCAAATTTATGCCACACTAATATAGCATTAATGTTTTTGTTTCTTTGCATATACAAAAATACCTAGATGTTAAATCAAAGATGACATGAGCAGAGATAGATCCAAATGGGGTAGTAGGGTGTCCATGGACATCCTAAAGATTGGAAAATAATAAAATTTAAAGAAAATTTTTTTCCCAGGCACCCTTCTCATTAATAAAATTGATAAATCCGTTGATAGTTTTTATATATATCATAAATGGATACCCTGAAAAAAAATTCAGGATCCGCCATTGAATCAGAGACAGAGTAGAAAAAAGTATTGATTTGATTAAACTCAAATAATCCTTGGAAATTACTATCATTGCAATAACACAAGTATTAACTTTGTCAATTAGGTTGGAGAGAGTAAACTTGAAGGAGATGCGTAGTATAGCTAAGATAATTGGAACAGTAATCATGGTCCCTGGAGCGGTCATCATGACTCTGTACAAAGGTCCTGCAATCAATTTTATAAAGTTGCAAGGAGGAAGCCACCACAGTGCCACCAATGAAGCTGAGGCTAAGCATTGGGTTGCTGGGACACTGATGCTGCTAGCCAGATGCTGGGGCTGGTCAGGTTTTTATATTTTGCAAGTGAGTATATACATATGCATTAAACATTGATTTCTTCAATATCATAGAATATTCTGAGATCTAATGATCTTCCTGTGGTAACTTGGATTGTGAAAATTTTGGTTTCAGTCATTTACATTGAAGATGTACCCAGCAGAGCTCTCACTTACAGCTTTGATATGCTTTATTGGGACCATAGGAGGTGCAGCAGTGTCGTTTGTGATGGAAAGAGACATGAACGCCTGGAAAATTGGCTGGGACTCAAGCCTGCTAGCTGCTGTATATTCTGTAAGTACCAGAAAGAAGGGCTAAAACAATGGATTCAAAAAAAAAAAAGTTAAAGATCAGCAACAGCATGAATATATAGTTCTTGACATTCTAAAATTTGTGATTAATCAGGGAGTGGTTTGTTCTGGAATCGCCTATTATGCACAAGGAGTTGTGATCAGAGAACAAGGCCCAGTTTTTGTCACAGCCTTCAATCCCCTTTGCATGATCATCACTGCAGCTCTAGGATCAATTATTTTAGCAGAGAAAGTTCACCTTGGAAGGTATTATTACAAGATTACACCTTCAATATTCCTTTGCATAACTTGCCTTTGGTAATATCATAATGCTAATAATAGCAAAATTCCTTGCTTCCTTTTTGGGGGAGATTTCAGCATAATAGGAACAGTTGTCATAATTGTTGGACTTTACACTGTCCTGTGGGGCAAAAGCAAAGATCCTCAAAAGTCAACAGCAGAGAAAGGAAAAGCCCTGGAACTGCCAATCACAGACGGTGCTAAATCAATCAACTTGGAAGATAACATCGAGGAACCTGCTAGAATTTTGAAGATCCTAGCGGAGAGTCCATTAACTCGAGAAACATGACAGAATATTGCAAATTTTGGGAGTTTTTTAAAGCTCTAAGTGGCATATATCTTATATTAATTCGGCCTTATTAATCTCTCCCTCCATCGGAAAGTCTTTTTCTTAAAGAATAAACCAATCAACAGGCTTCAACCAGTCAATATTAAAGCTGTTAATTTGAATGGTTCTTCACTGTATTATACTTATTTGGACTGCAGCGACTCAGTTTTTGCTATCAATATAGTTTTGCAAGCTATTGTACCTCTGCGTATCTGTTACTCATAAACCTACGTTTATAGAGTTCTTCTGCTTCGTGTGAAAGCACAAAGTTCAAAATCTAGCAAGATTTCAAGAAACAGGTTCAAACTTCAATTAAAAATTATACAACCCATCGAAGCTTAACCCCCCCCAAATAATGAAATCTTTAAGTCTAAACCAAAGAGAATGCTGGTGCATTACAGTGGGTTTCTAAACAAAATTTATCAGAATTGAGATTATAGTTTACAAGAGGTGCAATGTTTACTATGTTTTACAAGGGAGGTGAGTAACGAATCGCAGATACTTAAATTTAGTTCTCAGATTTGCTAAATATCATCTTTTAATAGTGATTAAATCGATCAATTGAGCAAAACTTTTAAGTACTTTCGAAGTGCAAGAACATGACTTGAAACTCTTTATTTGAAGTTTAAATAAGAGACTTTATAGAAACTCCCTTGAGAATATGCTACTTATTGATCATTTCAGAAATGCTAGCTCAGTTCTTGCCTGCCTAAATTTGATCCCTTATTTAATTTTATAGGATATCAAACATTAACAGACTATGATTCAATCGAAGCAAATTCCATGGTAGAAAGGCAAAACATGCTATGCTATCTGGCTGAGCAGTTCATCCTCTATAGTCTAGAAATCAAAAGGTAAGTGACTACTTTGTTGCCTTTTGCTATTTTACATCCCTCCATTATTTGGAAGTCACAAAAAAAACAGCATAATATGGGATTTAAATACACGATTTCTACAAATTTTTAAAACGTGACAATCGAATAGATTTGATTCATTAGCGAACTGAGGAGTCAGATCGTCATGGCCACTTTTCTTTTTTTTTTTCCTGATTAAGTTATCAAGTTCGACTGTTTGAGTTTTTGTTTTGGTAACCCAACATGCTACTTATCGAAGTTCCAACTTCAAAGGCCTTTCATTTAAATTTGTAAGGTGAAATAAGAAGGCCTTGAATTCATTTTCTGCATGTTGACCTGGTAATGTGCTACTTCATTCGTAAACTTAATTCTAACAGTTATTCAGTGACCTTTAAAATCGATTAATTTATTTAATTATTCTTAAAAAATACATTCAAAAAATATAAAATTCAAATTTTAACGCAATCACTTGCAATCACTTCTAACCTTACCCTATCAAAGAATTACGACCTCATTTATTATGGAGGCCTTGAATTCGGTTATTACCTGTTATCTGGTAACATTAATGCTACTTATCCAACTTCTAACATGAAAGACCTGTGGTTCCAACTTGGTAAGGTTATTAAGATGACCTTAAATTCATTTATTGCCAAGAATTCTTGTAATTTGAGACTCTGCTGAATAACATTCCAATTTAAAACCAAATGCAATTATGGCATTAGCATAAAAAATTGTATGGTCTAAAATAAAATTAAAACTACCTTTTAAGAAAAATAACCTAAGTCACTGCATTAGTCAAGAATCTAAGACATCCTAATCAACAAAGATAAAAGCAAATTTCTCTATCAACTCATCCGTTCTACCAAGGACTATCCATTCTCACATCACACCAAGTATAAAACTAGAAAATTTGAGATACATAATACAGCATCATAAGCTAACAGTCAATGTGCCAGCCATCGCCATGCAAGTTTAACTCATGCAGGATATTCAATCATTATCGTCATCATCTTCTGCAAACACATGCACATGTCATATAAGAGAACTGACACAATAGCCTTGAACAGGCAACCTACTAAGTATTAAAATATTAATGTTTGCAGCAAATTCTGGTTTACTTTCAGATATTTGGATAAGTCAGAACTGAAAAATGCTACGACATTACAAACGGTTCCATTTTGCATTCCATGGCTTTTCTATGATCACCTATATGACATTAATACCTTAATTCACTTCAAAATTGGTTCTTGATATTACGTGTGTTTGTATGGTATTACAGTTTGCCCCATTTCTGAAAAGTGTCACAAGCAATTTCCATTCCCAGTTGTGAAATCATAGATTCACAAAGTACTTACTATATAAACTACCGGAGTTACAAATTTCCTATCATTAGCTACTTACGTTTCCTCGTATGTACCAAAATAAATTTGCTATAACAAAGGAACAATGATGCATTAGTTGGCTAAGACTGATAAATCTATTTATCGTTAGAAAACATACGAATTATTGACATGCTCCTGTCTGTAGAGACAAAGAATCTGCTAAGATCACAGAGTACATGCACCATACACTACAAGAAAATGAAAGCTTAATGGCAGTTTTATAGAGACGTTTTACTTACAAACGCCGTTTGTTTTCATATTTTTATAAAACTTAAGGCGTTTATTATCAAAACATTACTAAATATTCAAATAGATGCACTTTTACTTATAAATGCCACTCAAGACAAAAATGAGCAGCGTTTATAGACTAAAACGTCTTGAATAATCTTCTCTAAAAAATTAGAGTGATTACTAAAAGTATTTTTTACAAAAAAAAATACCTTCAATAATCCTATTAAAAAAATTGATAGAAGATTACTAAAGGTGTTTTTTACAAGAAACGCCTTTAATAATTTCACTAAAAAATTGCATAGGATTATTAAAGGCATTTTTTGTCAAAAATGCATTCAATAAATATCTTATCAAAATTTAAGATTATACGGTTGTTAACCATAAGGTCATAGGTTCGATCATTCATTTTAGCTTTTTTTGGGTTTTTGAAGGGATTATTTATAAGAGATTATTTTAAGCATTTTTTTGGACAAAAACGCTTTCATCAATCCATTTAAAAAATTTTGGAGAGATTATATTGAACGTGTTTTTGACAGAAAAATGCATTCAATAATTTATAGAAAAAATTTGAAATGGACTCTTAAAGGCGTTTTTGGCCGAAAGCGCTTTCAATAATCCAATTAATAAATTTTTATAAGAGATTATTAAAGGCAGTTTTGATCAAAAATACCTTAAATAATCCATACAAAAAAGTTGAAACGGATTTTTAAAGGTATTTTTAGCCCAAAACGTCTTTAATAATTCACATAATAAGTTTTTATTAAGGATTATTGAAGGCGATTTTAATCAAAAATGTCTTTAATAATATTTTGTTAAGGATTATTCAAAGCGTTTTCTTACTAAAAACGCCTTTAGTAATCCCAACAAAAAAACTTTGGTTTAATTATATATATGAAGTCAGTTGTAGGTTTATGTCCAGAAAATATTTAGTTTATATATGTGATACGACGAATTATATTTTGAAATTTACATTATAAATATTATTGTATTTCAATAAATTGACCACACATGCAAATTTAAAACTGATAACGTTATCATATTAATATACTTTTCTCAATAAATGATAATACATACTCACACCACTCTTTATGGACTTCATCAAGTTCCTTTATCGTGAAGTTTTTTTTACCCTCCTACTAAAAAAAATCAAAAGTAAATGTTAATAAATGATAACATAATTTAGCTTTTTATTTTTTTGAAGATATAATGACTTTATTAAATTTATACTAACTTTGAATAGTATGGTCATAAAATCATATAAAATTATTTTTCTCATAAAACGAAAGATATAATATCAATATTCAGTATATTCGGATCGATGAGATACCTGAAAATTAAATTTAGTGAGTTTAAAAAAAATTATCTACACAAACTTAGCATAAAAGAATAAATTTCACATTTATCAGTAATGACACCCATTTTTTCTTTGACTTCTTATCAAATACAAATATTACCCTAAATTAAAAAGAAAAAAATTAATTAATACATAAATAAAATTACTTATGAAAAAATATAAGATATATAATATAATAACATGTAATATTTTTTTATAAAAGTTTGAATTTCAAGGTTAGGCATCGTCGTTGGTTGAGCTGAATTAAGTAAGTATGACGTTAAGGATTTAATATCAATCATAATAAGTTGCCAATGACGACTGCAAAATAATAAGAATGATATACTCTTATTAGGCATCATATCAAATTCGAGTAAGGTTAGAATATTTATTTGTATAAATATAATTTATTGCACATTATATGAGAGCAAAGAATAATCAGTCGATTTTTTCATGTATTCAATCACATGATTAGCATGAAAAACAACTGTGACACTCTACTCATTAATGAAGTTGGGGTCAACTAATCTAAATCTATGAGTCATTGTCTCGCCTTAACCTCTTTATATAAGAAGTTACATAATGACAATCAACAATACTAGTTAGTAATACATCGTAATATAGATTAATACATATTAAGTTTACATATTTGTATTTATAAGCTAATCTCATATAAGCAATAATATCAACAGCTGATATTTCATCCAGTTTACAAAATTCTTTAACCTTATCCACACCAATGTAAGAAAATGATAGTTTATCAAATAACACTTCCTCAGACTCAATGGTTATGCAGCTTTCTCAATGTCAATCCCTTCTAGTTCTTTCGCTCTTTCTTTTCTCTTCCTCACTTCCTTGATTTATGAGAATTTAAAATACTCAAACAGACTATTAGTATTGAATAAAAGATTACGTAAGAGGAGTTTAACGATGATGGTGGCAATAAAACCCATGCATTCAGCTTCGAGTATGGTGTGCATGGAAGTCTCTGCAATCCCATGTGAATTTTATATGTTTGCCTACCTAATATTAGAACAGCAATCATCTTCCAGATACATGATGGGAGCCCATTATTCAAATTTCATCTGAAGAAAATATCAAGCCTTCCGAGTACAGAAAGAAACTTTCAATTTTCAACCCAGAGAAACAAATAGCAAAACTAAATTCCCCATGAAAGATAGTATAAAGGGAAATGGACATGCTTTAACTTATTTTTACATAGGTATCAGTTCACTGTTAACAGACAGTTTTGCTATCATCCCCTTGGATGGTGAAGGCATCCATAAGATGACAAAATTAGTTAATAAAAAATTTTCCCCTTTCCCAAAAGTTTATCTAAGCATTAAAGAGCTTATTAATGACAATAAAACTTAATCCTACATTTCTCACTAACAAATATCTTTCCCAAACAAGGTCAACACCGTAAACCAATAGTAACCATCAACAGTTGTACACCGGGTTCTGAAGGATTTGTGGACAATCCTTCTCTAGAAAGAATCTCCTCTAGTTCCTTTATTAATTGGGCTTCACGTTTATTCTCAGGTACCCGATTGACTCTCTTGTAGATCAAGGGAGGAACACTGTAAGTAAAATAAGTAACAAGAGTACACTAATGGTCAACCTTGGCAGGGATCAAGATTCAGAAAAGGGTCAGTCAAAGTGAAACCTCATCCCACATGACTTGATAACTAACTTCAGATTTTCCACACATTTCCCATATACCGGAGCGGAAATTTCTTTTCTCTGCATGTTAATAATTTGATTAAAAGACGGTTAATTCAAATCAAATCAAAAAAATGCTTAAACTTATATGAACATAGATTTAGGACAGAAAATGAACAATAAGAAGTAAGACCTTCACAGCCTTTGCAGCAGAAGATAGAAAGCGGCCATCATCAGAGACACTCCCACTGTCTTCGTCATCGCTATTATCATCTTTGATTGATTCTGTGTTCTTGCTTCTCTTCTTGCTAGGCATCTCTGCCTCCTCTTTAGGTATTTTCCCTTTTTTATGCCTTTCAGAGCTCTTAATCTTCCCTTTCAGAGTGATCTTCATTTTGGGTTTCACTTCTTCTTCCTCTTCTTCTCCTTCATCTTCATCTTTATCTTCCTCCTTTTCATCACTTTCGCTTCTTGATGAAGCAGAATTCACTTTCTTGCTGGCCATTTTAGAAGTTTTGCTCTGAGAATTTTCTTGAGATTTTTTTTCTTAACCTCACTTGCAGGTGCAGAAACTTCACGAGACTTTGACAGCTGATAATTAACAGAGAAAATCACAAGAAAGCTATGATGCACATGATAGTTTAAGAAGTTGACTTGATTTCTCAGGAATAAATTATGCCCACCTCATCTAACTGTTCTGTTATAAACTTCTTGTACGGATCGAGTGCATATTTATCAAGTTTAAGATCTTCCTCCAAAAGCCGATGAAGTCCAGCCATTGTGACTTTACTGAAACATCAAACATCCAATGATTCAATGTTACACCTCAGTATACCATGGCACTGAAAAAGGATGGCATACAAAGCAACAAGCTGCAACATCACGGAAAAGCAATTATAGTTTGACTAGCAGCAACCAATCAAACAATTTAGTAACTTACTCAGAATTAGCTTCAATATACAACGCCCTTTTTCTGATAGCTTTCTTTATTGCAATCTCAAAAACTTTTTTATTTTCTTTTTTCTCAGTTTTAGCGTTTTCGGTTTTCGTAGTTTTATTTCCAGTCAGGCCCAAAACTGGAGAGTCTTCCAATTTGTCCTCATCTTCAGAGCAAGCCTCCTTTCCATCTTTCTTAGGTTGTTGTCCTTTGAGTGATTCTGTTCCTTCAGTGGTTGTACTTACTTTTTTCTCCAGAGTTTCACCAGAACTCTTGGAGCCTTCATCATCGTTGCCACCATCTAAACACTGTAAATAAAGAATGAATTAAATGTATGATCAATAAAAGTGAAATGAGAAAAAGAAATAACACATTTCCAGTGTTCACATTCCAACACATCCATTCCTTATATATATAACGTTATTAACATCCAATGTTCCAGCAGCAACAAGATTTGCAATTTTCATCATAATGAAATAAAATATAGCTCTATCGCCAGTTCATCAATTTTTTTTCTATAACACACCTGGTCCTGTAAGCCCAGAAAATCTTTATAATGGAAGATATCATTATTTCATAAAACAGGTGATTAAAACTGCAGCTTATTCTATCAACAATCGAGTAAAGAATAGTACAGACAACAAATGGCTATTAAATTTCATTTTTTGTTTTATACATAGTAAAACTTTTTTACCATATGAAGATAAATTATAAAAATATTATGCCAGATACAGTCAAAGACTAGCATTCCAAATACATGCTTATTTTCCAGGGAAAGAAAGAAAAAGAAAATACTAGGGCTACTTCGTGATTTTTTTTGCTACTTGTTTTTTGCTTGTTGTCTCTGGTTTTCCAAAAGTTGTTATAAGGGAAAGGCAAATATGCAAAGCAAAATCATGATCGATTGAAAATAAACAAATGACTAAAATGTAAAATCAATTCTAACATAAAGCAAAATCTTGCATTTTGTATCTAATTACACATTTTACATTTCCATCCAGTAGCAAATAGCAAACAAACAAATAAAGCATACCTAATCCAGAATAAGAAAATGAATGAAAGGCATTAAGAATTAACCTAAAACACACCTTTTCCAAAAACAGTATTGGCATAACCATCTTTCGTTTCTTTTGTTGAAAGCCCAATCATCTTTTTCAGTTTCTTGGGATTCTTTTCTATCATCCTCGTATGTAAAGTTGATTTTCATTGTAATGCAAGTCAGTATTTGGTCAGGCTCAATCCGAGGCGGCTTCAGCATCTGACAAAAAGAGGAAGACTCCAGAAACATAAATTTAAGCAGGGAGGATACAAAAGTTTCATCATCTACTGAATTTTTGTGGGTCTTTTTTGCTTAGCAAATTTTGTTTCATTCTGGACATTGCACTGTTTGCCTGGTTTATATTTTCCACCACTTATTACATGAATCTTGATTTCTTGCAAAAGCATCTGCTTGTGAAGACATTAATATGCAGAATTTATATGACATAAATAAATAATTAAAATGTGAAGGATTGAGCTACCATTTAAAGTTGTTGAGAAAAGTTCTTTTGATTTCCTTTCTATTTATCAGTGATTCGAGCGACACGGCAAAGGAGGCATAACCACGTTTTTCCAAAAACAGTATTGGCAGCGTGACATCACTAATTCATTTATCTTCTTTTTTTTTTTTTTTAACTTCGTTAATTCATTTATCTATGCTTGTAGGAGTAATGGTTAAATTATGAAATCAGCCTGCAAAAAACAAAAAATACAATAATTTGAATAAATTTAAACTTTTTATTTTTTTTAAGATATAAAATTGCAAAGTAGATTACGGCTATGGTGGCTTGAAAACCCGTGGTGTTTTGTCTATTAAATCACATTTTCATATTAGGCCATTGTACGCTACACTTTTTTATTTATTTATAAATTTAATATTATATAAATTAAATAAATAATTTATATATTAAATTTATAAATCATTTACATATTACATAGACTAAATTTTTATGAAAAATCATAATCTTTTTATATGTAGACTACGATTTTATTAAAAGAAAAAAAAAACTCATCCTTTTGTATATATAAATTACAATTTTTATGAAAAATCGTGGTCTATATACATGAAAAAAAAAAACTAAGATTTTTTATAAAAAAAAATTATTATATTTAACATTTAAATTATTTATTTGTTTATTTATAAAAAAATTAATATATTTAACATTTAAATTATTTATTTGTTTAATATGCAAGTTATTTATTTATGTAACATGGAAATTATTTTATTTAACATATAAATTGTTATATAATTATTCATTTAATAGGTAAAAATAACTTTATCTTGTTATATACAAATTTAATTTATTTTTTAAAATAAAATAAAAAAACAAAAATCATATTTCTTTTTTAATTTTAAGATATAATAAAAAAATATAATTAAGTGAAAGCAAATGAAAAAAAAAATATTTTTCCGAAAGAAGGTTTCCATATTATACCTTATTTTTTCACCGTAAAAAATGTAAGATAATTAACACAAGGAAAAAGTTCACCAATCAAAATAAAGAATCAAATTAGTAGAAATAAAATTATGAAAAAGAATCTTAAATTTTGCTAAACAAACAAACGCCCTCTAAAAATTAAATGGAGTTGCAAAAAGATTAGCATTTCCCAAAATTTAACAGGTTGTCACAAGAATATTTGTAAAATAAAGTTGGGAAAAGGCCCCCATGAAAGCTGTAATGACTAGTATTTTTTCTTCTTTCTTAGTTCCTAAAACTGCAGATTTAACAAGAGTAAATGTTTGTATAAATAATAAAGCATCCTTGCCGCTGATTTTAGCTTCAACTGCTTGGTGGAGGAAAAGTAGAAATAACAAGAGGAAAGAAGGCATGCCCTTGTATGTAGTCAAATCTTATCTCAAACCTGTCCAACTCTTCTGAATTCATGGTAGGAGGAGGTGAATTTCTGGTCACCCAATGTATTGCCCCCTCCTTTGCCGTGTGCTCGAATCACTGATAAATAGAAAGAAAATCAAAAGAACTTTTCTCAAAAACTTTAAATGGTAGCTCAATCCTTCACATTTAATTATTTATTTATGTCATATAAGTTCTGCATGTTAATGTTTTCACAAGCAGATGCTTTTGCAAGAAACCAAGATTCATGTGGAAAATAAAAAACAGGCAAACAGTGCAATGTCCAGAATGAAACAAAATTTGCTAAGCAAACAAGACTCACCAAAATTCAATAGATGATGAAACTTTTGTATCCTCCTTACTTAAATTTATGTTTCTGGAGTCTTTCTCTTTTTGTCAGATGCTGAAGCCGCCTCGGATTGAGCCTGACCAAATACTGACCTGCATTTACAATGAAAATCAACTTTACATATGAGGATGATAGAAAAGAATCCCAAGAAACTGAAAAAGATGTCTGGGCTTTCCGGACAACGTAAACGAAAGATGGCTATTCCGGACAACGACTACTTTTATCAAGAAAAGCTTGAGAACTTACTGAATTTTTTAATTGTTCAATGTATGAGACTATGAATCATTGGGAGCAGAATATAAATAATGGAAAACTTGCAGCTAGAAATGTAATATATGCTTACCCACAGGTCGAACATTTCTTGTGATGCTTGCAGAAAATTGACAAACATACAGAACATATGTAGCCCATGTCAATGGTATTTTTATGGCAAAAACATCTGCAAATTTCAGAATTCAATCAAATGCATTTCATAATTTAAAGTTAAAGCAATAAGAGCATGAATTGACATGGAAGGAATACAGAGGGATATAAGACCTTATACAGTTATGCTAACTCAAACATATAGTTTGGCCTATACTTTAAAAACAGAAAAAAAAATCTAGTAATCCCTCTGTTATAGTAATAACAAAGAAAATGTTAAAAAAGAATATTTACAGTGTTGCAGCTAGAGTTGGTGCCATGCCTTAACTTTTCCAAACAGTCTGGGCATGATATCAGCTCATTTTCTTAGTTAATATTTGACTAACATAATCCGTTATCAATGGGAAAATTTCATGTTTAAGATGTATCAGAGGAAATTTGTAAGGATGGTTTTGCAATTTACTCAATCAACGATAAGTAAAACTTACGAGGCACGAAAATCTACACCAACGGGCTTTGGAAGATGTAAGAAACTGCGAGAATGCAGATCAGCAGCAAAAATAGTCTGCACAGAAGGTCAACGACATATTAGTACAATAATGTGCCCACATTTTCATCAACCAAAACATTTACAAAGAAAAAAACACTTTTAGCACTAGGCAAGACTGCAATATACTGTTCTCATAAACAAATACAGAATAAAACATATTTTTCAAGAAATCATGTTATGTTCATCAGTCTGTACAGAGAGGGTAACAATTAGTGGCAGCAAGCAAGTTTTTAAATCATAAATACAAATTGATGTCAAGTTGGGAAAACAACATACCATGAGATATTGAAATAGCCCATCCAAATTTTGAGGCTTATGGTGTACACCACCAGTTATGTAAGAAGCCTAAAACTCCCGTGCATCAAAGAGTATCAGTAGAACTGAGAGAGGAAGACCAATGTCTGTTTGCAGCATAAGGTCATTCAGAATGTATTACTAAAAGTGCAATACCTGCTGCAGGAAGGCAGAATTCTGAGCACCCATATAACAAGAATCTATAGGAACCTGCAGGAGGAAGCCAGTTAATGACATGAATACATTTGAAGCAAGATAAACTACACATCCTTATAATAAATAAATAAATATGTTGTATATTGTGTGTGTTTGTTGCGTATATTTATATTTATATTTATAGGGAGAGAGAGAAATAAACATGACAGTCACAAACTTAAAGAAATTAACAACGTCAAATTTCACCTACAAACAAAATGTAAATTATCCTACTTTAAAACAAGATAGGAGTGGTGGAAAGACAATATAATATTTCCACTAGAAGCTTAAGACCAATTAACCAACCACAAGCTGTCATTGTGATACCCATAACAAGCATCCCTAATCAATTCAAACAGCTGCTATAAAAGGTAAAAAGAATAGGACATAAGAAGTCAAGGAAAATTAACTTCCAAACTAATTATCTAAAGTTATTCAAGTCATTATAAACAAAAACACAGAGGACTATGTTGAATTTACTCTGATAATGAACGGGCAAAATAAAATTGGACAAAAATATATTGAAATAATGAGAAAGAAATAATAGATGCCACATCAAGTACCACAGAGCGTTGGGCAGAGAATATTGCATTCATGATTGCAACATATCTGAAAAGAAGAAAATATTTGTTTGAGTCTAAAGGCTAGGGGAAGAAAGTGTAAATAACAGAAAATATATATAAAAAAAAAAGAACATACTGTTCAGGTCCATCTGGTGATCCCTGCAAGCATAAGATCTGCATACATATGTTAGTAAACTACTACAAAGCATAATAACAAACACTAAACAAGAAAATACATTAAAAAAAAAACCACCAAAGTCAGTTACAAAATTTGCACATTTTTCGTGTTTTTTCTAGCATATATCCACAGAAACTCTCCATTTTCTTCTTGATTTGAATATGGCTATTCCCTTACTGTTTGAAATCAAACCACTCTAATATTTTGATGAATATGCAAGGAAATTACATTGTCAAGCATAAATTTACAGCATCTACAGCTATATATCCTTCTATGCTTAAACAAATATCTCTTTATCATTGCTGAAATCGATAGATTATCATAGGCTCAATAACTGAGAAAATTAACATTCCACTTCCTCCTATGTTGAATAGTTTGGCTTGCAGTTCATCTAGCAACTGCAGTAAATATTACCAGCAATATTTTAACTGCATTATCCTTGCAGATGACATGGTCCCGGTTACCATAGTACAAGCATGACTTTTGATCTCATCAGAAGTAAATATAAAAAATGATGATGCACTAACATGAGGAACTGAAAATGAGTATGCTACATACATTCAACTAATAATCAAGAAAGAAAATGCCCTCCTCATGCTAGCATTAGACACATTGTTCTAAAGATGGCACTTTGATTATAAGAAGATAGAGGAATTTCCACCAGCAATGGTACTTAACAAATAACATATGCAATTGATATGAACATATTCAAGCAATGTACAATTACTGAACGCACAAAAGGAAAACAGAAAAAAAAAAGTGTGCATCTATAATTATTATTTTATTAGAAGTGTAGCACCAGACAAATAATAATAGCATTCAGTTTCATTTATCACATGAAAGAAATTTACGATGAGTGGTGACTGCATAATTGATGGATAAAATTTGAGATGCAAATTATCAAACTTGGCAGATAAATCAAATTGCAACCAGGTATTCAGAGACTCACTCTGGGATGTGGATGGAGGGCTCCTGAACGAAAGACTCTCTGTATATCTATTAAAATCTAATTAAATCAAACAAATTGTAAAGGACATATTCAGAGTCCATTGTAATGTAAACTTTGCCTCTATTTTCTATGCACCTTCTATGCAACTGGCTGAATAATAAGTGCGCACATGACATCACTTGTTATGAAACAACCAAAGCACTAGAACACCAGAAAGGATACAACAAAGAGCCATTGACAATGAACCTGACAAGAGAGAACACTTAATTCTTCCCTCAGGTTCCTCCTTGCTTAACTGCTCGTCTTTAAAAGAAAATTCCTCTAACTTTTGCAACAAGCTGGAGCACATAACAGGCATTCTCCCATTCTCTAAACTCCGTTTCAAATCCAGAGACGAATCAAAGATATAGTCACAAGAATTATATCCAGTAGCAATAACCACAACTTGGTTTAGTTGATTAAGGGTCAATATTGAATTCAAAAATGAAAGAACCTATACAAACACCAACATACGAATTAATAAAATGCAAAAGTCAATTAATTTTGATCTTGGTTTGCTTTTTTTTAGGATTTTGGATACGGAAAAGAGAGATTACATGGGAAAGAAACTGAAGGAAAGAGAGAGAAGAGGAGCTCCAGAAAAATGGGTTAGTGTCTAGCAAAACCACCACAAGGCTAACATCATCTGCAACACAAATAACAATAAATAGTAATAAAATTTTCATAACAAAAAACAAGCAGGAAATCAGTAAAAATTATGTGAATGGAGAGCAAAGTTAAAGAAAGGGGAACCTGCATAGAGCTTGGAAGGAGCTGATGCCATGGAGGAGGCAGCTTCTCCTACTTCATGTATTTATTTATCACTATCTCAAAATTGGGTTTTCTCTAATAATCACCAGATTTGGTTATTTAATTTCAGTGAATCTGATTCCTGGGAAAATGGGAATCACAGCGCACTGGAATCTCGAATGAAATTGTTCCTCTTCTTCTACCTGCTGATTGGCTGATTGCTGAGCTGAGTAGGCGAGTACACTGCAAGGTTTTGCATAAAATGGGCCGGAGAGCAGAGTCCCAAGTTCTTAAGCGATGGATTTCACATGGGTATATTGGGCCCATTTGGTTTTTGGTAATTCTTGGTTTATATATATATATATATAAAATATATCGAGAGGAATCAAGGTACACAAAAAAAAATTACATTTTTTTATATTTTTAATTATTAATTTTAATATATCCAAAGATGAGAAAGACAAATAAAAAAATAATTTAATCTTGTCCTTCAATCGATTAAAATCAATAAATTCAAGGTGAGATTAAATATTTTTTCTTTTTTTTTCACTTGTCTCTTTTATCCCTTAAATCAATATTATATATATATATATAATTGTATTTCTTAAAAAAAAAAAGATGGTTAGAATACATGAACACAGCTGTGTATGCATGGTCCAATATTCTTTACTATAAGCAGAGGCAGAAGTTAACGGTAACTGAAAGCTTTTCAATTTTCTCTTTCAACAGAAAATCTGAGTATCTGTATGAGCTGCTAGTAATATTTACCGTGGAGCAAACAACTCCTTGAAACAGTACGTAAAAGTTCCGGAAACCCAACACGGGCAGCTTTACCATGTATCCAGTTTGAAACAGAACTTAGCAAAACCAAAAATGTTGGAAAACATTAACATCACTGATACAAGTCATAAAAGCATGCCAATATGAACTGGTTGGACGCAACCTCCGCTGGCAAGCTGACAAGGGTTGTAAGCATGCATTGTCAAGAGATATTCCAAACCCGAAACGCCCTGGTTCCAAATATTATTTCCATTTCAACCCTAAGCACAATGATCCTAAGAGGTATTTGGAATCTAATGTCAGTTTGTTTTTACATTTGAGGATTTAAAGGTCAACCCTGTGTCTTCATAACTCTTGAAACCATATTTGATTCTGTATTAAACATCCTCTAGTAAACCAGTGGTACACTTTTTTTTATGCTATATCCTGTAATTTTTCTTTCGAATGGCTGCCAGATCAGACATGAGATGTTCAAACTAGCAATTAAAATGTTGTTCCCTGCTCATAAGTAGATGCAACACAACCAACACATGTCAACAGACTAGCTTGCCCAAAACATCCCAGTATTAACAAGTTTCTAACATTAAAAAGGGCCTCAAAACCAAAGTAGCAGATATGTAAGACAGATTCGAATAATATTGCTGTAATGAAAACAGACAGTCAACTCATACATACTATTGCAACATTCTGCAAACACAATATTCATTTTGCATGCCTCAAAGACAACCCCGACAAACAAATTTATATCCACCCCACCATTCAAAATCAACAATTATCCCCTTTTATAATATCCACAAAGAAAACACACAAATTCAAGGAAAATCGAGAAACAAGGCAATAAAAATATTATTAGTCCTACAAAGACATTGCAGTCATCCAAGAAATTTCATAAAGGTCAGATTTAATGAACAGAAAGGCAACTGCCAATGAATTGCTCTAAATGATCCGCAATCAAGTAAATTAACTAACTAGTGCAATCTGAAAGCCCACCACAATAATGTAATGCAGTCATGAATAAAGTTACATACAACAGCCAAGTGGGACAGGTCAAAAACTAAGCAACCTTACAAAACAAAACCCCAGTAGATCGGACAAGCAAAATTACAATGATAAGGGTGAGATTAATTTGATAAGCAAGTATACTATAAGTGCAGTAGGAAGAACAGCCACCGAATTCACCAATGTGGATGCATCAGATAAACTTCCAATAGGGGCACCTACTGGGGGAAGTCCAGGAAGTGACCCAGATGGAACTGTAGAAATTTTGGGCACTGTTGTTGTGGTACCATCTGACTGGGGTGCCGGTGCTGGGGCAAAAACTGAATCCCGTGTTACATAAGTAGGTGGGGCTACAAGGGGAGGAAATTTCTGTGGTCCTGCATTATTTTTTGAAATGCAATGCAAATTTAAATCAGTCAAGAAGAAGCCTTCTATGACCATCTGGAAATATTTGTGAATTCTAAAATGTAAATCACCCATGTTCAACTCCTTAACATTTGAAGTCATGTCTTGTCACAGAAACTGAAACTTCCATTTCTTTTAAAGAAGAAGCACCAGAATTATCAACAATTACGCATCAGTAAAGGTAACAAACGAATTCAGTATGTCAATAAATAAATAAATATTATTCTATTTGTAGATGCAACAACAAAAAAAAATCAGGTAAACAAAACCAGATAAGAACTATCTCATTCCACTCATTTAATTAGCAACTACCAAGTTCAATCATTTTCATCTGTCTCGATGAGAAAAGGAATAAACACATTCACATTGCATTGGATTAGGGAAGTTCAAACCTCCCTAAAATTAAACAATTTCTCATCTTCATGCATTTTGGAATGACAACCTATGAGAACACTGTTTTATAAACTCTCACCTGGACATCGAGGTTGAAGAGATGATGACAACCTGCAGAATAAAGACAAGGGCAGAAAGGGTTCAGTCATTGAACAAAACTCAAACACAGAGATTACTTTTCACATAACCATCAATAAATGTCGGTAAAAGATGTAACATACGAAGTGATAATGGTGCCATTGACATAACCACCATAAGCACAAGAAGTAACATTGCATCCAGCA